>JAPTHN010000006.1:37214211-37814211 GCA_026936325.1 Platynereis dumerilii | reverse complement strand
CCCATCCCGATCATGCCCCACAGCACTTGCAATGTGTCAAGAAACTCTGGCCTTGCACAGGAAATCCAAGATGCGCCTCTCATCCTATGGGACGAAGCTCCTATGATGCACAAACATGTATTTGAAGCAGTTCACAAGACAATGTGTGACATTATGCAAGTTCCTGACAGTGTGCCATTTGGAGGAAAAATTGTTCTTCTTGGAGGAGACTTCAGACAAGTCCTGCCTGTAATTCGTCACGGCAGAGAGGCTGACATTGTTGCAAGCACCTTGAAGAACTCATACCTCTGGCGACATGCTAAGATCTTCCACCTCACAGTCAACATGCGTGCCAAGTTACATACCCAACCACATCATGATAGCAATCCACAGGAATTCCAAGATTACCTCCTGAGAATAGGAGATGGCAAAGAAACAACACACCCTGACATTGGCCCTTGCATGATACAACTTCCCCAGGCGTTATGTGTAGATTCAATCAATGGTGGTCTCGACAAGCTCATCAGTTCAGTTTTCCCTGACCCAAACCACATTGACTACTCCCGTGCAATTCTCTGTGCCACTAACGATGACGTAGACAGCATCAACAACAAAATCATCAATAACCAAACAGAGCCAACAATGACGTACCTCAGTGCTGATACACTTCAAGATGCAACCGAACATTTCCTGTATCCCACTGAATTCCTCAACTCCCTCACTCCGTCGGGACTCCCGCCCCACAAACTTACGCTCCACAAGAACACTCCTGTATTACTCCTCAGAAATTTGGACCCTAAGAATGGCTTACTCAATGGCACACGACTCAAAATCGTCCAACTTGGTCAGCGTGTCCTTGGAGCGGAAATAATGACAGGCAAACAAGCCGGCAACTTTGTCTTCATTCCAAGAATCCCCATGATTCCCTCAGATTCCGGCTTGCCATTTGCCTTCAAACGACGCCAGTTCCCTATAAAACCTGCATACGCAATGACCATCAACAAGAGCCAAGGGCAGACACTGAAATTCATTGGCATCAACTTAACACGCCCAGTGTTCTCACATGGACAACTGTATGTCGCAATGTCCAGAACAACATCCCTAGAGAACATTCGAATCTTAACAGACACAACAGACAATGAGGGAAACTACTACACACGGAATATTGTGTACAATATCTATTAACCTGCAAAATGTTCTACCTCAGACTACCTGCAAATGACATTACTGTGATATATGTTCCCCATTCAACCTATTATTGTGACATTGTTTCTGTTGCAACCTGTTTTGTAAATAACCTTGAGCATGTCAAATTGAACTTGCCTGCATTGTAAATGGTTTCCTTTAGTCCAAACTGTGATGATTTCGAGCATAAACTGTTACATATAGGCCTAATCTTGAGCATATCTCATTTTGCATCCTGCATTGCAAATGCAGTAACTGACCATAGATTAAATCTTATTTGGAGCATTGTACATGGTACATATCTTCAACCATCCTACATTGTACATGTGTTAAACAAATCTACATTGTATATCATTTGTTCAATTTTCCATTGTATATAAACTGTACTACGTGTTTGGAAATTTCCAATTGTTGGTAATTTCAACTTGCCTTCATTGTAAATGATTGAGGGTAGTCTATAATGTTCACAATTAAGATCTTAAGTTCTCTTATACTATTTTTATACATGTACCAAACCACCGGTGTATATGTTTTTAACAGTTTCAACCATTGAAAATGACTTTGACATGACTTAATTTCCTGTAGCTATGTTACCATTAAATGTTCATCTATTATCAAACCAAAGCATAATATTATCATTTTAAAATCACTAACATATATGTATAATGGCCCGCTGTTGATTAGGCCAAAGACACTTCAAATGTCTCCTTCTTCCAATAAAATAATTACTTTCAGATCAATTCCAAATCATTGTGTAAAATTTACCTGTTCATTAAAGTGCTCTTTTGCTATGAGCATGTGAATCTCATCTTACTAAGATGGTTATCACTCTTGCGATGAGGTTGTCTTTTTCAAAGGATCTTCTGAAACTTCCATGGAGCTGGGTTTTTTTACCCTCACTGCAGGATCAGTTATTTATATGAAAACAAGTATGATTCCTCTACCTATCAACAATTCCCAAATCATTATCTACAATAATAGTTGAAAAAATATCCTCTGGCTGTGCCCATCTGCATTTCCTCAAACAGATAATTTACATAACCCATCCTTCACTTCTATTGCATACATTCTGGAACAATTTCACACTATCATACATGCAGTCATATCAAAATGCTGTAATATTGAGAGCATGTGGATCTCATTAAGTGGTCACTTTTCAACTTTCATCTGGTACAAGGGACCTGCATCCCCCCATAGCCCCCAATTCCCCCCCCCCCTTGCATCCTTCCCCACTTATTTCCCCGCTTTCTCTTTGCTTATTATCACGGGTAACCTACTAGTTGATATTAAAATAACAATTTATCAACAAATTTTCTTTCATACATCCTGGACACAATGTAAACATAACACAGTTTTAATTGGTTGATGCCTACATTGGCTACTATCTATCTTTACTATCTATCTTAACTATCTATCTTTACTATCTATCTTAACTATCTATCTTAACTATCTATCTTAACTATCTATCTTAACTATCTATCTTTACTATCTATCTTTACTATCTATCTTTACTATCTATCTTTACTATCTATCTTAAAGTTTACTAGATGTTATCTGTCTATCTATCTGTCTATCTATCTGTCTATCTATCTGTCTATCTGATCTATCTATCTATCTATCTATCTATCTATCTATCTATCTATCTATCTATCTATCCATTTATCTGTCTATCTATCTACCTGTCTATCTAATCTGTCCACATAAATTTGCTGTTTTATAAATCTATCAGCTACATAATTTTATCTTCCTGGGCTGAATACAGTTTCAGATGCCATTACAAAATGCGGTCTGGGCAAGTCAAATATGGACCAAATTAACCTCTATCAAAGATTTGAGGAACAGTCCAATCAGCACAGAGCCATAATTGCAAATTATTGACTATCCTGTGAAATACTTTACTATTTTCTTCAGTTTCAAGATTTTGTTTTCTCAGATGTATAAATGAGATAACTGTGGTGGACAAAATGACAACATTCATGTTTGTGAAATAGTTCATTTTGGAGGAGATTTGAGGGGAGGGGGGGGTCCAAGGGCCCCGGTCTTTTGACTGGATTTTACAGTTACCTCTGTCGTCTGCTACAGTGACAACGTACCAGTTCGGTCTGGAAAGTTGGACCATTGCCAAGCAAGCTGTCATACCTTTTCTAATAGTAATACGTATCAGAGAGCCACCAGTTGAATGGAACACACCACATATGAAACATATTGTTTATGCCTGTGCACCATGTTAGTAGTCTGGTTTTCCTTGACCTCCGTAGAGGGAGGCCGGCCCACTGTCGATGACTGGATGTAGATCATCTCATTATGTTTCAGCTTATTCCAACCCGTAACATCAAAAATAGTCGGTTTCATGGGGGCCCTCTATAGTTTTGATACCTTTTATAGTAAAACTGACGTCTGACTTTGGAGTTGATTAGTTGAAGGGACTCTGTTAAAATTGCATGCCTGTCTAACAGATTCTGTTATTATATTTACAGTGGTACCTGCGTTATAAGACTCCTGTTGTAAGACCAACTTGCCTTCTGTGACCACCTTCCTCCTGCACTAAGTAGTATTTAGTGCATTTTGCACCCCATGAGAGACCACTTCAAGACAGCAGAAGGGGCGGTCTTATAAAACAAGGACCACTGTATTCATAACTTATGCATGAACATCCTATTCAATCAATACAATTTCTGTTACAGGGCCTTTGGTCTAGCAATAGCCTGTTATGCTGCTGCAAGCTGTGAAGGAACATCGTATGAATGTGTGCAAAAGCAGGCCATAAGCGAAACGACTAACATGCAAAATTACCTCTGTCAATAATAGGAAGCAATTTGAAAATGATGTGTACCAAAATAAAACAGAGGTAATTGCATTGAAAAGAAATACTAGAGACTGTTATTCGCATTTTTACCAAAATTAATTTTCATTCGTGAAATCACTCACCTTCTATAAACTTTTGAACCTTCGTATACTATTAACCATGTCGCAATCTATAATTATGCTGATTGTCAGTTGTTTTTTTTGTGAACTCCTGTCTATACATAATAAATTTTTAAACCCTTGTTTCTGTTAACTTACAGTGTAATTACACATTGTAACTTATTTTGATCATATGATAATCAACAGCCTATGCAGATGTCTAATGTAGTGTAAATACGTTTGCTCTTTGGTGGCCCGCATATAATTATATGGGAACTATTCTATATTAAAATTTTCTATGGTCAAATAAATTAATATTGTATGTACACTCTTGATCAAAATGCTGGAATAATTTGGATTTTCAAGGTGTTAGGATTTCAAAGTTCTAAAATTGGTGATTGAATACGGTATGTGGAATTGCAAAGATTTTTTCCTCAGACATTAGATTTATGTATAAATGATATCATGAACAATTTATAGTTGCTGAGTTTATTTGAAAACTTTCTTCGGGTGACCCGGAAAAATTTATCATTTTTAGTAAAAAATCATCGAAAATCGCATAGTGGCTCAACAACAAAGACATAAAATTTCAACATTCGCAAAAAATGCCAACTCAATCTTGATGTGTACAACCAAAAAACAAACCAATATCATGTTGAATGCCACATTGATTGACCTCCACCTCCACTTGACTTGACATGGATACTGCCAATCTGTTTTTTGCTTCTTTTTGATCAATATGGCCATTCTTCAGTGAAAGTCATCTGCACCTGGTCCAGAGTAGTTGGCTGGACCTCCATCTTGTGTGCAGAATGGTCAAAGATGTCCCTATAATGTCATTTAGGACCATATCAGGTGAAGTTGCCAATAACGGCAAATTCTGAATTTTCTAAATTTTCCAGGTTTAGAAGGATTTGTGGTGCCCTACAATATTGAGCATAGCAATAAATGAATAAAGTGTTTCAATTTAAGTGTCCTCTAAACTAAGGTACCATTTCCTTGGCCAGAAAACTTAGATAGGACACTGCTGGGACGTTTCTATACCACATTACCAGACAAAAATATCCGTCATAATGGATGACATGCAAAACAAGCATTAAACCGCCACCCTGAGCCCTTGTGGCCATGAAACAGTTTTCGGACAGTATCTTGGCCACCTTTCCATCACAGAAAAATTTCTCAATAAGCTCTGTGAAACATGTGCTAGGATAAATTGACTGAGATGAAATTTACTTGAAAAATTCCAGAATTTTCCAGCATTTTTGTTAAGAGTGTACACTTGGCGGAAGATAAAATGATACTTCAGTGTAGAGAACACTTCAGTTGTAACATTTTATACATTTATGGCAATACTCAAGCTTGCAGAGCACCACAAATCCTTCTTAACCTTGAAAATTGAGCGAATTTAGAATTTGCAGTTATTGGCAACTTCACCTGATAGGAACCTTAATAACATTATAGGGACATGTTTGACCAGTCTGCACACAAGAGGAAGGTTCAGCCAATTGGTCTGGACCAGGTGCAAGTGACTTTCACAGAAGAATGGCCATATAGGTCAAAAAGAAGCAAAAAATAGGTTGGCGGAATTCATGTCAAGTTAAGTGAAGACTGAGTTCACTAATGTGACATTGAACATGATATTGTAATGTTTATTGGTTGTACACATCAGGATAAAGTTGGCATTTTTTGCGTATGTTGAAATTTTATGTCTGTGTTGTTGAGCCACTATGCGATTTTTGATGATTTTTTTACTAAAAATAATCAATTTTTCCGTGTCACCCAAAGAAGGTTTTCAAATAATTCTCAGCAACTAAAAATGGTTTATGATATCATTTATACATAAATCTAATGTCTGAGGAAAAAATCTTTGCAATTCCACACATTCAATCACCAATTTTAGAACTTTGAAATCCTAACACCTTGAAAATCCAAATTATTCCAGCATTTCGATCAAGAGTGTATGTCTATAGGCCTGAAAGACATATGCGAGCTGGTTGAAAACTGACCTAGCTGGCAACATAACAGATATATTATTTTCTCCCAGTTGTACAAAATTAGGTGGTATGTAGGGGAGTCCGGGGCTATTTGAAATGTGGGGTTATTTGAAACACAGCCTAAAATAAACTTTTTCAAAAAATGTTTGCCAAATTGGTATTTATGGTAGGTACTTGGTTTTTAGAATGTCATGTAATCATTCCCTTATATAGTAGAGCAGCTGGCAGCACATTTTCCAAAGGAACCTTGCGCGGAAAATAAACAGGATGAGTCCTATACCAAAATATTCGAAAGAATCTCTAGTTTTTGGGACTTATAAGCAAAATACCTGGTTCGGCGCACAAACTGATGCAAATCAGTCTCCGTGGCAACAGGTTCAATAAAATAGTCATCTAAATATTTTTTCCCTAAATGTCTTTCACATTCACAATATATTTTATTGAGAATTGTTCAAAGTTAGTCAACTGAGTTGATGGCCTAGTTGATACAGTATTGATATTTCACTGGGATGAATATGGTTACCAACGTAACCAGCACAATGAACTTTTTTTTGCCTCTGTCAACAGATCCAAGTAATTAGAGGAATCAAAATCAAAATATACAAACTGTAGAACACGTTTTACAGTCTGTCACTTTGATATAGAAAAAGAGTGGACATGTTGCACTGTGAAAATGGCACTTTGCGTGTCATATATCATGCTGATGATTTGTATTTGTATTTGTACCCAATACTTTCAATGTTAATTTTATGTAAGGAAACTTATCCTGCTTGTTGGTGACAGCCAAACAAAAGGATTATGCATCTGATTTTTACTCTAAAATCAGTCATGACAAGTCAAATTTATGGCCTTCTCTTGATCATGACTAATCAAACAGCCTCTATGTTTCCCAGGTTGAGAGAAGAAAAGATGACACTTCATCGGCTATCATGAGTCACAAAGTGCATTTTTCGCAATTAAATGAACTGGTCCTCACTTTTTCTATATCAAAGTGACAGACTGTAACATCTTTTCTAAATTCCTAGCTTCAGTTTTCTTACAGCCATGATAAACAACACTACAACTGTTGAAATTGGCCATAATAAATGCGTCGAGAATCTCAATCTTGCAGTTTGTATCAAGAACATGCATCGATCGGCTTATTGCATTAGTTTGCTTAGAGCAGCGTTTCACAATTTCACCAATATGAGCAGTAAAGCTTAATCTGCTGTCTATTTAAAGTGACACCTGGAATACATATATATTTTCATAAGATGAGAAAATCACGTTTTGCAACATATATATATATATATAGAATTTTATTTGACAACGAAAAATATCATATATCTCAGTCCTTTTAAATTGCCATTTGCAGTTCATGGTATTTAGATGTCGTTTTGTATTTTCATGTGTTTAATGTTGCCAGGACGCCTTTGAGATTTAAATTTTTTTTTCTTCAAATTTTGCACTGAAACAGTCTTGCAGATCACTGGATTTGGTGTCTATTGAGGTATCTAGTATTTCTATAAATTTATCCTCAGCCATTAATAATAGGGTTGTACTCAGTTGCTGAACCATGGCAATTATTAAAGCAAGAACATACCAACTCCTGCATAAGTATTTAATGAGACCTGCTGATGTTCATACTCCCCTTAAGTTTATTTGGACAACACTAAAGTAATCATCAACCTGTCTATATATTCTAGTTGAATCTTTTTGCCCTGGAGACCTCGTCTTATATCTGCTAATGCGTTTTGGCGCTTCTTATTGGTTGTGGAAAATTTAGTTCATTGAAAAATTCCAATGAATAGCAAGGTAGATGAATCTGTAGCAAGCGTAATGCCCAGAATACTTTGCAGTGTCACAGAGCAATAACAGCTCCGTTTTAAATCTGGTTTGGCTTGTATTATTATTGCCAAATCCGTGAAGTTTTGAGAAACAATCAAGAAATCCAGGTCCGCAGCTAGTTTCTGGTGGTAAAATACAAAGATTTCTTTAATGGGGCTTTGTCGCAAGTGTAACCCTATGGAAAATACTGATCATATTTTCATACTTTTCTTGTAAGGAGTAAAGCGATCATTCTAGTATTACTTGTAGTGATAATCAACACAATATTTCAGTAGTTAGTAGGGTGTCCCAAAGAAAGTGTAAGTCTGAAATTCATTGGGGCTAACCTCTAAATGTGTTCTATAGCCCCTGTCTGACTCCCATGTAAAATTCCAGCTCATTTGAAGCTGTTTTAGATGTTGCTTAAGAGCTCCAAAGATAGATAAGGATTTAACATTGAATTATCAGGCCAAAATGGCTATTTTAGCTATAGTTTGTCACGCCAAGCAGAGGACAGACGTTTTGCGAGATAACTCAGCTACCACACACCCCACAGGAGAAAACTACATACCTGTGTATAGCTTAGCTCTATTGTAAATTGAAAATCACGTTTTTATGTTGATTTGGTGCAATTTTTTTCCGATATATCGCAATTTATGGAAAATGCAGTCCAATTTCGCAGAATGTTGTCATTTGTGATGCTGCCAATCTGACACACAATGGGCAGTGACGTCATAAAAGTGCACTGCAGTGCCAGCCCAGACTTAGTTCTAGCCAATTTGGTATTTTCTGAGCCTCCTATGTCATTGTGTTGATTTTTATGGGCTGTACAAACAATGCTAAATTTCTGTCTCAATGCTTGATGTGACAAACTGTAATAGCTCATAAATTATAGGTTTCAGTCCACCCAAACACATGGATAGTTGATAAAAAGATGTAAAAATCATTCTACACACTGTGGTACCTTTTCAATTTTTTTGGGACACCCTAGTAGTTAGAGTATGTTTTAATCTTTAATTAATTATCAAAATTTTGCTGTTTGTGAGGCTTTCCTCAAAATATGGGGCCAATTTGTTGAAAAAGGCAATAACCAATACAAATTTCACTTTAATTTTGTAGTTACTCTTATGCTTCATCCAGTTATTATTGATAATGCATATAAAATCGATTTAAGTCAAAACCAGAACATTTATTTACTTCCGTGTCACAACATTACCGTAAATTGGTTTTTTTGTTTGGGAAAATAGGCTAAAAAACATGCTTAGAACTATTATCATTTGCTCTGTTCGTATTCACTTCAGTGGCACTTATTTGCTACCGATTCGAAGCCCACATGCACACGAATAACACAGGGCTGGTGAAATCAGTTTTGAGGAAAATATGTACACCTCGGGAGAAAATATGTAACTTTTTTTTTTAAGTATTGAAACCAATTAAATTTCGAAATATACTCATAAAATATTTAGTGAATTTGGATGAAAACAGCCATAGAGGAAATATATCTGAAAACATGTAAAATTCAGGTATTTCTGTGGCAAATAAGATATTTAATTTCCTGTATCATATTTTTATGACAAATCACATATATGTATCTGAGGGGGAGTTAATTAGCTATCATTTGGTACAATTTTGAAGGCTCTGTGGTCAACTGCTATAAAGCTATAAAACAAAACAAAAAATTATAGAAAAATAGGCGATTTTTTGGCGAAATTGACAACAAATGTTGAGGGCTCTTGAGTCAGGGTTTCCCTTCATTCTAGATCAAAATGAATGTGATATTTGGATTCCCCATACCCAAAAGCATGAGAAACCAACCAGGACGGTATTAAAATCTACATTGTTTGTGTTTTGAACAGGTCTAAAGCAGGGTATAACTGATAATACATTTCAATAGCAAACTGGAACACCTTGGCTGGCTGTTAGGTCGTTATTATCCAATATATTACCATGTAAATATGACATTTGTTTCTGAGCCACTTAAGTTCAACCTAAATCAATTCTATTGAATTTTGTGTTAAAACTAATGATGAAGTTCAACAAATAAAGAGGCAAAATCAAGCAAATTTGGACCATTTCAGTTTTAGTGGGTAAAGAGCTGGAGTCGTTTTTGCTCTAATCTGGTCCTTTCTGCAGTCAGAAACTACATTTGAAGAACACAATTATCAAAACTGTGAAAGTAAAAAGATCCCTTTGATCATCAGATGACATTTGCCTTCAGGAGAGAAAGATGATAGGGGATTTCCAATTAGTTTTAATTGTACCAAGAATCAAGTGAATATGGTCATTTTCACACATTTTTAAAAGGAGAGTTAACAAGCTGTCACATATCAGATCTTGCTTTGGGAATGTGATAATGTCAAAGTTGCCAAATGATGCCCCAAAGGTTTTGGAAAAATAATTGACTTGGAAATTAAGAATAACGATAAGATAGCATAATTTTATATTGCACCCATTCCAGATAAATCTGCTCACCAGAACCACTCACCATACTGAACGGCAATCATACCAATCATTATAGTGACAACCTCTAGACACGGCCGGAGCATTTTTTTCAACCCACATCATCATGCGTACAAGGCGGGCATGCTAACCACTGTATACAACTGAGCCATTTTGTGTTGTGGCATTGCTTGTACTAGGCCTATTTGGTACTTAATATTACGCCTGATTTTGAAGTTAAACCGAGTCTATTACATTCAATGAATAATGAATAGGTACTTACGGTAAAACGGGGTAAAGTTGGCAATCTGGGGGAAAGTTGGCCAGCTATTTTAACCCACTTAATGGATGAAATGTCTACTTTTCTCACTGACACAGGTTTCTTTAGTGTCAGATAAGAAAGTCAGCATTTCTGCCATTAAGTGGGTTAAAGTAGCCGGGAAACTTTTCCGCGATTGCCAAATTAGCCCTTCATGGCAAATTCAGCTGCTAGTGGACATAAATGACCTTACTACAGGCCCTATCCATTGCATTGAAATTAACTGTCAATTTGTCAATGAGTGACTCCTTAAAGTGACTCTCAGATGCACTGTAAGGTTTTGCCGCTCTGTCACAGAAATGTTTCTGCTATAATTTTTACGCATTGCACGGATCAACAATGAACAAATTAAGAAAATAAAGAATAAAAATTTTAAGGATGTTTGCTTCATTTATATAGAAACTACTTCACAGGTAGTATTGTGCAGTGTGCATACCCAAGATGAAAAGTATTCAAAAGACAAACGCTTGTTTCGCAAATCACTTTTTTTCTACTTTTTTACAGTCAGTGGTTATGTATAGATTTAAGAGCTTGTGAACAGAGCTCTCTCGATAAATATTTTTTGACTGTTTTTTCCTATATAAAAGATTGATTTGGAACATTCAGTGAGACTATCGTGACTTCGGATGCAAATGCGCCAGAAAACAATTTAAAAGTTTTATTGGTTCTGTTTGATAATTTGAAAATTGCATTTTCTCCTTAATGATTCTGATTGTAAAACAATAAACTTTTGTTTCGAAGAAACTGTCATGAAAACTAATTAAATGACTATTTTATGGAGTGGGCTTGGCCGTATATGAAGTTAATGAAATTCTATAAATCCCAGCACAAATTGAATCATTTTGGAACAGTCATGTTGCTGTATTTAATTCAACAACATGTAGGAATTTAAAAAGCACTCATTTGAAAAATGTATTTTCTTCTTTTTCAGTCTGCAAACTGGCTTTGTCACGTCATTGACAGTTTTCTGTTGGTCTCCTAATCTTCTTATTTGATTAGTGTGTTAAGTCATTTAATTAATTTGTTTATTGACACCTGTGCTGCTAGACCTTAACTGACACAAACAAAACATTTTTAAGCCAATGACATCACAAGATCAAAATTCATTCTGAACGTGTTTGCACCGCCAATCTGCGATGAGCCAAAATATAGGTACCTATATAAGCAGCCGATTTTAAAGTTGGGCTATGCAGAAATTAAGCACAATATTGTCAACAGAATACATATGTAGCTAATGCCAATGACCGATGCGGCCGGGTAACAGTTCTGTAAAGAAAGGACAATTACTGTTGAGAAGGTTATGTGATACCCTAATTTTGCCTGAGAATCATGGAAGCATGGTGAATGTAATGCAGTGATGACAAGAGATAGCCATGCTCAATGAGCGCATGACTGCACCAAAGGAAGCTGAAAGTGTACCAATATAGTATCAAACACCCTCTATCAGGTGAAACTCATCAATAATGGAATTACAGGGGATCAATGTCTTGAGTCTGGGTTCTTTGAAGTAAATGTGTTCCTGTGCAGTTCATCTAATGTCTTTCATTATTATTGCGCAGATATACGAAACCTACCCTTATTATGGAAGCTACAGGTTCCGGTAGAGACAGAGAGACTGTGAGATAGAGATAGAGAGACAGAGATTGGTTGATGTGGATAGTAGAAAGGTGGATAGATAGAGAATACCCAATGGGCACATCCTTCTTACAACAGCAACCCTTGTGACAACATCACAATTTTTCAAACTTTATGAAAATTATGTAAAGTTAGAAATGACATCACAACATTGTGAAGCAACGTCAAAGATATGACGTTAGCATACAATGTTGTGGCAACATAATCTCTAGCATACATTTCTACATGACTAACAGACGAGCCCGTCACCAATCAGTAACGCTGTGTTTACATTGCATGCCCATTGCCCATTGGGTAGAGAGACGGTGATTCCTCTATCTTTCTATAGACCAATAAACAGACAGAGATATAAAGATATAAAGATATAAAGATTCAAAGATATAGATAGGGAGATATGAAGGTGATGTGAGTGTAGATCACTCGCATGGATACCAATAACACCCTATACACTGTGTACCAACCAAGTGACCCAATTAAGGATTTTCTTTGTTTACATTTTGCTAGTTTTCATATATAGAGAAAGCAACAAACGTTGCCATATAGCCAGTATGCTGTCTTATAGTATACACAATACACATACAAAATTTGGAATCAATCAGTTGAGTTTTCTGGGAGATTAGGTAGTTTTAGTAAATTTTAGTGCATTTTTTACTAGAATCACCAAATCTTTTGATTGCTAAATATTTAAAGCTTGAAATTTCACGTCAAGATTTCTGATACATAAATACAGCATACTGGCTATGTTATATTGTAATTACATTGCTTTCTGGTCTAAAATTTAAGATTTTATGATTAACTAGGTCGCTTCGCATAGAGCAAACGGTACACAGTGTATAGACAATACAAGTGTGTTCAATTCGAATTTGGAGATTGCAGAAGCAGGGTCATTTTGCAAATAACAAACAGATATGTTGCAAATGCAATAGTTGACCTTGTACATCTCACTTATTTTGATAATTTTCTGGCATGCAAAGTATTTTTTCTTTTATAGTATTTGCATATTTTGAAGAAATACAAAACTAGTGGGAGCCTATTCCAAATTCACATGACAAATTCCAATTAGAATACAAACATAGCAGTGATCACAAACTGTTATACATTGTTTGTTACTATGTGTGCTTTTAGCAGTTAGATATGAGATAAAAATATATAAGAATCTTTAACTTATAGAACTAACAACACCTAACAATAACTGTGAATTTTGAGAAAATGTTTTTCATAGTCAACTGTCAAATTTGATAGAATCTGTGACAAATATATCAAAACACACATGTTCAGGGCATTTCTTGGACTTGTCATATGCTAGTATATGGATGGATTAAATCAATTAACAAGCCCTGATATACCATGTCTATCAATGACTGCTACTTCCGCTTGTGGTGTAGATAGACTGAGAAATAGATATATCTCTCCATAGATATATAGATATAGAAATAGAGAGTCTTCAGAGATAGAGAGATAGATATCTAGAGATCCAGAGATAAAGACATAATTATTGTATAGAGATTAAGGGGGGGAGGGTTGGTCTAGTGGTAGCGTGCTGGACTGCCAATCGCTGGGTCCAGGGTTCGAATCCAGCTCTGGCCGGGTCACCTGGGCCTATGTTGGACGGCTGTTTCAATCATCATTCGCCTCATTGCCGTGTCCTCTTCCTGTCCTAATTAGCCTACCTAGTGCATAACTACAGGACGTAAAGCCCCAATCATCCATCCATCCATCGTATAGAGATCAAGAGGATAGAGAAACAGAGAGAGAGGATAGAAATATTCAGATCTACTTTTCTTTCCCTCTCAAATAATTGATGTTGCATCTTCAGTGTTATAACATTGCATGCTGACAGAACTTAGGCCTTCATTATTTTGACTCAATGCATAGCCTAATTATTTGATTGCCCTTCATTTATTGAACCTGATAACATATAATAGGCCTATGTAATGGTAATTGGTGAGAAGCAGGAACCAATGGGGAGCCGCCTTACTTTGATTGCAAAAATGCATCCTGAATTCTCAGTGGCCCCTCCCCTGTGGCTTGTATAAATAAGAATCATGGCAGCTGGCACTTCAAGATGTTCTGAAGAGTGGACACTCAGAGGTAAGTCTGGTTTATAACATTTTATTCTTATAAATAGGTCTTTGCAGATTGGCAGTCCATTGATTGGAAAAATGTATTTTCTTCTTTTTATTTGCAAACTGGCTTTGCAACATCGT
The DNA here is from genome assembly GCA_026936325.1 of Platynereis dumerilii. Taxonomy (NCBI): domain Eukaryota; kingdom Metazoa; phylum Annelida; class Polychaeta; order Phyllodocida; family Nereididae; genus Platynereis; species Platynereis dumerilii. The sequence goes on along the minus strand of JAPTHN010000006.1, from coordinate 37,799,743 downwards.
TGACTTTTAAAGGCCACCTGTTGCTTTCCCTATCTTCTTATTACATGTAGATATACATACCTTACATTAGTCAATTAGTTTGTTTATTGACACCTATACACTGCTAGACAATTTTCATGATACATGCTGGATGAACAATAACTGACACAATCAAAGAAGAAAAACATTTTTAAGCCGGAGACATCACAAGACCAAGTTGTATGTTCATGTTGGAGCTGCGTGGATTCCAATCTGCAAAAACTAAAAGAGATTTCTCAATGTAATGAAAGGCTTGACTCACTTTACTCTCTTGTAAAGTTGACAACTCAATGAAAAGTTTTGATGTATGGGCTTATATATGATATTTTCCTGTATTTCATTAATAATAGGCCTATGTCTTCAACAAAAAGTAGGACTCTATATCATTAAACGATAAATCTAAAGAACCAGTTTTTATCTTTGGTATGATAACCATGTTGAATGAGGATGCACTTAAATGTTAAATATAATTGTGTGAAATTTCCTCAATATTGAATATTTTTGAGTATTTGTTGTTCTCTGGATTTCAAGAAATGCAAGTTTCTCAAGCAGAGAGCTCTCACAGAAAACCTTAGTACACACCTTTAGCTAATTATAATTCTCAACCGTAGGTATACAGTACCGCCTGTAAATAAGTGAAATGCATGATATATTGTGCCTTTACATCAACGCTAAACATCCTCAGACAAACAGCCTGTGGAAGCTCAAATTCTCATCTGATGAGAGGAAAACATATTGGGTCATAATGGCCGATGTGTGAGGCATGTGGGATAGCAACGGCAGCCAATTTTCTTTGCTGTAATCGGAATTAGGTATGAGTCAAAGTCTTTGATAAGTAAGTGAAATGCAGACCCAATGCTAAATCATAGGGGATGGTGGTTCATTTACTTACCATAATTGACCTATATCTAACTCTGACTGCAGGAAAGAAAATTGGCTGCCATTGTTATCCCACATGCCTCGCATATCGGCCTTTGTGACCAAATATGTTTTCCTCTCATCAGATGAGAATTCATACCTCCACAAGCAGTTTTGTTGAGGATGTTTAACATTGGTGCAATGGCGTCATTCGTTTCACTTATTTTCAGGCAACACTGTATGTGTGTGTATAGATCTATACAAGTGATAGAAACTGTGTCGATGACATGTACCTGTCATATCGAATTTGAACAATGATACAGAGCCCCAGAAAAAATTGGTATATCAGATGGACTGGCATTGCAAGACTTGCAAATCAAGGGTGTCGTATAACATAAGACCTGCAATCTAACCAGCTGACATAAAGGGCCAGTCCACTAATCCAAGTGGTTAGGAGGAACGTATTATAGTTTATACCTAACCAACTGTATTATATTATATGCCCTTAACTTTCCTGAGATTTGACGTGCTCCAGTCAACAATCTCACCTCAATGCCAGCACAAGTGGGGTTCGAACCGGTTGCCTCAGAGTAGTCGAAGGCACATAGTACTTCTTCCTTACAGTCTTCCACTTTGATATAGACACAATGAGGATCAGTTCACTGTGAAAAATGCATTTCTTGACTAATGATATCTGATGAAATGTCATCTTCTCTACTTCAACATGGGAAATATAGAGGCTGTTTGATTAGTCATGATCAATAGAAGGCCATTTGACTTGTCAAAACTGATTTCAGAGTGAAAAACATACATAGGCCTAATCCTTTCGTTGGCTGTCACCAACAATCGAGATAAGTCTCCTTAAATCAAATTAACATTGAAAGTATTGAGTATGATCATGACAAATCATCTGCATGATGACACACTAAGTGCCATTTTCAAAGTGCAACAGTCCACTCTTTTTCTTTATCAAAGTTGAAGGCTGTAAAAACCTGCAATATACGTATAACCAGTTCAGCTGACGGGTCAGCAGCCCGCCAAGCAAATTGCTCAGGAGCAACCTAATTATACCCAACCCACTATATAACATTGTGCATTTTTCATCTTTTCGTCCAGACCACACATTTTGATTGATGCAAAACCATAATCATCTGAAGTAATAGACGGAAGATAAGATAAAACTTTCGTTTTACGTGGGTGATGACAACTGTATCAATAAAACACAAGCTGCCAACTTTTTTCTCAACATCACTAGGTGAAAAGAGTGAAATTATGTACTGATGAGATAATGAAACAATAAATCATAGAGTAACATAACTTAAAAGTTTCATCTGTGAGGCTTCATGACAAGATACACCCTCCGGCCTCTGCTGCCTTTTGTTACCTCCCCGATATGAATTACCCCCCTTTTGCCCCTCAATTTCCCCCGGCTTCCCCCACTTCCCGCCGGCCTGACCTCCTATACCTTATTTCGTCCACCTCTCCCCACCCAACCCCCTCACTGCGTTAATATTAGTAATTAACTATCCTAAAATAGCATGTTTTCCGGGTATATGTATACGTAAAAGTAACAGAAAAATCAATAAAAGTATTTGAACAGATTCATCAATCAAGCCTCGAGAGCAAAAAGAACTGGACCTGCACTTGTCTATTCTATGGGTCTATCCGTCTATCTTTCAATCATGATTCCTAACTTTACCATTTTCAGCTGGTTACCATGGACGCTGCAGTATCCATGGTCATGGCTCTTGACAACAACTCCATGGACCTCCAAGATGGCGGCCAAGATGGTCTTCAAGATGTCTCTACCATTGCTATGATGCCTGATGAAGGGGGCTCTTCAATTCCAACTGATAGAATTCCTTTTGTTGTTTTTGGTTGTGTGGGGATCATTGGTAATCTAATTGTCATCTTAACTTTAGGAAGTAAATATGAACTAAGAAGAAAGGTAAGTTTACATTAAATTTTATGGTTGACTGTTATAAATCATTTAGGAAATTCAGCAACACTAAAACAACGCAGCTAAGAACTGTTTACATTAGCGATTTTGCCATGAAAATTGCACAAGTGTAGGCCTACCTTTACATCAATTTCCCGTGTCTATAAACTTTCATAATGAAAGAATGTGAAGCTTTTACATAAGTGTACCCTGTACAAAAGCCAAAATCACAACCTTGCAATGCAAATTTCACAACAAGCAATTTCACATCATTTACATCAGAAAATCAACTGTGGAAATGATGGAAGGTGGTCATTGCAACTTTAAGCATTTTTATTGCACTTTTCGGGATTTCTGGCGAGTTATATGCCAAGTTGTTTTTTTTTCATAAATTTGTTTGTCACATCCTTGCCACACTTTCGAAATTAAAAGCTTTTATAATTATTTTGATTGTGCCAAAAGAAACAAACTAACTTCAAATGCCAGATTTTCAGCCATTTTCTTTGTTTTTGCCACAAAAAGATATATATGCAAACAGCCTTATAAAGTTATTGTACCTCATGCCACATCATTATTATGACACCTCAATGACAGGTATTGCATTCGGTACTGTGCGATAATTGTATATATATATATATATATATTCCAGAATAACTTGGTTTAAATTCTGATGTATGCTGTTTTGTCTTTCAGATAATAAATATGTTTGTAATTAATCAGAGCATTGTTGATATGCTAGCATCGCTAACTTTAATGTTATTCGCCATAACCTTACCCTCGGATAGAAAGAGCATAGGAATAAGTGGGGAGTTCTACTGTAAGGTAAGTGACATCTCATTCTTATCTTGCTCTTTATTATTCCATCGCTAAACACCTTTATATCTGTCCTTACATGTATAATTGTATATGCAGTTGTGAGAAACCAATTTTGTTCAAAACGCTGCAACACTGGCCCAGACCGAGGTCACAGTCTTCACATTGCCAGTTGATGGCACTCATGAAACAATTTCAAGGAATAAGTGATAAAAACAAACAATCAAACAAGAATATAAACAACAAACTGCAAACAGGAAGCAACACAGCTGCCTGCAATAAGGTCTCCCATGCCGTAGTGCCTGTGTTGCTTCCTCCTTCTCTTCCTTCCTCCCTGCCTCCCTCTCTTTCTCCCTCTCTTCCTTCCTTCCTTCTTTCTATTGAATTTGTAAACACTGGATCTGGCTGCTGCAGTTGCTGTTGCTATCACTGCAGCTAGTCATTTGAAATTTCCGCAAAAAAAATCAACGAACATTTTAGCTTCGTAAATAAAATAATTAATGTCATAGAAGTCTACCAAAAGTTGATAGAAGTAAGATAAAATTATACTGAAGTTGTATGTAAAGTTTGAACGAGATTGGTGAAACAGTGTGACCACAAGAGTGTTGAAAGCTTTCTCATCCTTCCTCCCACAATAGAGTTGCGCTTGCAAGCAAGCAACTCTAAAAATTGAACATAAAAATGTTCGAATAAATATAGGTCTACCCTAAAAATCAACCTCTCAAAAAATCTCATGGTGAAGCTCTTTTATTTTTAAATTATACTCACGGTCCTTTGACCTCAATGTGAAAATTAGGGAGGAGCAAAATAAGTTGAACTGTCTTTTAATTCTTATTTGGACCTAATTTCAGCTTTGGGTAAGCGCTGTTCTGCTGTGGAGTTTATACGTGACATCCACCTATAATATTTTGGGTATGACTGTGGAGAGGTATCTGAAGATTGTCCATCCATTTTGGTATAAACGATTTTACCATAAAAGACATGCAATAATTGGTAAGTTCAATATTCATGTCTGTGTTTACTTTACATAATTGTTCTCTTTCAAAATCACATTCTTTCTTGACAAAACACTGGTCCAAAAATTGCCAAATTATGTGTACCTCCAAACCCAATGCTATTCCTATAGAGCCTATGGGATGTGCTTACCTTTTGCAAGATTTGAACCCTGGTGGAGTCACATAAGATTTATCAATTATTATTTCCCACTAGGCGTGTTGATGTCGCCAGTGCTAGTGGCCATAATACCATTTGACACCTGTGTCAGCCAATCACAAACCGGTATTTCACTGCAATAAATCCCATATTCTTTGTTGCCCACTCATTTCGCAATGTTTACATGTTGAGTGTCTGTCTCATGGTATAAGCTGGTTATTCACCATTGGATAAGGAATATGAGTTTTTCGCACCTCGAGCTGAAACCCTCATTGGATAAATCACATATTCCCTCTCCCCAGGTTAATTACCTACACTAACTTGTGAACAACTGTGATGGTTTCTACTATTTTCACAGCTTTTATACTTGGTATGTTCATCATTATCCTTGCTCACCGAGTGCCATAGCTAAGCAGCTTATATTGTACGCATTGACAAAATATGTCACCTTGATGTCTGATTGACAACAGTCTGTTGCATTAGGCAGAATGATAAAATGCAAGTCGAATTTGGTATCAAATTGGGTGCTAAGTCTGTAACTTACTATTTATGAGGCTGTTGCTTATCAAGTCAGCAAAACTGGGCAGCAGGCTGCCAGAAATTCATGTGTGCACAGACGGGAAATACGGCAGCTCGAGTGAAATGTCGCAGCATGCTTTCTCACGGTTGCAAACAAGCAGGCTATTGTAGCCTGTCATCGTATCACTTTCAAGATAAGTAAAGATACACAAGCTCATTTCCTATTTGACTGAGATGCATAATTGAGAGTCTCACCTTTGATATAATCTCAGTTAGAAACCTCTGCAGCTTCAGTATCACAATGACAGGGAATATAAAATTAGTTTCTAACCTGTCATTCCTACTAAGTGATGGCTTACACCTTGCTAAGGGAGGAGTGGACAATCTGGTAGTTGGATGTAATGTTGAACTGAGTCAAGGTTACAAATCTGCTTTCAATGAACAGCGATACCAGGTGATCTCCAAAAAGGCCGAGAAAGTCATGTTCAGAGGACACCAGAGCCCCCTCTCAAATTTCTATCCAGTACGAGGCCTGGTTTGTGATGGCATCCCTTTTGCTTCAAGTGAGGCTGCCTACGTCTATTACAAGGCACGGCATCACCAAGATAGACAAACCGCTGAAGCAGTGAAGAAAAGCAAAACTGGGATCCATGCTAAAAGACTGGGCGATAAAATAATCACAGATAATGCCTGGCAAGAAAAGAAGATAGACATTATGGACAATATTGTGCGTGCAAAACTCGAAGTATGCCCTGAGGCTCGTAAAGCACTACAGAACTCAGGTGAGAAAGAACTAGTAGAAGATACCCCTCATCCGTTCTGGGGACGAGGACATGGAGATGGATTAAACATGCTCGGACAGATATGGATGATCCAACGTAAGCGTATTCGGTCAGAGAACAACAACATCGTACGGCATAACTCTCGCCGCACTTGGGCATCTCGGGACTATCAGCCCAAGTGCTACCGCTGTGGCGAGACTGGACATCTTCAAGAACAATGTAGACAGCGAAGTGACTTGACTTGTTGGAACTGTGGCTCTTTCGGTCACAAACAAAAGAGCTGTCGAGTCTCAACATCAAGACAGAGAAACTATTACTAGGTCTCTGGCCATGAGAATATGGCCGGTACAAACCAATCAGATAGCTTAAGCCTCTCCGGTGACTTTAATATGAATGTATCAAATGATTTTATTGCTGACAATATGATTATGGATGAAAGTGTTATGAATGATGAATTAATTATTGAAGAATCTGATGTTAGCATAAACAGCAACAGTGTAGATGTGGAAAATGAAAATGTTCATATGAATGACAGTTGTGTAAATGATGATCAGACTTCTGATGTAAATGATGTTACTGTTCAACAGAATGAAATGTTCAATACAAATAGGAATAGTAATGTGAATGTTATTTGTAGATTTAGTGATGTAGCTGAAATGCCTACAAGTATGAGAGAGACTGATATTGGTACTGAAAAAGTCCGCATGTTGAGAGACAAGTATCATGAAAATGTAATGGTTGGTCACTTAAATGTAAATAGTCTACGACTGAAGTTTCAAGAAATCTCAGAACTTATTGTAAACAGCAGATTTGATGCCCTAGTAGTTAGTGAGACAAAACTTGATGACTCGCTTCAAAATTCTTTATTTGAAGTCAGGGACTATGTGATGTATCGGCAAGATAAACATTCTAACAGCGGTGGCCTCGTTACATATGTCACAAGAAATATTCCGTCTACAATTGGCCCAGTAAACTTCTGCAAGGATGACATAGAATGCATGTCTGTAGAGCTAAATGTAAATCAAAACAAACTATTACTGCTGGGAATGTACAAAAATCCTAAAGTTAGACCTGAAACCTTCAAACAAATCTTTGAGGAAACATGCGAAAAAGTGCTTGATAAATTTGAGCATGTAATAATACTTGGTGACTTAAATTTCAATATGCTTGTACCAAACACGCTTGCCAACATATGTCCTACCTTGAATCTTACAAACTTAATATATGAACCTACATGCTTTAAATCTTGTCAACCTACACTGATAGACGTTATGTTAGTTACAAAGCGACGGAAATTTATAAAAGGCTTCTCAGTGGATGTAGGAATTAGCGACTTCCATAATCTAGTAGGTGGCATTCTAAGGGCCCATGCACCCCTGCCACAGCAAAAGATAGTATACCACAGAAAGCTTGTGGATATTGACTATAACAAAGTAAATAACGAATTGCAGACACTGAACCTAGATATGTTAATATCTACTCAAGAAGATGTAAATGAGGCTATGAAAAGGCTGCAAAACCTCCTTGTTGCTAGTCTTGACAAACATGCCCCCAAAAAACAAAAGGTCGTAAAAAAAACACACTTTCAATGCATGACAAAAAGACTTAAGAAAGCTATACTAATACGAAACCAGTATAGAAATAAGTTCTTTAAACATAGAACCGCCACATACTTAGCGAAGTATCGGAAACACAGAAATGTGGTAACACTGATTAAAAGAGAAGAAATAAAAAAATATTTTGAAGAAAAGAGCAAAGGTGGAACTCGCAATAAAGATTTTTGGAAAGCTGTAAAACCACTCTTCTCAAACACTAAAACCAAAACAGACAGTATTCCGTTGAGAGAAGGGAACATTATTATTACTGACAATGATAAAGTTTGTGACATATTTAACAATTTCTTTCAGCAAATAGGATCAGAAATAGGTGATATAGAACAAGGTGGAATGTCTATAGAGGCAATAGTAGAAAAGTACAAAAGCCACCCTAGTGTTAAATTAATTTATGAATCAATTAACTCTGTTAAAAAAAGCTTTAAATTTAAAGAAGTTACGGAATATGAAATCAGGAAGATAATAAAAGGACTCTCAAGTAAAAAGGCGGCAGGTTATGATGAAATTCCTATTAAATTCATAAAAAGTACCGCTTCATCTGTCATTAAACCTTTAACTAAATTAACTAACATGTGCATGCAACAAAATGTATTCCCTGACACGATGAAAATGGCTAATATTACTCCAATATATAAAAAGAAAGATAAGTTAAATAAAGACAATTACAGATCAGTGAATTTACTGCCAGCTCTGTCTAAAATACTGGAAAAAGCACTCTTCAACCAAATACAAGAGCACATGAACTCATTACTACATGAATACCTATCGGGGTTTAGGAAAGGTTATGGATGTAATGACCTACTAATTAAAATGACTGAAGACTGGCGAGAAGCTCTCGATAAGGGACTCACTACTGGTGTGGTGGCTATTGACCTCTCAAAAGCTTTCGACTGCATGTCTCATGAGCTTCTGGTAGCTAAACTACATGCATATGGATTCAATGCTGATGCTTGCAATCTTACAGCATCATACCTTACTAAACGCAAGCAAAGAGTTAAGATAGGAAATACCTTTTCGGATTGGGTTTATAACATAAAAGGGGTTCCTCAAGGATCAATTCTAGGACCCCTCATGTTTAACATATTCATAAATGACCTTCTCTTTCACAATCTTAACTCAAGAATTTACAACTATGCTGATGATAATACTCTAAGTTTCTCAAGTCTAAGTACTGAAGATGTGGTAATGAAATTGAAGCAAGACTGTTGCAAAGCCTTAGACTGGTTTCAGCTAAATAAGATGAAAGCAAATGCAGAAAAATTTCAACTGATGTTTTTGAACAGATCAGAGCAAGTCAATGTAGGGAACATTAAAGTCAATAATACCGAAATAAATTCTACAAAATCGATTAACATATTAGGTGTGGAGCTTGACAGCAAGCTAAATTTTGAAAATCACATCGATGATACATGCAAAAAAGCAAGTAAGCAGATAAATGCACTTAAACGTATGAAAAATTGTCTGGATAAATCGTGCAAAACTACCATATATAATAGTTATGTAAACAGCAATTTTAACTATTGCCAAAATGTATGGATGTTCACAAACAAAACAAATATGGACAAACTCGAAAAAACCAACAAGAGGGCTTTAAGATTAGTTGTAAATGATAACAATGCAAATTATGAAGTGATTTGCAGGGAAGAAAAGCAATTGAAAATATATAAGAAATGTATAAAGCAAGTAGCTATTCAAATGTATAAAATAAAAAATAAAATCTCTCCACAATATTTGCAAAGCCTTTTTAGAGTTAGGGAGCAAAATTATGACTTGCGTGACAATGATCAATTCGTTATTCCAAATTTCATGACTATAAGCTATGGCAAAAAGAGTCTCAGATACTATGGGGCTAAATTATGGGCAAATATCCCTCTAGAGATTAAAGAAAAAAATTCGATAGCAAGCTTCAAATCTGCTGTGGATATATGGTTAAGAAGTATAGATGACACAACCAACATAGACTTTCTGTGAAACATGTATACATTGGTGAAATGCAAACATGTATGTAGAGCTAACTTGCAAAATTGTGTAATGCATGTTAATCGTAAAAGTAATTCGATGAAAATTTTGATATTTCCTTATGTCTGTGGTGCTGAATTATAGAAAGACAGTGGTGCTCGTGAAATGTACCTCAGGATGCTTCTTGTAATTAGAGTAGTTAGTTTTATGTTATAGCAAAATGTTTGATATCATTATTGTTTTTATTTAATTTATGTTCTGTTATTACTAGTACTAGTAAGGCTGTGAGAGTTGCGTGGTATGGCTTTCAGCGGTTGCCGCTGGTCTATACTTCGCGGCTCTCATGCCAGATTTAAGTAATAAATTATATACATAATAGTGCTCTGTAAGATTTTAGTAAAAAAAAATCATATATAATTTGTATTACTCTGTTCTGATTGTATGTCGTACAGAAGCTTTTTGCTTGGGCACTGCGCTGCCACATGATTCAATACGACTTGAAATAAAATTTTACCATACCATACCATGCTGCGTACAAAAAAGTCATACAGAGATGCTGTGGTGGCCCTTTAACTCATTGCAGCAATGCTAAACTTTGACATATCTCATAGAGAGCAAAGTTGGCACAGCTGTCCATGCAAAATGTGGCTGTCATGCAGTGGCGTAACTAGGGGGTCTCGAGCAGGGGGGCACCAGGGGGGCATGCTTATCTCTGGGGGGGGGGCACCCATAATAATAATTGCATAATTTAGCCAAGGTTGAAAAGTTCATATGGGGGGCACCTGGGGGGAACAGGTCCAATATGGGGGGCCACATGCCCCCCCCCCAATAGGGACGCCCCTGCTGTCATGCGGCTGTCTACTTGTCTGGGGGTTCCACAAAAAAAATTACTTTTTGACGTTTCAATAAAGTGCCATACACTTCATGCTTGACAAATAAATAGTATTAAGACTTATTTCACTTATCTTGCATAGTTGACATATTGAAATGTCATTATTAAATCAGTAGTAATCCTATTTAGCTTCTTGTTTAGTGAAGCTGGCTGTTCCAACACTTGGTTTGCCTCCCTGTGTGCCTAATTTCCATGAGTTTCAAACATGCTTTAAATCCTTCAAATGCCATAGTACAATTCAATTTTAGTTCTCTAAATTAGTAACGTTGAATTCTTGATGGCCAAATTTTCTGCACAAAGCTTGAGAAATTAAACTATAAAGATGTTTTATCTCTTCCTGTCAGCCCACAGGCACAAGCAATGTGATCCGTGTATGCTTTAACCATGCAAGTCAGTCCACTCCACTCATTATTATCTAAACAAGGTATGACAGCTGAACTATGATTGCAGACGATCATGTACGGAGTCCGTTGGATAATTCCTTAAAATTCATACTTAACACAAAGTAGTCACCCAAATATTGGTTTAATTACATTATTTGGTATATTTTCTTGATATCAAGCATGCCTGGTAGTGTTGACAGTCGTTTTGAACAATAAAATTAAGAAAAAATCAATCTAAAATCTAAGTTCCACACTGAACTGGCATTTGAAGTTGAATTGTTGTGGTAGCCACACCAACAATAATAAAAACATGGCAGTTTAATTGTTGCATCTTAATTACTAATTTTACCGTCAAAAGTTACATAACAAAAAGTTAAGTGTGGTGTACAATTTTAAGCTTGAATAAATTAATATAGAAGTGTATAGAAGACATATAAAAATCGAAGTGAGGGCATTCATGCATGTCAACATTAATGAAAGATCTACAGATATTTGTAAAATTCGGTTCAGCAGGACCAAAGAATCAGCTGAGAAGTCAGCAAACTGATTGTTTGAATGGTTATAAAGCTGAAAAAACAAAACAGAAGACAACTGAAACTGTGAAAAATATTGTATTTGGCAATTTAAAAAAGTGATGTCTTGACTTCAGCCAGTCAGCCATGCACCTAAAATCTGATTGGCTGTTTCTCTACAGGTTACCAATGAACAGTGACTGACTTGGACCACATTTGACAAGTTCGGATCGCATTTTTACAGAATCAAATTTGCAGGCCTCTTTGTAATGTGTTTTTTTGTCAAGGTATATTCCTACATTTCATTAATGCACACTTTACCCTCTTTATAGCACTATAAGGTTACGTTTTTAATATGTCAGGAAATATTTGAGATAGTTTAAGAAATAAACTTCCATAAAACATCACAATTTCACTAATACTCAAGTCAAATTTAAATGTGAAGTGAATGGCCGTTCAGATATAAAGAGAGATAGATAGAAGACAGATGGAGTAGTAAAGAGAAAGTGAGAAAGAGAAACAGCGACAAGAAAGATAGATAGCTAGGTAGATAGATTATAGACAGATGGAGGATAGATATAGATAGATAGATAGATAGATAGATAGATAGATAGATAGATAGATAGATAGATACATAGATAGAGGATAGATATAGATAGATATTACATGTAGATAGATAGATAGATAGATAGATAGATAGATAGATAGATAGATAGATCGATAGATAGATAGATAGATAGATAGATAGATAGATAGATAGATAGATTAGAAACACTGATAACATCAGCATAACTTTTTAAATATTCTCATTCTCTGTGATTGCTGGGAACAGTATTGAGGGGGAGGGGTTTGAATTGATTCATGAGCATTTTATCTTTTAATTTAAAACCTTTGATGTCAGTTCACAGCATTGTTGTCAGTTCACAGCTAGGCCCATATATCATGAATTAAGATTTCTTAACATGTTACAGTTTATCACAGTTATTTTACTTGGACAAAATAACAGTGCTACTCAGTATTGTTTCTCCAATGGTGAAGTTCATTAGAGGATGAGAGGGGGAGGTTCACCTGTATGGTCCGCTCTAACAATCTTTTGATAGCATTTTACAGTTCCCTTTGTCGTCTGCTGCAGTGACAACGGGTACATTCGATTCGATCTACTCTAACTACTCCGGAAGTTACGTATCTACTCCAGGAAGTGACGTTTCTACTCCTGGAGTGAACTACTCCAAAGTGGGTCCAAATCGAATGAAAAGGAGTACTTAGGAACGTCACTATTTGGGGGTTCCCTTCCTGTGAGGATTCCCTTTCCAATGACAATTTAAGACGCCATGTGGCATTTTCAATTGATTGCCGTAATTGAGTCAATTGAATTACAACAATGCACATCAAAAAAATGCAATCAGCGACCAAATCAAAGCTTCTGAAGTGCCATTTATTTATGTAAACAATCATACGTCATGGGATATCCCAATTTCTTGGAGCACTTCCTATCTACTCCAAACTGCTCTAATCTACTCCCGGAAATGCAAAACGAATGATCTGGAGTGAAGTACTCCACTCCAAGAGCACTTTGGAGCAGCGAAACGAATGTACCCAACGTACCAGTTCAGCCTGGAATTGCCAAGCAAGCTGTCATACCTTTTCTAATATTAATAGGCATCAGAGGTGGCAAAGGAATGCAACACACCACCCACGAAACAGATTGTTTATGCCTGTGGTCAGCCCCTATAGCTCAGTCAGTAGAGTGCTCGCCTCACAAGCGAGGGACCCAGGTTCAATCCCAAGGCTGGCCATCATGTCATTCCGCAAAGTCGTCGTTCGCATCAGACGTAAATTGGAGGTGCCATGGGTCCAACTGGAAACAAGTCACTGACTTAGCTTGGCTACCTATGACTATGTTAAATAAAAGAACCTTTACTTTTACCTTATAATTAACCTGTGGACAGCATTTCAGGAAGATTTATGAGTAATGAGGTCCAGCAATGCATTGTTACAACTGACTGCAGGTGTGATATATTACATTCTATTCACTGATCCCCCCAATTGCTTGTGTGTCCAACACTGCCATATCTTGCTCATTTGCATGCTGCTTGTGGTTTTTTACATGGCCAGTTACTGGTCTGATTCACTCAAAAGCAACCCAATGTTACTGTTCAATGTAATATAGATTTTTAGAACTTTATTTTGAAGCCCTTTACAACTGAAACTTTCAAATAGGTCCTGTTTTTTATGGTCCCCTTGTTTACTGCATGTGAGATTACAGAATCAAGACAGTGCACTAGAATTAGTTTTTAAAAAAAAGTTAAACATGTTAGAAAACATCAACAGGGTCATAGTAAACATACAAAAAGCACTGGAGTTTCTGGAGCAAGACACAAATCAGAGAATTTCTGTCACGTCATGAAATGTAGCAAAGTGAAGAATGTGTGACAAACTTGATAAAAGTTGACCAAAGTACACACAATTTTTAGATGAGTCGTTTTCGATATCATGCAATGCAGAAGGTGCCCTCAAGAAAAATAACCTACTTATTCTTGTAAAATCGGAATCAGCTGAGAGAGCCACTGACTCCAGGCTCGGCCTTGCTCATCTCTTGCTTGACAGCAGGGAAGTAAGTCCATCAATTATACCCAGCAATTAATTCGCACACGTTTGCACACAGATGCCTGCCATAAAATTGATGGATATTTTCCAAGAGAACCAGATGTCAAGTTTATCGAAATATGTTCTATTTATGCAAACTGCGCTTGGGTTATTTTAGTTTTAATAATGTCATTCTTTAGATCACATCATAAGACTCACACAAATGTCAATGTCACAAATAGATATTAAAACTTTTGCATAATGACATCATCTTTAAGATCATATGAATGAGGATGTTCCCTTACCTTCAGATAAGTTATGAATTAAGTTTGATTAATATCTGTGTAAAGCATATGCTATAGATGGCGCCACATGTTCCGTGGTTGAAGTCCATGTAATCTCTTGTTTATAGTTCCTAATCTTACCAGGTGTATTGATTGTTTGGCCAATTCAAATGTTTTGTCTGCATATTACAAGTTGCCAGTTTATTAACGGTTGGAGTAATTGTTCATCAACGTAAACTGAATGTTAAATGACATGTTGAAGTAAATTTATCTTGGAGCCATTTTGTTACTGACAAAGAACTGTAAATTCCCAAAGTCTGTACAAAAAAAATACTGGTAAAATAACAATAAATTTACGGTTCTTTTAGCCACAAAAACACGGTCATTTCTTACAGTGTATACAATGCATGTATATTCATTGTCATTGCCTGTCACAGGTTATTCATTAATAAACTTGAAATGAGAGAGGGATTGTATTCTACAATCTGAATGGGTGTTCAAACTCAATTGGTTCGACTCTAGTTCTGGTGAGTAACCATACACAAATGTATGTTGGACAGCATGCAGCTTCAAGGAACATTCGTCTGTACAGCTCCCTGCTTCAGGAGTCCTCCTATATCCTCATTAGCATTCGAGTGTGCATAAATACAGGACTTCAAACCGAAATTCGTTCCAGATTAAGTGTATTTACAGAAAAAATGTTTGCGTCAAACAGAAAAAAAAAAGACAAATAACGTGTATGAAATCATGCCCATTATTGACATTACATTTGTCTAAAGATTAGGGGTCTACACCGGTTCGATAAATACCGGCTGTACTGGTACAGTCTGGCCGGTTCCCAAACCGGTTTTCAAAGCAGCACTTTCGGTTCGATGTAATAATGCCATATCCAGCTTAAAAAGTCTTTTTATTGCCTAGTTTTAACAGAAAATATCCACAAAATCATGAACTGAACTCGCCAACTTCGTCATGTTGACGTGCGCTCTAGTGCGAGATCAACTTTCCGGGCCAAAAAAAATAGGTTTTTCGGGAAGCGGATTCCTAAAATGCAGATCGGGCCCGAATATGCGGACCGACGGTACGAATCGTGTATTGATCAAGTGTATCGATGATACGTATCATATCGAATGTCGGCAACGATATAGAGCCCTACTAAAGATCTTTTATAGAAACTTTTTCGCACTAAGGTCTCGTGTGAAAACTAACTTGTAGTCTTTTGTTCACTTAATACAAGACTTTTATTCACTGTTTGGTTATTCCTTGTCTCCTTAGATCAAGGACACAACAGAGAAGATTGGCTAATCAGAGAGGTGTATCACTTACCAAAGATGTTGTTTGCAACTTTATGAAACTGGAGATTAAAAAACATTTTTTCAGATTTAATTGCAATTTGAGCCATGACTACTTTTTCTGAAAAGTAATCTTCACAGAGGTTTATGGGGCTGATCATTATAGTTTTTTGAACATTTTCCCACTCTCTTGTACTCAAAAGAAAAAGTGCACACATTCTCTGTTCCAAAAAAGAAAAAGATCAGTTATATCAGTTTTGAATAAGAGGTACAGCTTTCATCTCTGGCTTACCTCCCTTTTTTCGTAGTTCAGCCTGTCATGATGCTCTTTTATGTGTCGGTGGTCTGATACGTTTTGTAAAAGACATAAGCGTACGGCGCGTGCAATTTTTGGGGGGGGGGGTCAAGTGACATTGTCGACCACCCCCCCCTGCCCCCCCTCCCATACGCCTATGGTAAAAGATGTCAGAAAGGTTCAGCGGGTGACATTCAGTGACATGGAGTCTTTTTGTATTTAACTTAAAAAGATTTGGTCAGTCTGATTATGAAATAATTATCAGACGGAAGATCTCTAACCCTTTTTTGATTGTAACTTGTCACTATCAGGTATTGATTAGTCTGGTCTACACTGTGTTCAATATAAAATTGGTGATCTCTGATTGACTGTCATCTCCTTCTCTAGTTCGCTTTTTTGCCTATAGGTATTCTTACAGCCATTGTTCTTGGTCCTATAATATATATTTTCATCGATGGAGAATACAACACAGGGTTCCCACTCTTTTGCCCAGTTCAAATTCAAGGTTTTTTCCAGGTTTTTCAAGGCTGCCAAAACCAATTTTCAAGGTCTAAACCAGCAATTGTTTCAAACTGATTTTGCGCCTCGGACAGTTGTCGAAGTCCACAATTTGTTGGACCGTTTCAATTTTGGCAAGAGAACCCCAAATTCCAGACTTTTTCAAGGTTTTCCAGGTTGAGTGGGAACCCTGACAACATAATTTCATATCTTAATTGCGAGGCAGTATTGTTACATTAAAATTGAAATTTTAATATCTAACGGCGTCAATCTACAAAAGATATGCTTTTTTGGCGTTTTCTTTACCTGACCAAGGGCATTCCAATTTGTCTCAAGTGCAATACGAATGGGAATATCTTAAACACCATTATCAATGATTATATTTATTTGAGTAATATTTTTCCGCTTGTCATTCACTAAGTGCCAACCTATAGTGAATATCAATATGAATTTATTTTTCAGGCATTGCTTTAGCATGGGGATTCAGTTTTGCCTTCAACTTTGCCTTGACCGTACCAACTACTGTCATAGATGAGGACTACAACTGTCTATCCATGGGGAAATGGCCAAGCATCACCCATGCTCGAGCTGCTGGCATAATTACTGTCATAGTCGAACTCTTCATTCCTCTAATTATACTCATCTTATGCTATGGGGGAATAGTCGTTATGTTAAGAAGAAATATGGACACCACAACATCTGACAACATGGCTGCCTCTGGTGCCAGTCAGCAAAGAGATAAAACAATCAATGCCGTAAGGATGAAAATCATTTTCCTTTTTTTTCAAGTGATATTGTTCCGTATGTTCTGTATTTTATTAATTAATTTTTTTATATTACAGGCATATCGCAATACCATCAAAACTCTGGCACTGGTAGCCATTGTTTACGTCATCTGCTGGACTGGAAATCAAGTCTATTTCCTCATGTACAATCTCGGCTACAACTTGTGCTGGTGCGGTCCCATATACATCATAGAGACGAACCTGGTCAATGCCAACTCTTGCCTGAATCCGTTCATCTATGCGTTCACTTACAACGACTTCAAGAAACGCTTCAGGGAGATCATCGGACTTAAACAGCAGGACAGTGGCGGCTCAGTTTCGGGGACGACAAAAGTGACTTCTGTCAGTCAAAGTGTTGAAATGTCGACCAGCAACAACAAAGCATCAGAATAAATTGGATGCCTATAGAATATGGAAGGCATATAACTACATGTAAAAACTTTTAATTACATTTTATTAATATAATGTGACAGTGCAGTGTATGACATACCAACATTTGGATGGGATACTATAATTATAAGCCCATTTGAAATGCTCTTGAAATTCATGATGAGACTTTGAATTTTGTATAAGTACCATTATTATTTTGGTACAAACTTCAAATTTTGGACAAGGCTTTCAATGATGAATGACACTGATTTTATTGTTATATGACTGAACATATAGAAGATATATATTTTTTCACATTGTGAACATTCTATAATTAATGACCAACATAACACTGTTGAAAATTATTGATTCATATTCAGACTGCAACTATAAGTGACTAAATACACAGCATATGAAAAATACATTATCATTTGTCACTTATTTTTCAATTATATCCTATGTTGATAACTGGCAGATGCAAGTATTTTGCAATACAAGAGTGATCGATACGTTATTTTGGTCAATGGGCAAGCCCACTTGACAACACACATGTTGCAAACACGAAGCTGTGGAAATAACTAAAATATTTGTACTGCTCAGTTGTCTTTCACCAGATAAATACAACATTGACAGCATGTAAACCTACTCTGCACACAAGAGTTCATATTTTACATCATGCACAAGAGACAGCAGCAGGGTCATTCCGTGTCAAATCATCAGATTTTCGAGAAATTTTCCACCACCCCGTCAGCGAATTGGCTGAAAAAATTATATGTTGTTTGATGTCTCAAAAGATGAACTTCCTGAAAATTTCAGCTCAATCGGTCAATTTTTCATGATTTGGCTGAGGTTTGAAAATTGCTCATTTTACCAGTTTTTCAGGCATCGTTTTGACCACAGCTGCATTCTTTGCTCAATAAATCACTTAATACTAAACCTTGAGCTTTGAAACTCGGGATCTACACTAACTGGACAATGGAAAAGGATCTTTGATAGACATTCATTGCTTTTCTGTAACGATCAAGAAGCTATGGCCTTGTTAAATTCCCCCCTCTAAAATCAATGTTCACCACAAAAAAATTCAAATCTCCTATCTATATAGGTATTCCGGGTATAGATATAAAATTCCTAGGATATATTCTACATATGTATGGTCAAATAATAGTTGAAAATTGGAGATGCGTTCAGCCTCGTTTTTTTAATATAAATTTTTAAAAAAATTTTGTATATTTTTCAGTATGTGAAAAACAAAACTAGCTGGAACTCAAGAGGTACATGTGACACATCCCTGAAAGTTTCCAATTATCTTTCACATCTATAGGGCATAATACAGAAAATAAATCAGGAATACGTTCAGCTTACTTTTGGTTCCTCGGAATTTTGAATATTATTCTGTCTGTAACAGCAATGCACCTGTTGAGTAGACCTTCTGCAAAAGGTATCATAGACACAGCTTTTAAACTTCTCATGTATATTACAAATGTGCATTGTCAAATAATAGTGGAAAATTGGAGATGTATTCAGCCTCGTTTTTTTTAAAAATGAATTTTCGAAAAATATTATATATTTGTGGTATGTCAAAAACAAAATTAGCTGGATTGTAGTAGGTATAGGTGGCACATCTCTGAAACTTTCATATTATCTTTCCCATATATAGGGTATAATGCAGAAAATTAATCAGGAATATATTTAGCTTATTTTAGGTTCTGCAAAATTTTGAATATTATTCTGGTTGAAATAATATTCAAAATTCAGAGGAACCTAAAGTAAGCTAAAAATAGTCCTGAATTCTTTTCTGTATCATATTCTATAGATATTAAAGATAATAGGAAAGTTTCAGGGATGTGCCACCTATACTTCTTGTAATCTAGCCAGTCTTGTTTTTGACATTCCGAAAAGTATATAATATTTTTCTAAAATTTATATTAAAAAAACGAGGCTGAACATATCTCTAATTTTCCACTATTATTTGACCATACACATATAAAATATACCTAAGAATTTTAAAAGCTGTGTCTATGATACCTTTTGCAGAATGTCTACTAAGGTCTACTCAAAGATTGCACTGCTGTTACGGACACAATAATATTCAAAATTCCGTGGAACCTAAAGTAAGCTGAACGTATTCCTGAATTATTTTCTGTATTATACCCTATACATGTGAAAGATAATAGGGAACTTTCAGGGATGTGTCACTTGTGCCTCTTGAGATCTAGCTAGTTTTGTTTTAGACATACTGAAAATATACAATATTTTTCGAAAATTTATATTTAAAAAACGAGGCTGAACACATCTCCAATTTTTAATTATTATTTGACCATACATATGTAGAATATATCCTAGGAATTTTATATCTATACCCGGAATACCTATAGGAGATTTGAATTTTTTTGTGGTGAACATTGATTTTTGAGGGGGGTATTTAACAAGACCATAGTTGCATTATCGTTTTAGCAAAACAATAGATGTCTACCAAAGATTCTTTTCCATTGTCCAGTTAGTGTAGATCCCGAATTTCAAAGCTCAAGGTCGAGTATTAAGTGATTTATTGAGCAAACAATGTAATTGTGGTCAAAACGATCGATGCCTGAAAAACTGGTAAATTGAGCAATTTTCAAACCTCAGCCAAATCATGAAAAATTGACCAATTGAACTGAAATTTTCAGGAAGTTCATCTTTTGAGACATCAAACAACATATAATTTTTTCAGCCAATTCGCTGGCGGGTCGGTGGAAGCCACTTGTTGATCTGACACGGAATGACCCAGCAATGATTTGCCACCGGCAGTGAACTCTGCCTGATTTCAGATGCAGTAACTACCTCTTTTTTTAATTGAAGTGTAGTAATGACTTGGTCTGTTGAATTAGGTCTAGAATTGAACATTCAATAACTTTTAATCGGCCACTATATTATTAGAATGCTGCTATTGCTGCAAAGTGGTACTTGTTGTGGAACTTTTTTTTTTGGCGGAGTCATAATTTTTCCTGCCAAGGGGATTGTGTGTAGTCCCTGTTTGGCAGCCAGCCAGACAGCCACGCACGAGCACCCTCACTTCTCAGATCATCCTCCTCACGTAGGGATAGTTGACACTACCCCTGCTCTCATGACCTGTCTGAGAGCGGAGTCTCATTAAAATTAATCTGCTTACCTATTTACATAACAACTGCAAGCACCAATCAGGAACTTGTTTACAGTTTTGGGGGCTGGTAGTGACCTGAAGGTCATGTTTTACTGACCAGAAAGCAGATTACCAGCTGTGACAAATATTTGATTATGAACAACTGAAGTTGTTCCCAGTTTTTCTGTTGTTTTTGTTGACATCATGACATGTTAGTTTTGATTCCCAAGATTGCCAGTTTTGATTTGTGGGCATTCACACAAGCAGCGTGTTAAAACTGTTTTTTTTTTGTTAATGTCAGAAGAACTTGCACCACATGGGATGGATGGATGATTGGGGCTTTAAGTCCTGTATTTATGCACTTGATAGCCTAATTAGGACAAGGGGAGGACACGGCAATGAGGCAAAGGATCATTGAAACAGCTGTCCAACATAGGCCCAGGTGACCCGGCAAGAGCTGGATTCGAATGCTGGACCAAGTGATTGGCAGCCAGGCACGCTACCACTAGACCAACCCTCCCCCTCTACACCACGTGGGTGCAGGAGAGACAATTTATTTAGTATAGGGGGCCAGTTCACTATCTGGCCAATGGGACTTTCTTCCCAAATTTTCTAGATTCTTGCCAGAATTTTATGCCATATATTACTCAGTGGCAGCTCAGTGGCAGCTCCCTAAAAAGTCAGCAGCAGTCTAAGCTAAGAATATCCAGTGGATATTCTTAGGTCTAAGTAAACCCACCAGCAAAAGAAACTCAACACTTGATTTTAGATTTTTGGCCAAAAGTAATTAGATGGAATTTATTCTATCAGCAATAAGCATAACTATGCCAAAATTCATTCAACTGCGACCATTTCCTGTCTTTGGTCCGTTTTATCAAATTTGAAATTTTGCACAAAAAAGACCTTCCCTGCACATTACAACCAAAAGGATGACACCTAATGGGTGTTTAACCCTTGTAGCCGCAATGGGGGCCTTGGAGGCCCCCCTGGGACTTTTCGCTTTAATATCTCGCACATCGCAGATTTCATGTAATCCTAGTCCAACTAATTGTTAACAACATCCAGACGTTGTGAATTGATTGATATTGAACATGGTCACTGATGATAGTTTGAGCATTTTTCCGTCACAAAGCCGCAATGTGGGCCTCGTAGGCCCCCACCCTTGTGCATGTCATATGAGTTTTAGAAAAATACTGCAACTGTGCTGCCACTTATTACAGATCAGATTATAGTCAATACAGTCACTTTTGTATGTTTGGAGAGCTGATATTTGTCTGTCAGTCCATTTCAACACAATTAAAATTATATATATTAGCATTTCGAGGAAAATTCTGATTAATTTACCTAAAAAGGGACTAAATTGACCTTATAGTGATCTTAAACCTACAAAAATGAATTCATCATCATCAAAAACTCCTACAGCGATGATTTTGTAAATGTAGCTGGTATGACAGAAGTGCAGGCCCTTCATTCTCAGAAAAAAACTGGCCCGAAATGGACACCGGAAGGGGTGGATCTTGCAGAGCAAAGGCCAAAATGGCCGTTTTTAGAGCTTATTTTCTCATCTCTTGACATTGTTAGGGCACAAAATGGTTTATAATGAAATCAAAAGACAATCACGATAGTTTACAGAATAATTTGGTCTCAAAATAACTTAAAAATAGTGAATATAGGCCTACCAAAAATGCATCAAAATAGACAAAATTGTGAAAATTTAATGAAATCTTGATATCGTATTTTTATCAATAAGATTTCATTTTTTTCCAATTTCACTACCGTAAACCGGGGCTATTTTGAACACTTTTGAACTTTAACAGCCTGCCCAAGCTTAGTCGTGAGCAGCAGACTGGGTATGATTATTTTGAAATTTGTGGCTATATTACCCCTTCAAAATCGGATACCTAAATTTTTGCGTCCACCAATATTTTCATGTATATTGGGTGAAATGTGATGTTTTCAAAGTAGCCCCGGGGACGGGGCTACTTTGAACAACCCACTTCCCCTTGCAATATTTCAAATCCTCACTCACTTTGGGGTACCTTTGATAAAATAATGCAGGAATTTATTTCGTTTGCAATAACTACTTCATTAACAAAAGAAAGGGCATTATTGTAGTCTTTGGAAGGTCAAAACCCTGTTTTTTCTCATATTTTTGCACCATCATTATCGGTATCACCTAAAATCCACCATAATAATGCATTTATCTCTATCCAAATGACTTTAAAATGAAGTTCACCAATTTTCCAGTGGTGCAAAGGTGCAAAGTTCCAACACCTATGCAATTTTCAAAATTGCTACCAAGATACCTCGAAGATAGATGTGAATATTTGAACATGTTCAAAGTAGCCTCACCTTTTGCATGTCATAAATTTCTCAATCAACGTCACAATTTTCTTATTGGACACTGAAGCGAAAATTTTACTCTTATAATATTCACTGACACTTGCTCTATTTTGGATACAACTTTTGAGACTATTCATTTACCCCTTATCAGACATCCACATAAAAGTTTGCAGACAATCAAATTATTGAAATTCCATGGTGGCCATTTTGATGTGTTCTACTGCCAGACTCACATATTTTCAAAACTGCACTACTTCATCATTTGAAAGCTAAAATAGCATAGAAAAATTATTGAAATTCATATCACCATATTCTGGTGCCTGATCGACACAATTAAGGAAAATAAGTGGTCATGTTTGGGATGTTCAAAGTTACCCCAGCGTTCAAAGTAGCCCCGGTTTACGGTACCACTATCCTCCATTTTGACTTAATTAAATATATATACTAATGCTATTTTTGAAGTAAATTTTTTAAACCATTGTATATTTGAGGCTTGAGAAAGGGAGGGGGCCTCAGAGGCCCCCATTGCGGCTTTGCGTACAGTGGTCCCTGTCATGAACGACCTCTTAATAAGCGACCAGACCCCCATATGCGACCATAGACCCTCTGCATTAACGTTTTTCTTCTTAAATACCACCCCAATATGCGACCAACCTGTCTAACGCGACCAACGACCGCTCAAATGACCAGAATTGGTCATTTTCATCCTCATATGCGACCAAGAAAAGGCCAAAAACGACCAATTTGCGGCAATGAAGCTACGATGTTTTCGGCAATTAATTCACAGGTTGCAAATATTGATTGCAATCCAGTCATTGTTGCTTCAAATTCACTTCAGAGTTACTGGTGCTTCAATGAATCAGTTAATTGCATTTTTGTTTATTGCTGTCACTTCACTTGATTGCTGTCACTTCAATTGATTGCTGTCAGTTCAACTGATTGCTGTTAGTTCAACTGATTGCGGTCACTTAAACTGATTGCTGTCCCTTCAATTGATTGCTAGTTCAACTGACTGCTGTTACTTCAATTGATTGCTGTTACTTCAGTTGATTGATGTTACTACAATTGATTGCCGTTACTTCATTTGATTGTTGTTACTTCTATTGATTGCTGCTTCAATGGAGCTTACACGAGTAACTGTTAATTGCCCCTCAAATGAGTCAACTGTCAGACAATAGCATCACTTAGATTGTATGAGTTTATAGCCCTTCAATTGATCTAATATTAGCACTTCCACTGTTCAGTGAACTTTGTCAGTGAAGTCCAGTGGATTGAAGACATAGGGTGATTGGACAACTTGAAAAGTGGATTGCGCGTTTTTAGTCCTATATAATGCTATTTATAGATTGATTGATTGATTGATTGATTGATTGATTGATTGATTGATTGATTGATTGATTGACTCTATCATTAAAGTGATAGATACAAGAACCATTTTAATACATTTATTAATATAGTATTAAATTAATTAAAAATTTAAATCTAAGTATAGACTTGTTGTATAATGATATTTGAATATTTGCCCCAAAACATCGGTACCCCGACGAGAGACCGAACCCCCACGAGAGACCGCCCGACTCATGCAGAAGGGGCGGTCTCATAATGCAGGGACCACTGTACTCAAAATTGGTTGCGGCTACAAGGGTTAAAAGCTGAAAAATTACTTCAGCAACTTTAATTTTAGATTCCATACAAAGTTTTGAAAATTTGTGTTTCACCAATTTTGGAACAAAGTGACCAAAATTGTTTATTTTCATGCCTTTTGAACGGTGCTATTTTTGTAAGCAACATGTGTTCAATATGTCTCTGTGGCATGAGAAAGAAATTCCATGCAAAATATTGATACGAAAAAGTCTTTCATTGCATCGAAGGCCAAATTTTAGAAGTGAAAGTGACAATCTCTACAAAAAATATTAAAATCCAAAAACTGAATTTATGATATCATGTGATGTACATCAGATATCTCTGCCATGAAATGGACTGAACTGATATTCTGGTAAAAAATCCATAGCCAGTCAGACACTCTTTTTTTAATTTCAGAATGCAAGTCTCATACCAGATATTTCCAAGGATGGTGCTCAACTCCAGTCCAAAAATTCAACCTGCAGTTTGGCCACAACGATTTAATTATTATTGGTCATAGCCCGAAGCCCCATCTGTTGATAATTTGTGGAATGAAAATGATGCTCAGTAAAAATTCATTCCAAGGAAATACTAGTTGAGTAATGACCCCGTCACCATTTTGTTTTGTACACTCGATTGTGTGGAAGCCGGTAGCTATTAGTGCATTTTGTCTTGTTACAAGCCATGCATAATTTAAAGGACATTTAAGTTAGGATATTGCAGTTATGACATTAATTCTGCATTCAATAATGTGCCGTGGATTGATTCGGACCTTCGGTCTCATCTTTCTCCCTGTTGTATGAAGTATTTATGTGGTTGAGTTGGAACCAAGTATGTTTCCATGTCCCAAGACCACAGAAGTTGGCGAACAGTTTGGTGAAAAATTGCTAAGGGGATAACCATTAAATCTCCAGTGGGGAGCTCAACATATTATATCAAGTTATAACACAAACATCAATTTTAAGCCTGAACATGTTATTGATTGCTACATTTTAGTTTACTAATCTTAAAGTGTGAATTGTCAAAAATAGGGATGATCCATATAAACAGTGGCCTGGGGGAGGGGATGGGAGGGGGTTACAGGGTCTCAGGTGAAAATATCAGGGAAACACAGGTCCAAAACATGAACTAATCTAGTATATAGTGCAGGGTTGGACACGAGTACATGCAAATGTACTCGAGTACGAGTACGAGTACTTGCCACATCTACGAGTACGAGTACGAGTACAGCTTTTTCTGAATGTACTCGAGTACGAGTGCGAGTACTTTCAAATGTACTCGAGTACGAGTACGGGTACATTTATGCAGTTTACATCAGGTGAAACTGCAAAACCAGTTTCAGCACTTTTTCCTGTGGCAGAGCTTTCAAATAGCCATCCATTTTGAAAATTTGGGTTCTCAGCCATTTTTGGAGCTCTGCTACCAATTGTGTAATTGAGATATATATATCAAATCTGACACCAGAAACTGAAAATATAGGGCAAATTGTCCTTATAACCAAAATATAAGACCTGCACACACAGAAAAAAACTAGGTTTTTTGGGGTTTTCTACATAATCAGTTGAATGTTTAAAAAACCAAATGGATGTTAATGGTTTATTGAGGTTGTGTGAATAATCAAATGAATCATTGAAAATCCAGTCTGGTTAATATTGGTTTGTAAGGGTTTTACAATAAATCACTTGGACATTTACAAAATCAGTAAAGATTAAATTGGTTTTATTGCAAACCAAGCGAATATTTGAAACACCATGTGTCCAGGTTCACTGATCTTAAACATTGTTCACAGCTTCTCATTTAAGGATATGCAGCACTTAATCTTTGTGTTTGACACTGTTACAGGTGTTTTGAGGCTAATCACAAGGTGATTTTGTCAGACTTGAGACATAATTCTATACCTTTTGTGAGAGTTAGTGTTCCAGACAGTGCAGTGACCATCTCTGACTGATTTGTTTATTGAATGAAGAGGCAAGCTCATCCTGGTTTACCCTCAGTTCCAAGGTAGGAATTTTATGATTTATTTTCTTTTGTTTATGAGCCGCATGGGAATATTAGCTAACATTTATTTGACAAACAAGTCACTCTATTTTATGTAAAGGTCTTTATTCAGAGAGTGTGCACATTTAAAAAAACTGGTTAGTCGCTGATGATCATTTATTTTAGGGAAGTAAGGATTATATATCTTTGATCACTTTCCAGAAATCACAATGGAAACAGTTTTTATAATTGACATGTAATTTGATACATAATATGTCTCTATCTAAGGGGGCCACCATTTAATCTCAAAGAGGTGGGCTTGGATTTTTTTTTTAAATAATGATTACTTGCTCAGTTTTGGTGAAATAAATAAATCACTTTTGGGCAGTCTTGAAACATATGATTTGTGGTGGGGTATTTTTTAATAGAGTGTGGCTAACTATTAAATTATTTGTGTTTCAGCTTCTACGTGAAATTAAGCTCATCCGACCAGTGGAACTGGATGAGCTTACCTCCTGAGCGGGTCTGGATAGGTCTCAGGAATCATCTGTGAAAAACTTTTCTCTGACCCAGATTGGTGATGCCCTTGAGGCAGACAAATGAAAAGGTGGGTGTCTCATTTTTGTGTCATACTGTTTCTGTGCTCTATTTTGATGTTGTCTTTCTCTTAATTCTTAAATGAAGGGCATTGCAAGTCACAAATTCTTTGCTTTGCATTTTAATGTAGCTAGCAAAGTGCACATACCATCATGAGCAAATGACAGCTGTTTTGTATTTCAGCTCTCTTTCCTAGCTTATTTAGATATTTTAATAAAACCAGTGGATCGACTGCCATAAAATATGCAATAGAATTGTATTCTATTTCAAGTTAAAACGTTCAACTACTGTATGTGGCACAATTGTAATGCTATGAAGAGTGTTTCAGAAGTTAAACTCATTGTTTCAATGTGTGCAAGAATCCAATGCAATAAGCACTGCATAATATTTTGTTTATGTACTTGTGAAAAGTAACATTGTGATTGCTTGCATTTCAGGAGCGAAGCCAAGTGCTCAACAGCAAATCTTGAAGAATTGTGGTCCATCTCGAAGTCTATTATAATTGGACACACGTCAGCTACAATCAGCATTGCCGAGGATGACAGTATGGGCCTTTACCTTGGTTCTTTCTTGAATCAGTATACTCACTACCACGTGTACGGCATCCAGCGTTCACCAACATTTAGAAGAACATTTTCACATTTATGGACATTACATTGCATTCTTCATGGACTATTACATTAACAAATGTAACATATATCAGGATGGCAGTTCATTTTTGTGTTTTTACAAAAGTTATATTCAAATATGAAAAATATGCATTTCATTTTACATTTATGTGTATTGTGCTTTCCTGGAGTTTATGTTTGAACATGTTTGAGTAGTAGCTATAGACATGTTATTTCTTCCTACACTTAAGTATATTTATTTATACATGTCAATTTTATTTTGGTCTTGTATTTTGAAAGTTTCATAAATAGATCATGGGTCATTCTTCGCTAAGTGGTCAAAATGGTGTTACCGAAGTTAATAGTAACCTAGTTCTTTTAATATTAATGATATTTATGTTGCTTCTTCGACATATCACTTCTACAATGTTTGTTCTTAAAACACATAATTTTAACATGGGTTCATGCTCATACTTTCCCAGAAAAAAATTCAGTAGCCTTATGGCCCTCCCAGTTTTCGACCGTTACTGGTTGGAGTCTCCCGCAATTATTCATTCTAATACTGTGATTTTATGGAAATCCTACATAAATTTGCTCAAAATAATGAATTAGTATTTTGTAATTTATCATAAAGTGAAATTATGTACTGTAACTCTCATTCTCTTATGCTTCATGATGACTTTTGTATGCGTTACCAATATTGATGTCAGTGGTGTTACTTCTTTGAAAATCGCTCGTGACATACTAACAGCTCCCTGTTTTCTTGGAATAAACATCACCAGAGGGCCAGAAAGCATGTCTGCTAAGCATTAGAGGCAAAGGTAAGCATATTTTTTTCATATTTCTATGCTTTTTCATAGTTTATAGTCCATGAATAGTGGAGGTATCATTTAGGGGAGTCAGTGGTGTTTGCGTTACTATTACAAATTACCCTTTTACATCTTGAAATCCTATGATGGAATGGAATCTTTGAAAGGATTTTTTCAAGAATGTTGAAAAAAAAATGCAAATGGAAAGCAAATTAAGGGAGCATTTCATATTTGAAGGCCTTTTTGTCAGTGGTGTTAGTGTCAGTGGTGTTACTAAATAGAAGGTACACCACTGACAATGTGGTAACACCACTGACAAATCTTGATATTTTCCCTCATTTGCTGAATGTATTTATGCTTAAGAAATTTTCCTTTGATTTTCAGAAAGCTTCCAAGAAAATTCTGAAAATCACTAATTGTACAGAGAATGCTGATACTGCTTGTTGTTGTGGAGTAGAGGCAAATACATCGAAGACAAAGAAGTGAGGAAGATCGAGAAAGTTAATTGCACCGCTTTCAAAAAGGGATCAGATTCAGAGAAAAAGAAGAGAACTGATGGAGGACATTTTTTATTTCACAAAACTTTTGTTACCATTGATTGCAACACACTTCTGCATTTTTGTATCTGATTAAACATATGTCAATGTCAAAACATAATTTGTTTTGCATGGAAAATGTGATGTCAATTATATACAAAAATATATATATTTATATTAGTATATATTTATATTAAGTATATTTATATATATATTGTGTGTGTCATTTAAGTATTCAACAATTATTTTCCAATAAAGAACATCAACATGAAAATAAACTGATGTCAGTTATGTTTAAGTTTCATTTCTTTTGGCCATGAATTTGCCACTCCGTGAGCGCCACACTGTAGTGACAGGTACCAGGTCAGTATTAAACATTTTGGATTAGGGTTACATGCTGGTTGTGCCTACCTATTCAATGGATAATTAGCTATGGATTTGATGGTTACACATTGACCTCATTTTTTGCAATTTTATAGAACTAATCATCAAAACCAGAGCAAATTGTCAGTGGTGTTACTGCTTTATCAATGTTTTAATGTGATGTCAGTGGTGTTACTGGACACAAAAATGTCCATTCCACATGAACTAGCAGGTACCAGTGGTAATCTTCTGCATAGTATTTAAGAATAATAAATGCCCAAGCTTTTCTAATAGTATTTTTGACCCTAAAACAAAAATCACAAACGGTATGCTAATTGTTTCATTGATTATGACAAGCTTTTTTGCATGCAGCTGCATAATGATTCCAAATATACAACTAAATATTTGGAATTCTTCACAATTCTTGTTTGGATTTGATGAGGTAACACAGAATGCACATGAAACACTGTTTTTCATTGCAATATCTATCACAGAATCACTTGTACTCATTCAAGTCTGTGAGTAACACCACTGACGGCATTATGTTGACATCATTCAAGTTTCTAGGGCAGTGGAAGACTAAAATCATCATTTAAGCTTGGATTTTTGTGGATTTCTATTTTTTATAATATTCTTCATCAGTCAACTTGAGTGGTTTGGTTGCCATGAGTACTTGCAAATTGAAAATTTTCCCAAGCCATTTTGACCACTTAGCGAAGAATGACCCAGATACGAATAAATAAAGTCAGATGGCTTCCTATTGTCTTTCTGCTTAGAAGTATTTTCTCCCTGTGTGCTAAAAAAAAAAAAGATGAAATTTGTCTATAAAATAGAATTTTTTTTTCAAAACACCGATGGTGAGGTGAAAAATCATTCATGGACATTTGAAAATCTTATCATGGTTATCCAGCAAACCAGCTAACTTTTATTTAAATTCTTGATATGGTTATGAAAGCCCTTTGGGAATGATGAAAATATACAACTGATTACCAGAAAAACCAATTTTGGTTTAAAATGCACTCCATGATGGAATAGTATAAATCCAGTTATGGATATTTGTAAAACCCAAAAAGGGTGAATATATACTTCACTTGGTTTCTATAAAAACCAAGGATGAATATTTACAAAACCAACTAATGAAACATTTGATTATTCCATAAACCACAAATGGTTTAATAAACAACCAGAAAATATGTGTTGAACAATGAGTCATCGGTTTGTTGATAAACCACTGAAGGTTTTATATCATTCCAAAGTGGATTTTAAGATGGTGGTTTTTTAAACATCCACATCGAAAGGGTTTTTTAAAAAACCAGAAGTGGTTTTATACTGGTGACAAGCCACAAAACCACATATGGATGTTTGTGTAACCTTTTTTTCTGAGTGTGTGTAGTTGCAAAATGTGGCTCTACACACTGCTTCAAAATCAGACGAAAATGCATTGCATGCGTTTTGCAATAAAACCACTATACGTTAGTTTCCGTTTAAAAAATAGAACCCATTAGATAGTAGAACTGAATTTTTGTTGATATTATCTTTAGAGGTATATAAAACTGTGAAAAAAGTTTTAATGTTCCCAACAACTGTCAACATGTGATTCTAGTGTATCAAATTAAGGTATTTTTGACGAAAATTTAAAAACCTGGCTTTGCTGATTGTGTGCTGTGCATTGGTAAATGTGAATTTACTAGTTTTAAGAGTTTTGTTCAGTTAAAAGACATCAAGTGAAACTGCAAAACCAGTTTCAGCACTTATTGCTGATTCAATTTCCTGTGGCAGAGCTTTCAAATAGCCATCCGTTTTGAACATTTGTATTCTCGGCCATATTTGGAGCTCTGCCACCAATTGTGTAACAGAGATCTTTCAAATTTGAAGCACTGAAAATATTGGGCCAATTGCCTTTTAACCAAAATATTAGATCTTAAGATGCAACATGTGACTGTACACACTGCTTCAAAATCAGACGAAAACGCATTTCCTAAAAAGTAAAAAAATCACCCTAAATTTCAAATGGTCATATCTCCATGAGTTTTGACAGCACATACTTCAAATTTTGTCCAAGTGCCTACCTAAGATAGCACTACATCTGAGAATTTTTTCATTTTTTTCTGAGTTGGTGACCTGGGGCAAGTTTCTGATTCTGGGTGATTTGGTATAGAATACATGACATGTTGCATTAAAAGATGCATAAAAACTTTGAAATCTCAATTAAAAATGACCTGGATGTATTCCAAATACTGATTTCCATAAAGTTATGCCATATTCGGAAGATTTCATGCCTTCAGTTGGAAGCGATGCATTTTATTCTGTGCCATTGGAATACCATTGAATTTACCTGAATTTTGCTGGAGTTTCAGCCAGATTGTAGCTCTTTACCCAAGTCAACAGCAAATCAAAACATTATGATTTATTACATCCTATTTGCAATGTTATTCCAATGGGAGTTCAGAATGAGACATTTGACAATTTTTTGAGTAGCTTTGTATTCAAGTAAAAAGGCCAGAATTGGCTGAAATCGGCACAGGACTAAGTCAAGGGCATCAGATAAGATTCAGAGGAGTGTTTTTACGAAAACGATTTATTTCCAATTCAGGAGAGGCTTTGTTTGTGGAATTTTAGCTAAATCCAATGGTATTCCAATGGCACAGAATAAAGTGGATTGCCTCAAACTGAAGGCATGAAAGCTTGGTAACATCATTAGTGCTGCCACCTGGTGGGATAGCTGTTTAGTGAGGTTCCTCATTGGTTAGTATTGTTATCACCTGGTTTGTTCACTGTATTTGTTTTTGTTGGATAGGCTAGGACAAAAAAAAACTTTATTTAACGTCGGTGAAGAACAATACAACAATAACACAAGCTGCAAAGCTTTTAGCCGACAGTAGGCCCCCGGGGAGTAGGCCTAATGGCAGAAGAATTGTAACAATTTTTCCATCCAACTGAACTTCAATTTCCATGTGTTCAAAGGTCTTTGTCTTAATGCTATCTTTTCTGACTCCGCCCCCTGGCCTTCCTAAACGGGACAAACTAAGATAGGAATATCCGCCATGTTGCTCCAATTCACCAATTTTGACTGCATGATCATCTTTTAACCAAGTCTCAGTGAAAAGAAAGATGTCTGGATCATATTCGCCCTTGTAGTCCTTTTAACAGAATTTGCGTTTTCTGTCTCAGACTTTGAGCATTCCACACACAGGTTTTTAGAATATCGTTTATACCTTTTTAATGGAGATCAAATGCCATTGGTGTGAAATACACTACCCTCCAAAAGTTTGAATACACTTAGAAAAGCGAGGTTTCGTTTAAAAATACTTCATTTTGAATGGAATTTTTGTTTTATATTAACATCAAACAATGTCAGAAGTCACATTGAAGTCACAAGTTGTCTTTATTTTGTCATTTTAGGTAATTTTGGTTGAAATTTATGGCTTTTCTCGATATCCCAAATTATGGTATTTTATAAAAAATTGTCGCAGCCCAGTTTTCTTTTAGGTATATGAAATTTAATTATATTTAAGTGTTTCTAGATTTTTAACATGATCGTAAAAGTAGTTTTAAACCCCAAAAAGACATAAATTTATACCAAAATGATCTAAAACCATGAAATATGTATACATTATTGCCTGAATGTTAATATATTATTTGATGTAAGTATAAAACAAAAATTGTGTTGAAGACGAGGTATTTTTGAAAGAAATGTAACCCTTTCAAGTGTATTCAAACTTTTGGAGGGTAGTGTATTTTCATTAAGTAGTGTATATGAAGCTGAAGTGGTGCTTTTCTTAGCCATTAGCCACATCAGCATTGGCTAATGAGTAATGAATCATCCATGTGGCTAATGAAAATTGCATATTTTTGCTACAAATATATGTATTTTACTACATTTCAGTGATTTCACTCAAAAATGGCCTGTGAGCAATTTGATGAAATTCACATACTAATACAGCATTTTTACATGAGATTTGGCGATTGGTGCTTATTACCCTGGAATTTTACCTACTTTAATAGGACAATAATGGATTTTTTGTGCAAAACCATCAGCTAAATCACGGAATGGCTTCTATCATAAGCCGCCAATCACGGAATGGCTTCTATCATAAGCCGCCAACTCAACCCAACTAGGGTATAATGGGCTTGCGCCACCATTAGAAAGTTTGTTCTTTGAGAAGCAAATTTCTCCATATAACATGCGAGACAATAACAAACTGGTCCAACCAACTTATAGGCCTAATACAGTTCAGTATGGTAAAAAGTCTATTAGTTATCAAGGTCCCTCATTATGGAATGTTCTGCCCTCGCATGTAAAATGTTTAAGTGATACAGGGTCATTCAAGTCAGACTTGCGAAGAAATAACTATTTTAATCAATGTGAATGTGGAACATGTTTATTATGTCTAAGAAACGCTCTGTGATAAGTAAATGTTTTAAGAAGTAAGAATATGCATAACTACAGATATACTTCATTCATCTCTCATTTGTATATAACTTCGCTAATTCACCTTGTTCTGTTATTTTAACTTTGTCGGTAAAAAGCTTGTAGCTTGTGTTTATTGTTTTGTATTGTCACCACCGACGTTAAATAAAGTTTTATCTTATCTTATCTTATCTTTAGTGGCGTAGCTAGGGTTTTTCTCTGGGGGGCAAATGACCCTGAATTTCCCCAAAAAGCAATCGGCAACCTGGCGTACACAGGACCCGGGTTTTTTTTAGTTTTTAGAAACTTTTCCGAACTCTCAAATAAATCATATATAAAATGCTGAAAACAATGATGATGCTGTACACTTGTCACTTTCTGCATGGAAGAGCTAAAGAAAACAAAGTGTTAGAAAGTTGCTGGTTTGTACAGCATGACAAAATTATGTAATGAAAATATCTTTGTATAGGTTGCTTCTATATTAAACTCACAAAAAGATGCAAAACTTAAATTGAAGGTTGATTTTGTAGTGAAAAGGACTCCCCATCTGTCTTTTATCAAATATGAAATGCTTCTGTATTCAGGTGCTTCATATAAACAGAGACATCCTTAAAATAACTGTCGCTATTTGAAAGAAAATAAAATAATTTACCCATGTCGTGCCCGAAAAAATTTTTCAACAGTGTGATTATAATCAGAAAAATACCATGCATAGCATGTAAAGCATCAGCTGCAGGAGGAAAAATTGCTTGAAATGAGAAAGATCAAGCTGTTAAATGTAAGATAAATGATAGGAGGCAAAACTACTGTTGTGGCAGGATTCTGCAGGAATTTGAATTTCATTCTGTGTAACCTGGTTATTTATTTATCAATTGATTTCAATCCCTCAATCAGACAATTCAATGGCTGGGGAAGGTCTATTATCAAGTTACATTGTGAAGTGCAATCAGCTTTGACACCTGTCAGCATCACCCTGTTTATTGTTCCTCAATGGTAATTTAGGAAACTGGGGGTAAAACAAAGCTTAGGAACCCTCCAGAATCGCAATTTGCATGATTGGACGTTACTCCAATTGATTGCCTTGAAGATATCAACTGTCAACTGCTGCATTGACACGCAATCGACGCTCGTTATGAACGAGCGATAATCGGGTTGTGGGCCTTATTTTGCTGTATTGACAAGGCAGTCCGTCAGACGGTATTATACAATGCCAATTACACCTAACTTCATAAGTTTAAATACCTGGCAGTCATGTGTGAGGCCATATATGATCATTCCAGCTGAAATCTGTCAGCAAACACAAAGTGTTGTTCCTCTTGTCCTCCATATTGGAATCCAGCGAAATGCCGTGACCTGATTGGCTGACCAATTTTTTTTTTTTTTTTTTCAATAAATGACTGCAAATTATGAAAACAGGAGTGCAAATGGCTCTTAGTAGGTGTCAAGTTAGTGTGCAATTGAAGAAATATTTAAAATCGACAAATGAGATCCAAAAAAAAAAGAGCATTTGATACTTCGGGTGTTTTCGTCAGATGCCGAAGTTGGCCGACGTCACGCGCTTCCAGTAAAAAAAAAAAGGTGGACGGAGAAGGTTGTGCGGGATGGGGAGAGAAATAAAATGGATTGAATAACAGGATATATGCGCTAGTATGTCCGGAATATAACACTGTCTCGTGGTTAGGGGCTAATAAAGATCCAGGATGAATTTGGTTGGGTGACTCGTCAGATTAATAGAGAAATCATGGACGTTGTGTGGTAACAGCCTGCCTGCGACGAAAACGACGATTGCAAGAAGCGATCAGCTGTAGTAGCTGATGCTTAAAAATCAGTCTTGAATAAATTATTCTTCTTGTTGTATTCCATCATGCATTGTGTAGCCAATTTTGCTTTTGATATTTAATGAAACATTTGGCATGTTTTGGAGCATCATCAGCATTTTCCTCACCATTCAACTAATCTCTATTTTAGTCTCTTCAAACGTTTTACCAACACCCTGATTCTCTGTTGTGTTTGGCATTTGCCAAAATAGCCTGTTACACAAGCCCTCGTTTGAAAGATCATTCTGGATGTTGGGTGATAGGCCAAATAAAATTTAGATAGATTTAATAAACACTCAAATTTCGCTGTCAATCCTGCACAGCACATACATGTATTGTAGGGGAAGTGTACCTAATTTGGACCGGTCCTTAAATTGGACCACCACCATATCTCCCAGCCGGATGATGCATCTGAGCAGATGAGATATTTGGTGGACACTTCTTGAATACAAACTTCCATAGTTGGCATGGGAAGTTTCTAGGCAACAAACATGGAAAATTATGAGAATTATTTAATTTTTACCATATTTCTTCTAAAAATCAACAAAATTTGGCGGCCTGCCAGATGGTCAAATATACAGCAATGATTAAAACCAGTGCTGGGCAATGCAAACAAAAATTGACTTCCACAAATGCAAACTGCAAACCAAAATTCTCTACTTGCGCAAATGCAAATCTGCAAATTTTGCATTAGTTTTGAAACCTCAATTTCAAATGCAAACACAAATGCAAACCTACCTATCACATTATGATCTTGAGATGCTAATTGACATGTTCTGACTAATAAGGCCAAACTTGAATATTTGTTCCAAATGTGATTATTTTTGGCCTGCATTGTAATTAAGTTTTTGCCATTTATTCCCTTACAAACAGTTGCTTTGGCCGAGTGTTAGGTGAACTGAACAGCAATTGTAGTGTCACTTTGGGTACACAAAAAGGCTAATTGTCATTGATAGACAACTTGGCATGCTCAGTCTCAATTGGGCATGCTGTCAATTGCCCGATTGCAATTGATTTGGGGTTGCTTGAACAATTGTCAATGGCACTTCATACTGCTTCAATTGCTTGACATGCCATAGAGGACAATTGGCACATTTTCCTGTTTGCATTTGCGGAAGTTAGCCTTGAACTGCAAAGCGCAAATTGCGCAAACAGTTTTAAGGAATGCAAACAAACAAACAAACAACTCGTACCTTCGCAAATTGCGGAAGTTGCGGTTTGCGGAAGTGTTTGCGGAAGTGCCCAGCACTGATTAAAACAACCGGAGATACAAAGAGTAGGTGTACTCTGTTGCACAAACTGATTGCATGCTGATTGAATAGTATTTTTCTTTTAAGAATATGTGCAATAACTATAAAATGACGGGGGCCTTAAATTGGACCAATCATGGTGCCACATATTGGACCCGTGGTCCAATATTAGGCACAATCTGGTACAATATTGGGTCAAGCGGTCTAATAAGGGGAAGGTAATGATTGATCCATAATAGATGTATTGTGTGGAAGCTATTCTACCTTTTAAAGGTAAATGGAAAGGTTGAACTACAACTTTACTTTATTTCAATACCAGATGAAGATGTTTGGACATAAATTGGACCAGGTGGTGCCCGATATTGGACCACCTGGTTCCCTAATACCATCATGAATGCTAAGAACTGTTCCAAGAGAGCTGCACTTATATATGTTTGAATGTATGTATCCATCTATCCTATTGGAGCTGCACTTATATATGTTTGTATGCATGTAGCCATCTATCCTATTGGATGAGTAGTGCCTATATTGGTCCAATGACCCAATGTCAGTAATGAGAGTTTTCAGGCGGTCCAATATAAGGTCCACTGGTCTTATTTAAGGCACCGAGACAAAATCTTGTTTTTGCATTTCACACAAAATCTAGCAAATGTGGTAACCTCAATCTGGGCATACACGGAGACCTTGGCCGGCCTCATGTGTGGGTCCAATAAGTGATCTCTTAGGTATAACTGTGTGTGAGAAATGGAGCACTGAAGTTAGGTGGTCCAATATAGGTACACTTCCCCTACTCATACAGCGTCTCCAACTTTTTCTTCATTACATTTTTTCAAGTCATCATAGAGTCTTCAGATAGTGTCAGCGATGCTAACAGAATTTCCATGTATGAAGTAAAAGTATGCCTTTGCTCCTTTTATTCCCCCTTTTCTTTCCTCTTTTTCCTTCCTTTTTTTCCCTTTGCTTCCCCTTTTCCCCTTATTTTTCCCCTTTCCTATTTTTTCCCATTTCCCTATTTTTACCCCCATTTCCCCATTTTTCCCCAAAAAGTTGTCTGGGGGGCAACTTGCCCCCCCTGCCCCCCCCCCCCCCACTAGCTACGCCACTGCGCCAACTTAATGACGCAGACAAAAACGTGCTTGAAACTTCATACGTTGGCACATATATGCGCCGTACACGCGAAAATATCTTGGGTCATGGGTCAAGTCGCCAGGGGAGAACCCGCCAGGTGACAACTCACCAGGTCCAAACTCGCCAGTTGAAAACTCGCCAGGGCACAAACTCGCCAGTATATTTTATTTAGGCTTATAAAGTGCAGAAATAGTACTGCTTATGTCAGGAAATAAAAGCATTCAACCCGTTTATTACAATGTAGCATTAAAATAGTTATAGATTTGACTGCATGAGGCCTGAATTGCACTATTTTGATGCATCTTTCTGTTTAGTTGCGTGGATCTTAGCAATCATGATGCACTGTGCTTTAACAACAAAATTTATTTCCATTTGTAAGCTGATTAGTTGAAATGAAAAATATATTTCTAAAGGCCTATAAATTCGTTTTGTTAAAATAAAATATTCAGTTACATGTTTAACATTCCTTTTCTTGTTCTTTTTATATATATATATCGCTAATTGGTAAGTTTGCATGTCATAGATCTATGTGCATGATTGTTTAAACTTTCTTGGATTTGTGAATTATTGCAGTAACTTTTGCTTTAAAATGTAGTAGGGCCTGGTATGCTGATCGTTTTGTCAAATGAAATTAATTGAATAAGGTATTTTTGTTGTTTATATTTTACCTGATGTAAAATTGTTGCTTTTTACGGGCTTCATTATCAATTGTATAAAACTGTGGCGTAGGAGCTCAAGATTTGCGTAATTTAAAAGCAATCCCAAAAAGCATAGGCCTAGATGTCAAGAACAAACTTGGTACGGTATGGTAAAATTTTATTTATAGTCGTTTTCAATCGGACAGCACATTGCCCAAGCACAACTTTTAAAAAAGAAATTACAGATTTTAATTCCCTGTTAGTGTTTCGGTTAATGCCAACTAATGAAAATTGGCATTAATTTTCCACAAATTTAACATAGCATGCACTTAATAACTTGTTCATCCCAATCACTTTAATTTAGGAATTTCAGGCCTGATTGGTTTTAAAAAGTGAATGATTTTAACAAGCTCTTTCATTAATTGCAGCAAATTTTTAGGACTAGATTGTAATATGAGGTGTGATCCTTTTCTATGAACGCAAATATTTTAAACTATAATACAAGTTTACTCTGTTATGAATAATATTTGTATTATTTATTTATTTTAATTTTGATGATTGCTAAACATACATGTTTACTAAGTCTTCTTCCTGTACAAGATAGGTGGCGCTTATGACTGTGAGCACAGAGTAACTTCAGCAGTGGATATTTTCATCTTTTTAACAAGCTCTGGGTCTATTTAACTGCTGTTCTTGTGTGTGATTGTCGGTAAAGTGTTTCTTACCTGTCATTTACTATTTTTGTGCTATTTCCATGTGATTTTAGTGCAAAACTTTGCAATTTTCCTACCTGCTATTTTCAACATCGTTTCTGGCTCCAATACACATTGTTTTGACCTCGATTTTCGCTCATTTTACCTTCGTTTTTGCACCTGAAAAGCTTTCTAATTATCATATTTTGTCTCTCCAGCACTCAATTATCACTCCAGACACTTTCATCAACACTTGACAGCACCAGATTTCGGGAATTTAAGTTTTGAACAGCTCAACACTGCCAATACACATCCTGGAACTCAACTCACCACCAGCCCTGCTCAGCCCAACAGACAGCATAACTATTCTCAATAAAATTAATTTATATATTAATCTGCTGTAATTTATATATTAATCTGCTTAATTTGAGTACTCTGTTTATAATTACTACATTTTGAAAAAGAAAAAAATTATTATATATCGTTCATCGTCAATATAACTTGTATTATTATAACTTTGATTTCAGTATTTCACAATCAATCGTACTAACTTGCCTTTTGTCCATCGTTCATCCTCAATTCGTCTTATCTACTGTTTTGATCTAGTCACTAACTGACAGATCGCGGACTATATATTCCTTTTCATCTTTTATCTTGAATTTGTCTTATCTTTTGTCTTGATCTAGCTATACTGAGCTATCACAAATTTATATTTTTTCTCAGATCTAGTCACTAACTGACAGATCATCAACTGACTCTTCTCAGACCTTGTCACAAATTGGCAGGTCACTAATAATTCGCTCTGATCTAGTCACTAACTGACAGATCACTATTAAATTGTTCTGATCTAGTCACTAACTGACAGATCACTATTAAATTGTTCTGATCTAGTCACTAACTGACAGATCACTATTAAATTGTTCTGATCTAGTCACTAACTGTCAGATCACTTTTAAATTGTCCTGATCTAGTCACTAACTGACAGATCACTTTTAAATTGTCCTGATCTAGTCACTAACTGACAGATCACTATTAAATTGTTCTGATCTAGTCACTAACTGACAGATCACTATTAAATTGTTCTGATCTAGTCACTAACTGACAGATCACTATTAAATTGTTCTGATCTAGTCACTAACTGACAGATCACTTTTAAATTGTCCTGATCTAGTCACTAACTGACAGATCACTATTAAATTGTTCTGATCTAGTCACTAACTGACAGATCACTATTAAATTGTTCTGATCTAGTCACTGACAGATCACTTTTAAATTTTCTGATCTAGTCACTAACTGGCAGTTCTACTAACTCCTTTGGTCAATCACAAATTGATTGATCCTCGATCCGGACTAACCCCTCGGTCAGTCACAAATTGATTGATCCTTGACTCTCATCAACTCCTTTGGACAATCACAAATTGATTGATCCTCGATTCTAACCAACTCCTTTGGTCGATCACAAATTGATTGATCCTCGATTCTAACCAACTCCTTGGGTCAATCACAAATTGATTGATCTAGACTCTTAAGCAACTCCTTTGGTCAATAACGAATTGATTGATCTCGACTCTTAACCAACCCTTCGGTCAATCACAAATTGATTGACCCTCGATTCTAACCAACTCCTTCAGTAAATCACAAATTGATTGATCCTCGATCCGAACTAACCCCTTGTTCAGTCAAAAATTGATTGATCCTCGATTCTAACCATCTCATTCGGTCAATCAAATTGATTGATCCTCGATTCTAAGCAACTCCTCCTGTCAATCACAAATTGATCCTTGACTCTTAACTTTGGTCAGTCACAAATTGAGTCATCCTTGATTTTCACATATACTCTTAAGTCACATATTGCTTGCTTATCGAATTCTCACGTCAAACAGATAGTAACAATGCACACATATAGAAAGCTTTATTCTGATGCCTTGCGAACTGGTCTAAATAGACATGTCAACGGGCTACAACCAGCAACAGCCGCAACTCAGCCAAAGGTAAACCGTGTAATTCACAACAGTAGCTCAATCAAACTCTCAAACAGATTTGAGATTTTAGCACAAAATGACTCCATGTCAGCTTCTGCAGAACATATAAGAATTCATCCCCACAAGACTATTCTCAAACCAAACAATATTCTGAAAACCTGTGTGTGGAATGCTCAGAGTTTGAGACAGAAAACGCAAATTGTTAAGGACTACAATGATGAATATGATCTAGACATCTTTCTTTTCACTGAAACTTGGTTAAAAGATGATGATAAAGTTGAAATCGGCGAGTTGGAGCAAAATGGTGGTTATTTCTTTCTTAGCTCGCCTCGTTTAGGAAGACCAGGTGGTGGAGTAGGTTGCCTTGTCAGATCTGGCATTCAAGTAATTCAAAAAGATCGCATGAAGACCAAGACCTTTGAACACATGGAAATCCAAGTCCAAATGGATGGGAAAATTGTCACAATTCTTCTAGTGTACCGCCCAGAGCCATCCAACAAAAATAAATACAGTATTGCAGAATTTTTCACCGAATTCACAAAGTTTCTGGGACACTATCAAACATTCAATAATGAAATCATAATTACTGGCGATTTCAACTTTCATGTGAATAAACCGGATGATAGCAAGGCCATTAAATTTAACGACATCCTTGAAATGTTTGGTCTTGTGCAACATGTCTCTGCACCAACACACAAAGATGGCAATACACTGGACCTTGTTATTACTCGAGAAAAATCCATATTGAACAATTGTAGGGTCAGTGACCTGCTCTCTGATCATAACTGCATTCTGTTTGACATTCCAATCATGAAAGCAAAAAAACCCAAGAAGAAAATCAGTTTCAGAAAAACTAGTAAAATTGTTGTTCAAGATTTCAAAAAAGACATTGAAAGACATCTGTCTGTAAGTGGGATGGAACAGAAAGGTCTCAATGAACTTATTCAACTCTATCACTCTACTGAAGAGGTTCTGGAGAAACATGCACCCATCAAAACCAGAGAAGTAACTCTACGCACACCCACTCCATTCAACAATGCCGACATCAAGCTTCTAAAATCAGCGAAAAGGAAAGCAGAGAGATTATGGAGGAGAACCAGACTTGAAAATGATTGGGAGTCCTTCAAAGAAAAAAGAAATGCACTGAATCAGCAGCTGAGTCACCTCAAATCGGAAGATCTGCGAGTCAAGATTAAAGATTCTAATGGTGATGCTAAGAAGTTGTTCAAGTTACTGAACTCAAGTCTGAACAGAAAACAAGAACTGCCTCTCCCACCACACACAAATGAAATTGACTTGGCAAATGATTTCAATAAGTTCTTTGATGAAAAGATTAAAACGCTCCGGTCTAAGTTGGACTCCACACACAATGACATTGCTGATAATATCGAAACTGCCCCTCATACACTCCGACAATTCAGAAGGCTATCTCAAAGTGACATAAAGAAACTGATCAGAGAAATGCCAGTTAAACACTGCCAACTTGATCCTATTCCCACATGGCTTTTGCTCCAATGCATTGATGAATACCTCCCAGTTATAACCAATGTTGTCAATAAGTCACTCACACAGGGAGAAATGCCTCTTGAATTGAAACATGCACTAGTAAAGCCTCTGTTGAAAAAATGTGGATTGGATCTAATCAAAAAGAATTATAGACCAGTATCAAACCTGTCATTCCTTGGCAAACTTATTGAAAGTGCTGTTATTAAACAATACACAGACCATCTTACTACAAACAACCTGGACGATGAGAAACAGTCAGCTTACAGAAAATTCCACAGCACTGAAACCCTTCTGACAAAGATCCATGACGATATCATGTTGAATATGACCAAAGGTGAAGTAACGATGCTTGTACTGTTGGACCTTTCAGCCGCTTTTGACACAATTGATCACAAGATTCTATTGAAACGTTTAGAAAGCAGATACGGTATTCATGACTCTGCGCTATGCTGGTTCAAGTCATACATTTCTGAAAGGTCACAGTCGGTGATAATTAACGACAAGACATCAACCAGACTGCCACTCAAATTTGGAGTTCCTCAAGGTTCAAAATTAGGACCAATCCTATTTAATTCATACATCGCTCCATTAAGTGAAGTGGCTGAAAAACACCAAGTCAAAGACCAAAAGTATGCCGATGACGAGCAACTTATACTCTCTTTCAAACCAACTTTCTCAGAACAAGGAAATGCCGTAGTCAAAATGGAAAAGTGCATTGCTGATATCAGAAAATTTCTCCATGAAAATAAGCTGTGTAACAATGGAGAAAAAATACCATGCAAAGCATGTAAAGCCTCAGCTAGAGAAATAAACATAGTTTAAAATTTGAATAATTGGGTTTGTTAAATAAAATGTTAGGAGTAAGCTATCACTTTCCACTGTGGCAGAGGTAAGACATATCTTATCTGCTGCAGAACGGACTGAACACATAACATCTTCTTGTTAATTGTGCACAAAATTGGTAGAAATTTCAGAAATAACCATAATATCATCCTCCTTAACTGTCCCTCAAGGCTCATACATATTAATATGTATATTATTTCACAAGATATATGGATTTAGTTGAACAGACCAACCAGCTATTGAGTCTCACAATTTCCGTATTTCACTCGGTTGTTGCTGTTCCTCTGTTTAATAGTGCTAGATGAGTTTTTTGTTTTTTTTAAAGAGTGATATTGTACCTGTGTTCAATAGAAGAGTTGTTTTTTTTATTTATTAAAGAATTTTTTTTTGATCCTGAAAATAGCTGTCATTGGAAAGCACAAACATACCATGCAATGATAGACAGGAAGAGTAGATAAATATAGGAAAAAAGATGGATAGATTTATGCTTGCATTTATAAATTAATAATGTATTGATTTATCCATGTAGGGGAGACTGGGGCTGGTTGTCACAGGGGCAGGTTGTCACAGTGTGTAAAACTTAGACATGCTACTATTTCTATATAAAGCATGCAGGAGCACTGCCATTCTGTATGAATGGCAAAAGGGGAGTGACTTAAACCTATCTGGTGAATATATACCTATATCAATCGAAATCTTGATGTGATATTGGACATTTTTTAAAATTCAGAATTCGGGGCAGGTTGTCACACTTTCGGGGCAGGTTGTCACACTCTCGGGGCAGGTTGTCACACTTTTGGTTATGAGCTCGAATGCAGGAAGTGAAACTCTGTAGGGCAAATCTTGATCAAGAAAAGTTATTTTGGACATATGAGGAATCCTTTACTTGCCAAGTGAAGACCTTAACAAACATGCTACTGTGTACAAGAGTGCTGCATATGAAGGCTTACCAATCAGTAGGAAAGTATTCTGATACGGAGTAGGATTTTTACGATTTTTTTGGAAAATTTTACATATAAATTTGAAATCGATTTATTTAAAC
Source organism: Platynereis dumerilii (assembly GCA_026936325.1). Taxonomy (NCBI): domain Eukaryota; kingdom Metazoa; phylum Annelida; class Polychaeta; order Phyllodocida; family Nereididae; genus Platynereis; species Platynereis dumerilii. Next base: position 37,754,914 of record JAPTHN010000006.1, on the reverse strand, counting down.
GCAATGCAATATCTGCATACATCTTCAGTCATCAATAGCATGTATAAAGCACAAATTTATATTTGTGTTAGTTTTTTTGGTTTTAAAGCCTGGTCCTAATAGGTAACAACCAGCTCCAAAAAGTGTGACAACCTGCCCCGCCTTTTTGTGACAACCTGCCCCGACTGATGAAAATTCCAAAAACGAGTGACCAAGGCCGTTGTTATCAAAATTTTCACTATTTGTTCTAATGATGATTTAAAGAAATGTTTATATGGTAATTGTATTAACTGTATCTTTTTCAACAACTATTTGATAAAGACTAGCATTGCATGCAAGTTAAAGGTAAAAAATTACTTTTTGTGACAGGAAATTTTGAACAGTCCTTGTGCCTACCAGACTCCCTTCCAGGGGTCAAGATTTTTCAAAAAGACTCCAGTGGGTTATAAAAGCAAAAAACAATGATTGGTTGAGCTGTGTGACTCCATAGTTTAGTGCAATAAAAAGTGTGACAACCTGCCCCTGTGACAACCAGCCCCGGTCTCCCCTACTTATATAATTTAAATGTAATGCAGGAGGAATTTATCAGTGTTTGATGGCTATGAAATCAATACAACACTACAGTGCATTGATTGTCATTGATCAGTGATTGCCATTGATAGGCCCAATTGATTGCCATTGATAATTGATTGCATTGTCAGCTCAATCCATTTTCATGTGCATGGAGCTCTAGTGTCAATGCAGTAAACACAGCACTTGGCTACCAGTGCTGCCACCTCACGGGAATTTGACTTCATAGTGACGTCACCAAACAAAGTTTCAGATTTGAGAGATGGCGGACGTGAAAAGGTGCAGCAGGAAGGAGAGTGACATAAATGGCTTGGATTAGAAGAAATAGGTACTTATTACAGCTGAAATACAACTCAGACCCGTGGTTAGGGGTAAATAAAGACATGGGAGAAGTATGGTTGGTGTACTTGGCAGATTGACAGAGTAATCATCGGTGATAGGAAAAGTGTAAGCAAAAACTGCCAGCCGGCATGGAAACACACCATCGTAATAAGCCAAAAGCTATGTAATAGCTTCGGCTTAATGAGCTGTCTCAGAGAAAATCATGCAGAGCTGTTCGGATGACGTTCTCGGAATGGCCTGAAATTTTACATAGGTACCAGACCACCTCTTAAACAAAGAAATCTGAAGTTGGAACTTCAAAACTCAGAATACTTTTCTCACAGGGGGGCCTCAAAATAGGGGTGTCGGGAAGCCATTTTTCACAAAAATCCTCATTTCTTCAACAAAAAAGTGGCCGATGTTCAGCACCCTCTGAATGCTAGAAAAAATTAACAAGAACTATCCAAACTGGGTTTGGATGAAGGCTAGCATTGTTTTTAACAATAAATCACCTCTATTTATTAATTTCACTAAAAAGGCTACTTTGGGGGGGTCACTCCGAAACTGCAGATTTTGTGTTTTTCAAAATTAAAAAAACATGCCATGTTTCCAGGTCAATTTCTCAATCTTGTGCGGGTCTAGGATTGACAATATTTGGTTAGAAAATTAGCAGAATACTTGGATTTTAGATATCTGGTGAGAAAACCGTGGGAAAATGTGAATTTTCAGATAATTCAGCCATTTCAAAAACTGTTATTTTCCGAATTTCCGTAAAAAATCATGAAATTTCCATAGTCAAAAGGTCAAAGTAGTACTAACCCTATCATCAGAATTTTGATTGAAATTAATGAAAACTACAATTATTTAGTAAATTAGTTAAGTTTCATCTGGAAAAAAAAATTATTTTGTATCACACGGCTAATTTTCAAAATTTAGTTTTTCACAAATTTTGATAAGTTTCGGGAAATGTATCAATTTTGTGGGCCTATGTCTGACATAGTAACACTTCCATGTTAAACTATTTCCCTGATCATTCATGGAAAAACACCTATATTTAGTAAATCAGGGGAGATAATTGTGGGAAATGAAGGAATTTTGAAAATATGGATACTCCAGGGGGGTCACTCCGAAACTGCAGATTTTGCTTTTTTCAAAATTTGAAAAACATGCCATGTTAAGAGGGCAATTTCACAATGTTGTGCGGGTCTAGGGTTGACAATATTTGGTTAGAAAATTATCAGAATACTTGGATTTTAGATATCTGGTGAGAAAACCGTTGGAAAATGTGAATTTTCAGATAATTCAGCCATTTCAAAAACTGTAATTTTCCGAATTTCCGTAAAAAATCATGAAATTTCCATAGTCAAAATGTCAAAGTAGTACTAACCCTATTATCATAATTTTGATTGAAATTAATGAAAACTACAATTATTTAGTAAATTAGTTAAGCTTCATCTGGAAAAAAAAATTATTTTGTATCACACGGCTAATTTTCAAAATTTAGTTTTTCACAAATTTTGATAAGTTTCGGGAAATGTATCAATTTTGTCGGCCTATGTCTGACATGGTAACTGTTCCATGTTAAACAATTTCCATGATCATTCATGGAAAAACACAAATATTTAGTAAATCAGGGGAGATAATTGTGGGAAATGAAGGAATTTTGAAAATATGGATACTCCAGGGGGGTCACTCCGAAACTGCAGATTTTGCTTTTTTCAAAATTTGAAAAACATGCCATGTTAAGTGGGCAATTTCACAATGTGGTGCGGGTCTAGGGTTTACAATATTTGGTTAGAAAATTAGCAGAATACTTGGATTTTATATATCTGGTGAGAAAACTGTGGGAAAATATGTATTTTCAGAAAATTCAGCCATTTCAAAAACTGTAATTTTCCGAATTTCCATAAAAAATCATGAAATTTCCATAGTCAAAAGGTCAAAGTAGTACCAACCCTATTATCATAATTTTTATTGAAATTAATGAAAATAACAATTATTCAGTAAATTAGTTAAGTTTCATCTGAAAAAAACAATTATTTTGTATTACACGGCTAATTTTCAAAATTTAGTTTTTCACAAATTTTGATAAGTTTCGGGAAATGTATCAATTTTTTTCGGCCCAAGTCTGACATCGTAACACTTCCATTTTAGCCATTTCTCATGATCATTCATGAAAAAACACCTATATTTAGTAAATCAGGGGAGAAAATTGTGGGAAATGCAGATATTTTGAAAATATGGATACTCCGGGGGATCACTCCGAAACTGCAGATTTTGCTGTTTTTCAAAATTTGAAAAACATGCCATGTTAAGAGGGCAATTTCTAAAATTGGTGAACACTTCTATTAACCATATTTGGTTAGAAAATTGGCAGAACACTTGGATTTTATATATCTGGTGAGAAAACTATGGGAAGATGTCAATTCTCAAAAACTGAAATTTTCCAAAATTCCGTAAAAAATTATGAAATTTCCATAGTCGGAAGGTCGAAGTGGTGCTGACCGCATTTTCAAATTGTCTGACATAGTAATACTTCAGTAATCATTCAGGTTAAAGCACCTTTATTAAGTAAGGGCTAACCAGACAATAGTTTTTGGGGGGGCTATGGATTTTTACTCCGTGACAAACTTTTTTCATTTGCAACGTCGACGAGCAATTTTTTTTTATGTGTAGGAGAGCAACAGACTTTTCTTTTTCGCAAACTTAACATTACGGTATCCCAGGTAGTAGCTACAGTTGGAAACACAGTTTTTTGTTATCATGTGCTGAACAAACTTTTCTTTCTGCGTCGACTTGAAATAAACTTTTTTTTCACCAAAAATCCATAGCCCCTTAAACCAGAAGGTCATCCGCTTCTCCCATAAATCCTAAATAGGGAGGTAATTGTGGGAAATCACCAGATTTTCATGGAGGAGGCACTATACCAAGGTCACAGAAATATGTCAGGCCTCATTCTGAGATTAGCCATTGAGCCTCATTCTGAGATTACAAGATGGCGGCCTGAGGACCCAGCAGGGGGGGCAGAAGGAGCGAGATTAAATGAGGATGAATAAGAAAGAATAGATTAGAGAATACTCTTTCTTGAATCTCCCCTTTCCAGTGCAATCACAATTTTGCAAAAAAAATAATAATTTTGGACTGGCTAAATGCTATGTTGCAACAGGCCTGGGGAGGGTGAGTGACACCAACGCCATCTGGTCTGTATCGGACATGCACATCAATGCACCATTGCTGCTGATGCTCATCAAAACGCTATTCATTCCGCTGTTTCTGTCACCTTCAATGGGATGGTTTTTGGGGTCATTTGATGGAACTTTTGCAAAGTGACCCTAGACAACAAAAGGACTTTTGAAACAGGGTTACATAATGTCAAATGTATGCTGTCAAGATTTAGGTGATTGTTTCATGAGTGTAATTGGAGTTACCCTAAATAATGAGATTATTTATTTTGAATGTAGATTCTCGATCTAGGAGTCCGGATTCATTAGAGTGAAGAATTTACCTTCAGGAGAATTGGTATAAATTGTCACAATTTTTGGCAAATTTGCATCGTCTTCATCGTGAATGTGACAGAGGACTAGAGCTCGCATGACGACTCAGCCCCACAGCTTATTCAATGATGAAGACGATGAGAAATCGCGAAAATTCTGACAATTTATACCAATTCTCCTGAAGGTAAATTCATCACTATATTTATTCATTTGTTTCATTAGCATTTCTTGATAGCTCCTCCCTGGATCAAGCAGTTCATGTCTGAAGACGTCAAAATGACCATTGTCATACATATATTGTTACAAGTTAACAATTTCTTACAGTGGTGATGATGTTATATAAGCTCACCTAGCACAAGAACAGCTCATTGTGTTTGGTGCTCCTGTCTCGGGCACCTGGGTGGCCAAGTGGCTGAGGTGCCTGCCTGCTCTGCTGAGGGTCTTGGCTTGCATGGGTTCGAACCCCAGGTAGGGAGCCTAAAATTTTCAGTGCACCTTCATGAGCAAAATCCCAGCTGGATGTCATTCGGAAGGGACGTTAAATTGGCGGCCCCTTGTATCAGTATCTATGCTGGGCAAGTAAAAGATCCCTCACACGGGGTATGTGTGTCGCATTTTAAGGACTCCTGCTCTCTCTCCCATCGTATCAATCAACTCTCGTGAGTGCTCAGAACGGCTTAGAGGGCTGCACTTACCATATCTATCTCTCTATCTATCTACTGTGACTGCCTAAACAGGAAGTGCCAGTAGTTGCTATAAAAAGTGGAGCTAATATTTAAGTCACAGTTAAGTTTAGTTATTTATTTAAATACTTTAAATACCTTCCAAAATAGCATTAAAATTTCAGTCTTGTCTATAACAACCTCTTATGACACATTTCAGGGATTTAAATCAACATATATAAATGTATTCAACATTGAAAATAATCATTTCCATACCCTCTGATTGTAAGAAGTGAATAAAAATTAAAAGTTAATGACTGAAACGGATCACCCAAGTAAGAAATCATGAAAACACTTTGCACATGTTGATAATCAAAATTGGATAAAAAATAAGAGTGATAAGCAAAATTGGTGGGAATAGAAGAGTTACTATATCAAACTTAGGCCCACAAAGTTGAAACATTATCGGAACTCAATAACACTTCTGAAAATTTTATTTTTAGAATTAGACCTGTGACACAAAATGATAATTTTTGCAGACAAAAATTACAGTTTTTGAAATGGCTGAATTTTCGAAAATTCAAATTTTCCCACAAATGTCTCACCAGATATATGAAATCAAAGTATTCTGCCAATTTTCTTAACAAATATAGTCAATATGAGTGCTCACCAATCTGAGAAATTGCCCTCTAAACATGGTATGTTTTTCAAATTTGGAAAAACAGCAAAATCTGCGGTTTCTGAGTGACCCCCCGGAGTATCCATATTTTCAAAATATCTGCATTTCCCACAATTTTCTCCCCTGATTTACTAAATATAGGTGTTTTTTCATGAATGATCATGAGAAATGGCTAAAATGGAAGTGTTACGATGTCAGACTTGGGCCGAAAAAAATTGATACATTTCCCGCAACTTATCAAAATTTGTGAAAAACTAAATTTTGAAAATTAGCCGTGTAATACAAAATAATTGTTTTTTTTCAGATGAAACTTAACTAATTTACTGAATAATTGTTATTTTCATTAATTTCAATCAAAATTATGATAATAGGGTTGGTACTACTTTGACCTTTTGACTATGGAAATTTCATGATTTTTTAGGGAAATTCGGAAAATTACAGTTTTTGAAATGGCTGAATTTTCTGAAAATTCAAATTTTCCCAAGGTTTTCTCACCAGATATCTAAAATCCAAGTATTCTTCTAATTTTCTAACCAAATATTGTCAACCCTAGACCCGCACAACATTGTGAAATTGCCCTCTTAACATGGCATGTTTTTCAAATTTTGAAAAAAGCAAAATCTGCAGTTTCGGAGTGACCCCCCTGGAGTATCCATATTTTCAAAATTCCTTCATTTCCCACAATTATCTCCCCTGATTTACTAAATATAGGTGTTTTTCCATGAATGATCAGGGAAATAGTTTAACATGGAAGTGTTACTATGTCAGACATAGGCCCACAAAATTGATACATTTCCCGAAACTTATCAAAATTTGTGAAAAACTAAATTTTGAAAATTAGCCGTGTGATACAAAATAATTTTTTTTTCCAGATGAAGCTTAACTAATTTACTAAATAATTGTAATTTTCATTAATTTCAATCAAAATTATGATAATAGGGTTAGTACTACTTTGACATTTTGACTATGGAAATTTCATGATTTTTTACGGAAATTCGGAAAATTACAGTTTTTGAAATGGCTGAATTATCTGAAAATTCACATTTTCCCACGGTTTTCTCACCAGATATCTAAAATCCAAGTATTCTGCTAATTTTCTAACCAAATATTGTCAATCCTAGACCCGCACAAGATTGAGAAATTGACCTCGAAACATGGCATGTTTTTTTAATTTTGAAAAACACAAAATCTGCAGTTTCGGAGTGACCCCCCCAAAGTAGCCTTTTTAGTGAAATTAATAAATAGAGGTGATTTATTGTTAAAAACAATGCTAGCCTTCATCCAAACCCAGTTTGGATAGTTCTTGTTAATTTTTTCTAGCATTCAGAGAGGGCTGAACATCGGCCACTTTTTTGTTGAAGAAATGAGGATTTTTGTGAAAAATGGCTTCCCGACACCCCTATTTTGAGGCCCCCCTGTGAGAAAAGTATTCTGAGTTTTGAAGTTCCAACTTCACATCTCTTCGTTTAAGAGGTGGTCTGGTCACTACGTAAAATTTCAGGCCATTCGGAGAACGTCATCCGAACAAATTCCCTGATATTGCATGATTTTCTCTGAGACAGCTCATTAAAAACAGAACTACTGCTTATTGGCAGTCCGCATCAACTAAATAAACTCCAAGTATCATCAATCCATGTCGACAATGTCAAAATTAATGCAGTCGATCATGTTAGAAATCTGGGTGTAATCTTTGACAAAAACATGACCATGGAAAAACAAGTCAACAAAATGTGTCGGAATGCCTATTTCAATATTAGAAGCATTTCAAAAATCAGGAAGTCATTGGACAAGGAAACCTGTAAAACAGTGGTCAATGCTCTTGTCACACCTCACCTAGACTATGGAAATGGTCTTCTTTATGGAACATCGAGTCGTTTGCTGAATAAACTTCAAGTGGCCCAAAACTCAGCCGTTCGACTGATTGAAAAATTGAGAAAGCACGACAGTGTAAGCCAGCACAGGAAGCAGCTACATTGGCTGCCCATTCCAGCAAGAATACAATTCAAACTCATGTTAACAACTTGGAAAGCAATAAACGGGCAAGCTCCCTCGTATATTCAAAATATGATTCAGCCAAAATCTGAACGAATCTGTAATCTGAGAAGCAATAACAAAATGCTCTTAAATGAACCACCCACCTGCAATAAAAACAAGTATGAAGACAGAGCCTTTTCACATGCCGCTCCGAAACTGTGGAACCAACTCCCACAGATAGTCAAGGCCTCCAAAACACTTGAAGGTTTCAAGAGAAATCTTAAGACTTACTTATTTAAAAGTTTCTACAGATAAATCCAGCATGCACAAGCGCTAGTGAGCAGTTTACTGGAATTAGCGCTATACAAATGCCTATTATTATTATTATTATGTACAATTAGGCCTAAGCCTAACACGTTTTCTCTAATTGAATAATGAATTGCTCAATTAAAACAACGGTGTCACCCAATCCAACTTCACACCTTCCAGAACAATAGACTAGCTGGTATACACTGGGCTAAGTTATTTTAATCAAAAAGAAAAACAAAAATTACTTGACTCTAGAAATAGCACTATGACATTTAAAAAAAATTATTAAAAAAATTGATTCAATGTTTTATCAACTTTAGTGCTTACTGGTGGATAGTTGGCCAGATAGTTGGATAGCTTAATTGAAATGTTGGTAGATTGTCATTTTATGTTCTTGATCACACACATGTCTAATTGGCACAAATTCTTAATTTAACATGAAAGTGAATATTAACATGATTAATGCAATGAAAGTTGAAAGTTGATAAAACACAGTGTTATAGTTTTAAATCTAAGATTTAGTTCGAAATTAGGCCAATGTACGCTTTTCACAAACAACTTGAAATGGCATTTATTAAAATCTTTATTGAATAAACGAAACAAAAAAAAGAGCAAACACTGGGCTATAGCCTAATAGGTAGCCTGGCGGGTTGGGGTACTGGCGGGAAGTCAACTGGCGAGTAGTGGTTCTGGCGAGTTCTCTCCTGGCGACTTGACCATTCCCCATATCTTGAAAAAAAAAAAATATAGGAATTTATAGGAATTTTTCCAACATGCAGGAAATTATAGGAGGCCCAGAAAAATACAGGAATTACCGTATAGGAAGTAAAGGAACCTGGAAGAGTGGGCACCCTGTTATTGACAACCAGCAATAGGCCTATATTGATAATGAAAGAGTTTATTTATTGACAACTAATCAGAAATGTATCATGGAAAAAAAATCTCAACACTTTCTGGTAAGGAATGTAAGCAACACTGATGACAATAAGTACCAACAATATTTGTATTCTCAAGCTCAAGACAATAATTATTACCTCTGAAAAAATGCATATAGCTGTTACACAGTATTCCAAATAGCATTGATATTTCTTGTTGATCTCATCATACAGTCTCTTGTAAGTTGAATTGACAAATATAAACCATGCTCAACTGGCATTATTTCTTGTCGATCGTATCATACAGTCTCTTGTATTGACAAATATAATCCATGCTCAGCTAGCATTATTTCTTGTCGATTGTATCATACAGTCTCTTGTATTGACAAATATAATCCATGCTCAACTAGCATTGATATTTCTTGTTGATCGCGTCATACAGTCTCTTGTATTGACAAATATAATCCATGCTCAACTAGCATTGATATTTCTTGTTGATCGCATCATACAGTCTCTTGTATTGGCAAATATAATCCATGCTCAACGAAATAGGGAGCAGACATACTGCTTGGCTCCCATTCAACTTCATCATCAGCCTAATCGTCTTCAAGAAGTCGAAATATTTGGCACGACTGTATGGAGCGGACTTGATAACTTTGCATTGTTTGTCATTGGGTTTGCCTGTTCTAGCAGCGTTCAGCACTTGAATGAAGCTCCTTGAGATTGTGGCATATTTGTCAGAGAACTTTTCCAAGATGGCAGGGCATTTCTTCACACCTTGGGCATAGATATTCACCAGCCCCTCACGGTCTTTGATCTTTATGACCATCATTTGAAGTTGGTGAAAAAACTTCATATTTCTGTCACCCACAAATCTTGTTGTTTCTGTCGCTGAACACTCCCCACTGTTACCGCCGAGAAGAGGGATAACTGCAATGAAATTCAGCACATTTAAGCATTTTGCACTCATTTTATTATCTATTTATTGCAATTACTCAGTGATGGGTTGGAAAATTTTCGGCAGCATCGCGCAATTCTGAAAAAATTCCTGCCAAAAGAGCAAAATTTTGGATAATAGTACCTGGACGGCTTAAAAAGTCAACAAAAAATTATATTCTCACTACTGATCATTGCAGGAGCTGCAGCAGGGAAGAGTTCCCCAAGTTTTCTGATCAAGGGAGCTCAGCTCCCCCAAACTCCCACCCCCCCACTTCCAATTTTTTTTTTTTTTTGAGAAAAAAAAATTCCTACTTTTTTCGTTTTTATTTTTTTAAATCGGGCAACTTTTTCAGTCCCTGCTACGAGGCGTCTGTTTTAACCATGACAGCCAACTTTGCACAGGGTCAACATTTTTTACCTGAGGGGACTGGGCTACCTTTTTTTCCCACATTGCACTTACATTGTTTTCCTGAGGGGACTGGGCTATCGCTTTTTCCAATTTCAGAAATGCTTTTTCACAAATTTTTTTTTTCAACATTTTTTCTGCACACTTATTATTTCCTAAATGTTGTCCCCGCTTGCACTGCATCACCATGGCATCTGCACTGCATCATTATATAACAGTTGTCTACTGTGAATGCTCACAAAGCTGCCATTTGGTAGGATTAGACTGGTGATTGCTGTGATAGATTAGATTAGATTAGATTAGATATTCTTTATTGACTTGTGACATGACATGGTTCTCATACAAATATAAACTGTATTATTGTCACCCAGCCTTACAGGCTTATAAGTCAATTTTAAATCTGTTGAAAATAGGAAGCTCGGTACGAATACTACGAAACACACTTAACATAATGAAAATTGTAGATTAGATACAAACAAGTTACCAACAGTCTAGTGAGACGAAGCAAATAATAGTTCAGTTCTTAAAGCTAAAGCTTTCAAAAGAAATTTACCTAACAGCACTTGAAAATTACTACAAATACAAATAAATTTATCAAACAAATCCGCATTTTGGAAATCAGAATCAATTGATTGTATAGTTTGGAATAAAATTAATCGTAAATTATTGTATAAAGGGCACTCACAAAGGACAAAGGACATGAAACTCATCCTCAATGATAAATCATTGGGATCACAAATGTAATGCTTTCTTCAATAAATGCCGGTATGTTTGAACTGTGATGGGTAGTTTACTGTCAGCCCATTGGCTATCAAGCTGTGATGACATGGTTGTAGGGGCTATCCCTGATAAAATTCTTACTCTGACACCGTTTTGAAACTGTGATGCTCAGTTCAGGAGGATCAACATTGGCTAGAAGCTGGGGACCTAGTTTGAAATGACATCACAGCTTGTAGTTAATTTACATATATAATGCTAGAATAGTGTCATCTCTGACATCACAGTTCCACAGCACAGAAAAGAACTTGAGATTCCACGTAAGTATGACAAGGACTGTAACTACTCACCTGGAGTCACAATAGGTAGTTTCTCGAAGTCTACTGCCCATGATTTACGGTCCACTCTGGGATCACCTTGGTATGCCCGTATAACATCTTCTAGAGTTCCCTCAATCTTTGGCCGTGCAGCCGCCTTGAAGGCTTCACTAAAAATATTAAAATGACACTGTTTCAATGCGTTAGGCCTGCACAATGATTTGTACTTCTGTAGGATATTATTTCTTGCTGCTTTTGTTTGCCATTTGCTCACATAAGTGACCAGTTCCACCAAAATGAGTTCAACGTTGGCATTCTATCGTAATTAGTTGTGAGAATGACTTTATTCTACTGAAAATAGTTTTTAAAATTTGATATCTCCATCCAATCCAAAGATATTGCATCTCAAACATTGATGATCAATACGAAACGTCAAACTTCAAGAAAATGACATTTGAATTTTCCGTTGGAACAAAGAAAATCAAGGACAGATTATTTAAAATCAATTTCTGGTAAAGATATTCTTATTTATTCAACGAAAATAAATTACTTTTACTAAAACATGGTACCAACAGCTCAAAAACATCAAAATGAGAACTCTTGACACATTTTGCTAATTTTTGGGAAATACAAATTGCCTATTTTAATTCATTTTGGTGGACCAGGTCACATATACGTCACACTCCTAATTATTAGCTTCGCTGAGAAGCTATTGTGGTCCCTGGCACTTCAGCATGTGCGTTAGTGTGTATGTGAGTTGCCTCCTGCAAAAACTACTGAATGCATTTAGATTTCCTTAGGCATGATGTGTTCATTTGTACTACACAAGACCTGATTAAATTTTGGTGACTATTGGAGCTTTTTTGGGCCTACAATTAAAGAAATCTGAAAAAGGCCTCTACAGTTACTCTAGTAGCTCATGGTAGTGGTGTACGCAATCATATGTCCAGAGCTAAACTCTTCAGAATTCAGTTATTTATAGGTCTAGGTATGAAATTAGGTTGGTGTCACATTTCTCATAGGGGCCGAACTTTCCAAAATGGCCGCCACCATTTTTACGTTGTTTTAACAATTTTTCTCTAGATAAACGGGCCATATCTCGAGAACCGTTGGAGATAGGAGGTTGTGTGACCACTCAAAATTTGCAGCATGGCAATGTTATAGGGAGTAGTTAATACATCTTTATATCAAAATATCAATATTTTTTAAGAAAATTGCAAAAAACTGATTTTATTAATTTTTCATAATTAAAAATGTCCGTAAAAGCTGAGCAATTAACTGTTTTCATAACAAACATTGATTCAGCACCAGTAAAATACAAAGATAAGTCATTGTAAATTCTATAAACATACAATGTCATACATTAGCCATCTCTGATTTATTGTCTGGGCTCAAAATAACCTTAAAGGTAATGTAAAATTAGAATAAGACATCTTTTACATGAATATATCTTAACATTCGAACCTTGCAGACCATTCTGGTTATATATATGGATTTGTACACTTATCCTTGCTATATCTACAGAATGCAACAAATTTGATGTTCCTTTAGTCTGCATGCATGATACCGGCAGTATCACTGGTCTTAGACCAATAAGTGTTTCCTAATTTACCATTTTGGTGTGGATATGTATTAGTGGCTGGTGGACTGGCAGGTTGGTCACCGTTGGTGCCATATCTATTTAAATGCTCTTCTATTGATGTTGAACAACATATAAACAGTTTAAAATCAAGCTCAACCTGCGATTTTTGATACTGCTCCCACTGGTGCTCATCCAGTACATTGCTGATAGACAATAGTGTTGTGAAACATGGGCTGCAATCAGTTTTAGTGGTTTCACCTGATACTGATGTCTTGATCAAACTTTTATTTAGAAGTTGGAGGTTACAAAAAAAGAAAACTGTTCAGTTCACATGCTGGTTGACCAAATAGACAGTGACTTGGTGTCTTACATGTACCTCCCAGCAAGTTATGGCTGAGCAGTTGTGACATGATCAGCAAAGTGGTTCCTAAGCTTTCAGGCTTGAATGCTACTTTGGAACTTTCCTTACCCCAGGGCTTTGGGACATGCAATGGTCACCGAAGAAGAAATGTTTCTTTTTTTGGCCATAAAGAAAACAGTCTGCATCACACTTGATGAGTACAGGTGGGAGCAGTATCACAACTTGAAGGTTGAGCTCCATTTCAACCGTTTGGTATGCTCATACTATGCTGCTGAACTTCAAGAAGATCATAACATTACATGCTCAAGAAGCAGGACTCCCCTAGTTTCTGTCCATGTATGTGTTTGTCAACATCATTATCTATCTAACTATCTATCTATCTGGGGGAAGGATTGGTCTAGTGGTAGCGTGCTAGACTGCCAATCACTGCCCAGGTCGAATCCAGCTGTTGCTGGGTCACCTGGGCCTATAATGGACGGCTGTTTTGATCATCCTTCCCTTTATTGCCGTGTCCTCCTCCTGTCCTAATTCACCTACCAAGCGCATAAATACATTTAAACTCCAATCCAATCATCCATCCATCCATCGGTCTATCTCATCTTATGTTATCTAATCGAAACTAATTTAATCTCATCTAACCTAATCAAATCTAGCCAAGTCCAACCTAACATAGTCCAACCTAGCCAACTCCAATCCCATCCAAGCCAATTCCTGCCAATCCAATCTTATCCCAGCCAATCCCATTGAATCAAATCCTATCTGATCTAATCCCTTCCAATTAAATTTAATCCAATCACATCCAATTTCATCTATTTCAATCTAGTGCAATTCCAATCCAAGTGAATCCAGTCTGATCAAGTCCGATTGAATCCAAAGTAATCCAATCAATCCAACTTTATTTTACCAAATCTAATCTCATTAAATTTAACCCAATCCAAGCTAATCCACTCCAATCAAATCTAATTCAGTTTATTCCAATCTAAGCTAATCTAAGCCAATCTAATCTTAGCAAATTCAATCTAATCCAATCCTATCCAGTCCCGTCAAATCTTGTCAAATTCAATCTGCGCAATTCAATCGGATTCAATCTCTTCCAACCCGAATCCAATCCAAGCTAGTCCAATTTGACCCAAACCAGTCCAATTTAATCTATGCAATCAAGTCCAGTTTAATCTAAACAATACAATCCAATCTAATCGAAGCCAACGTATCACTTGTGTGTCCATATTTAGTAATTTACATTGGGGGTTCCCTGTTGGGGAATCCTATGGTTGAGGGATTATTGTGAAATCATTTACTGGCAAAATATTCAATTAGAAGGATAATTCCTGAATAGAAATGTGCCAAAATGTGATAGAATGATATGCATGAAAATTAAATTACTATTTTAGCGTCCCACCAATAAAGAGGTCATATCTGAAGATATAGCAGTAAGCTACCAGTCCTCCCACCATTAACCCCGATCCACTGCAATATGGTTTATGAAGAAAGACTGTTTGGTGTGAGACCAGTGATACTGCCAATATCATACAGACCCGATGACCTGCCCCAACCATGCAGATGGCCCACAACATGGTGTAGTTAGTGAGTGAGTGAGTCTGTGTTTTACGCCCCATCAGCAACGGCGTGGGCTATTTAGAGGCAATAAAACATGGTGCAGAGCCAAATCCTGCATATGCAGGCAAGAGAAACATTAGATTTGTTGAATTCAATACTGCAACAAAGATAAGTGTAAAAAACTGTGTAACTAGCTTTCTTTGCGAGCTTCGAACGTTAGATAGATTCATAGAAAAGATGTCTGATTTTAATTTTACCTTACCTTTAAGGCCTAATAATAAATCAGAGATGTCCAATGTATGTTTATAGAACTTACAATGACTTATCTTTGTACTTTACTGGTGCTGAATCAATGTTTGTTATGAAAACAGTTAATTTTTCAGCTTTTACGGACATTTTTAATTATGAAAAATTAATAAAATCAGTTTTTTGCAATTTTCTTAAAAAATATTGTTATTTTGATATAAAGATGTATTAACTACTCCCTATAACATTGCCATGCTGCAAATTTTGAGTGGTCACACAACCTCCTATCTCCAACAGTTCTTGAGATATGGCCCATTTATCTAGAGAAAAATTGTTAAAACAACGTAAAAATGGTGGCGGCCATTTTGGAAAGTTCGGCCCCTATGAGAAATGTGACACCAACCTAATTTCATACCTAGACCTATAAATAACTGAATTCTGAAGAGTTTAGCTCTGGACATATGATTGCGTACACCACTACCATGAGCTACTCTAGTAAGTGCAGCATGCACCATCACTTTTTGCTGCAGCACTAGCAGCCAAGAGAGTATATATTTCTACATTTTCTATGCAAAAACGGCACCAAACATTCGTAGATGGTGCCAAAGCACTAAATTAGCAACATTTCAATTTTTATTTGATGAAAATCCAGCCAGATTCGCCAAAATTAGCATGCAATTGTAGATAATCCAACGAATGATGCTGCAATAACATTCAAGCCTTCATATAAGTAGAAGTCTTGATCAACTTTTTAGGGGCCGACCGTATGATCTTTGGGGGGCTATGGCTTTTTGGTGAAAAAAAAATTTGTTTCCAACTTGACACTGAAAAACAATATTGTTCCGCACATGAAAAAACAAGTTGGTTTCCTCCTGTAGCTAGGGTACCGCAATGTTAAACTTATGAAAACAAAGTTTGTCGAGTGTCCGCATGTAAAAGAAATTGTTCGTCGACGCTTCGCGCACAAAAAAAAATTTGTCCTGGGGGTAAAATCCTTAGCCCCCCCTCCAACCAGCGACTGGTCGGCCCCTTATGTGCGGCATCTTGCAGTATTCAAAGTTAAATTTTAAATGGACAGCGAAGCTATGTGCTCTCCGAGCGCCCGACGCCCGTTCTAGTTTTTTTTTGTGTTTACATAATATGGTAGAGATCTAACTATTTCCGTATATTTGTGAATCATTTTCTCAATACCTGCATAGGGGAAAAATAATAGAAAATGGTCGCTTTTGGTGCGCAACTTCAATGCTTCTGTCAGATGTGCTGAGTTCTGCTCTTCGGAGTGTCACAACTCAAAATTGGTGTGGTATAACAAGTTGATATTTTTTCTATGTCTTCTCATGAAACAGTAGATTTTATTTGTCAGCCTAAAGAATGATTAATATTGTTTGCTGTTTGCAGTTCGCACTGATTGCAAATTAAATTTGCGCTTTGAGTAATTGAGTTTGCAGAACTAAAATTACTCAACTTGCGCTAATGCAAACTAACAAACAACAGTGTTTGCCTGTCCCAATGGCTTAAGTAGACAATACAAATCTAAGCACTTCTGAGCAGTTTACTGGAAGAGGCGCGATATAAATTACTATTATTATTATTTCATTATTATTAAATCAGTCATTTCGACTGTCACTGGGCCCAATTTCCTCCCAAATCATGTTGGCACCACAAGTTTGTACAGCTTAAGTAATGGTCCGAGATGCTGTGTGGCAGTGATATCTCCACTTTGGTCTTATAATGGGTCTTATATTTCTATAAGATGAATAGTGGACAGAGCTTGATTATAGTGCAATGCTAAGGTATGTTACAGAGGGAGCCACCAGTTGCATGTTTGATATTGTGCTGCAAGAGTGTCAAAGAGCAGGAAAAAGGGCCAGGCAAAGAGGAGCAATAAAGCAGATGATGAAGTACATGTACATAAATACCGGTAGCTTAGAATAGAATAGTCATGGTAAAAAAAGAGTGTTTACCATAAAATCATATTAAAAGCATCGAATAATGCCTTATGGATTGATAAATAGTACAAATAATATACATGTATAACTATGTTTGCATGGAATTATTGACTATACTAATAACATAATTCATGTGAAATTCCATCAACATCTTCCTAATACACTTATTGGTTACTCATCGGTTAGTTATACAAACAAATAATAACCTTGATTATCAACTGAAAACGGTTTGCATTTGCATTTGTGTTTGCACGAGCCATTGCAAAATTTTACAAAGTTTGCAGATTTGCGTTTGTGGAAATTGTGGATAAGGTTTGCACACAGGGGCGGACTGGCCCTATGGGCCAGAGGGCAGTGCCCTGGGGCCCAACACCTCAGGGGGGCCCAAAAGCAACCTTAAAAAAACCAAAATTATCAAAAATGATGTTAAAAAGGTACAAATCGAATTCTGGGCCTAATGGAAATTTTTTAATAAAGTTTACTTGACTTGACTTTTAAAAATCTTCAGTTAAAACTTGACAAGTGTAATGAAGAATGAAGTTAGGGGCCCCTTTCTCAGTCTCAGATAATGGTCCTCTAGGACCTGAGGTTATGCCTGGACTTTCGGAGTTCCTCCTTGTATGGGCCCCCAGGCCCCCCTTCTGAATTGCCTAGTTTCTGCTGACTTTTGACTTTTTAATATTTTTGCATGATAATAATCTTCAAATCAGTGATATCACACAAGCAAGGGTCCACTCTGTTATCATACCGAAGTTTTTGCTTAATTTCATACCACACGTATATACTATTCATACTATCATATCATAACATGTAAGAGCAATCTACGTTCTGAAAATGCCGCTATTGCGATAATAGGGGCCCGCCAATGATCTTGCCCAGGGGCCTGCAGTGGGGCCAGTCCGCCCCTGTTTGCACATTTGCGTTTGTGGAAGACTGGAAGTCAAATTTTGTTTGCACTGTCCAGCACTGATGGCCTGGGCCTTGGCTCAGTCTCAGGTGCACCTGACAAAAATGTCACTTTTCAATACTCAACATTTCTAGATAAAACTTGACATACAATTGATGAGTGCCGATTTAGCAGCATGGATGTTTCACTACCCTATGTAACTCAAAATTTAACATAATTTTTAGAAGTGATATGTTGTCAGAATTCATATACAAATGTGAGTAACACTTGAGTCTTAAGCAGTATTAAAGTTGGGCGACATTATTACCCAACCAATTTCGAAGTGAGTTGTAGCATGATATAATGCATTTAGATAGGCAATAAATTGTATCAATAATAGATACTCTGACAGATCAGCCATATGCAGCTGTAAATATAAGAATGACTAAAATGTGAAAAAAGTAAAATACAAGGTTTTGTAAGCAAAAAAGGATCAACCAACTTCACTAATCAACATCCTCCCCACGCAAGCCCTGCTAAAATTGACAAGGCCTTCTGCTATTTTCAACTTCTTCTGTGATTGGCTGCTTATCTAGGTCATTTATAAGCATTCTCCACAACGTTTTTTGACCTAGTTTTTACACCGGCGCCATCTCCTGGATTAAGCAGTTTGATCCAACAGTTCCTCAATTCTGTAGGTTACCTGTTTGACAGCAGCTACTTTTCTATCCTATCCATTATGACAGTTCTACACAAACAGCACTCTTTGGCCTGAGCCTTTCTCAATTTCACTCAAAGCTTCCATGCGGTTTTTGGTGGCCTTGACCTCACTGTCTTGACCCAATTCATACTAGTTTCGCTGCAAAGCACAAGAGGGCTTCGAGTTGACACAGTTTACCAAAACTGGGTCAGTTAATTAAGTATTCATGAAATAGCAACAGCACCTGGCTGTTTTGTCATGGTATGACTTGGGATGATGCTAATCCAGTGATAAACCTTATATTACCCCAACACAGGGATCAGATGTGCCACCTGGAACTCTTTGTGAAGGTCTGCCATTATCTCCCTATTGCTGTGTCCAATTGTTTAATTGCTTCCTAAATTATGGCTTTTTTAGCAAATTAGCACAAGGCAAAACATGACACAACTTACCTGAGTTTCCCCTACTTTTTTTTTGTCCTACCAACCGACCCTTATCACGATATCTATTGACTGTGATACCGCGGTAACATGATATATCGATCTCAGGGTTAATCAGCTATTTAATGCTATAAAATGTCTCAAATCGGCGAAAAATCAGAAATTCTGAATTTTTGCGCTACCCTTGTCCGCCATTTTCTCGCCGAGAATCTCGTGCAGCCCGAGAATGAAGTGTCATGGCGCCCGAGGGACGAAAACAACGTGAATTCGAGTGGATTTCTTGCTATAATACCATAAGTACTGTGGACCATGACGGAACGATAGTTGGCCCGAAAAATACCGCGATACGGTATGAATACCGGTTATCGTCCCAACCCTACAAGGCCCCACTGACAAATGTCAGAAATGTCCATTCCACAATATTTATGTCAGTGTACATGTTTGAAGAAAGAGGATGCAGACACTGAATTTATGTTGTCTACTGAAGGCCTCGGTTTATAAATGCATAGTTCAGGGCTTTATATGGATTAATTAAGGGGAGGTATCAGTGAGAAAATCGCCAAAAATATGTAAGCTTCACAAATTCAGTTTACGCCATATCTTTGACCTACACCAAGGCAACTCAGGCAACCAGTCCAAGCTTCGATTATATAAAAATATATGTCTCTATCATCACTTAAAACCATGTCCAATCCAAAATCATCAACAAATTTTAGTAAGAAAATAGTGAGGTTGTGTCATTTCAAAGATTTCCACATGAAAAAACAGATATTTTATACAGTAGTCAATTGCCTGAAATGACATTACCATTTGCCATACCCCCCCCCCCGTTTATGGGGGGTGTAAAACACAAACTCACTCACTCACTTGCCATTTTCCCCAACATGCGAAAATCAACTTTTACCCTGGCAGATTCATCAGAATCCTTGAAAAATTGTCTAGAGAATTACAGACAAGATTTTTAAATCATTTTTTTCATAACAAAATTACTTGACATTGTAGCCATAAAAAAAAGAAATTCTTTCAAAAAAGTGACTTATGCCTACTTTCCCCTGATTTCTGACATTCTCTACGTAGGCCTATTGCTTTTCTTAATTTGTCAAATTTGTCAAATTTTTTCTTTCATGTATGTACCGTAGAGTAGCCAATTATCGACACCTTTAGAAGAATTCCTCTCCACCGACCGTGGATGACGTCACAACGTCGTCCCCTAGCGGGAATAAGTAAAACTAGCCAAAATACAAAATTCCACCAGAGGGCAGCACGATCCAGTGCATGGCCACTGAGCTATAAAGGGAAGACTAAAATTTGCTTTGGAGGGTATTTTCGACATAGGGAGGGTATTATCGACACCTGGATGGCATTTTAAACAGTTTGGTGTAGTAGCATGGTCAAAATGCTTAATACTGCAGCCAAGGAACCCATTTTGGAAAGAATAATTTTCTCACTAGGTGGGGCCACCTGTCACTCATTCCCTGTCACAGCACAACTCAGGCCTGCTTGCCTTTTTGTGCTGCTAATAGGACAGAAATGTGAAATGTGCTGGTAACTATCTGATTGTTGCATGATGTTACCAAATGCAAAGCACATGCATAATTTTTTTTCTGGTGGGACACCAATCACTTGATGCTACATTACGACCCAGGCCACAGGTCTCCCTGTGCTGCCAATGAAAAAGACGAATAATACATTTTTGAGGGTGTGATCATGCATGCATGGGAAAGACACAATTTCTGCAAAATGCCATAACATTGCACACAATATTGCAAAGGCTGGTCAGATACAGACTCTACAAGTCCTCTGAGTAGGGCGATGGCATGCAATCCCAGAGGGACTCTTGGATCTGGTGGGTAGGGGGTGTGGCTTATCTTTTAGGGGTATCTTTTAGCTGGTTGCAGTGTCGGCTGTTGCTGGTCACGTGACCTGTATGTCAGCTGTAGCTGGTCACCTGACCCGTGTCATCACTGAGAATCTAGAGACCTGAGAATCTAGAGACCCAGCAATGCTGCTCATTGCTGCCTGAATCTAGTCTTGTAGAGACTGGGTCAGATAATAGGTCAATGGCAAGGTCTTAAATTTTACACTGATTACTGAAGAGGGTTTGTGAGTGTGCGTATGCATGTGTATTGTGTTAGGAAAAGAGGCATTTGACAAAGTAGCCCGTTGAGTGATATTTTCTGAAGACCTTGTTGGGGGTGATTCAAATGGTTGGGAATGGTCTGGATCCAGCGGGGGAGCCTGGAGGTATTTTTTCTGCATACTTGTCTACTGAGTTAGTGCATTTTACATACAATCGAAGGATGATTAGGGCTTCCAAGTCTCATCCTGTATTTATGTTTGGGCCTGGTTGGCTGATCAGGACAGGGGGAGGACACAACAATAAAGCGAAGGATGAGTGAAACTGCAGTATGGCAGTCACAGGATCACTTTCCAAAACTTCACATTCATGTAGTCTGTGGGTCACCTAACCGCATGCACCTACAGCCCTACACCTAACCTTGACTTGCCTCACCCAGCGTTTGTGTTCCCTAACTTGGCCCTAATTCCGAGAAGTATATTTCTTTCTGCAGTTCTGCAGTTTCGTAGCAATTCTGTAGAATTCTATGGGAAACCGCAGAATTATGTTTGAATATTTTATTTTGTAGAGTTCTGTACTTCGCTGCAGGATTTGCTATTTCCTGCAGCTGTCTGCAATGCAGCTGCAAGTTCCGATCTCTATCAGGGTGTCTGCAGCTTTTTTGAAACCAAATTCCAGGCTTTTTCCAGGCTTTTCCAGGCCAAGTTTTCCAAAATTCCAGGCCAATTTGTTGATGAACTGACCAATTAACAACACGATACACAAATTTTTTTCTGAACACGACATTCGTCCTTTGGTCCTATCATCGCTAAAAATTGCCAAAAATTTAGCAGTGGACTGTTTTTATTTCCATACAAACTAAATTCCAGGCTTTTCCAGGCCTTTTTTTCAAAATGCTGGTTTTTCCAGGCTTTTCAAGGCCTGGAAAATGATAAACCAAATTCCAGGCTTTTCCAGGCTTTTCCAGGCTTTTCCAGGATTGGCAGACACCCTGTCTATGCAGCTTGGCAGGTTTTGTGCACTTCTGCAGGACTAGAAGCTGCAGCATTCTGCAAGAACTGTAACATTCTGCACTTCTGCAGGAAGCCGAATTGTGCAGCTTCCTGTAGAGCTGCATAACGCCTCCCGAGCTGCGTAAGTCCTACAAAAGTACATAGTGTGCTGTAGAAACTTTTCAGAAATGCTTCATTCAGTTCATTGACAGTGGACCACAAAAAAGTGCAAAATCCCTCAGAGAAGTACAGAGCTTCTGCAAACATTTCAGAACTGCAAAATTCTCCAGCTTCCTGTAGAACTGCGGAATCTAACAGCCTCCTGTAGAATTGTGCAGCTTCCAGCAGACCTGTAGAATGTCTTGCTTTTTGCAGGTGATGGAAGAAGTTTAAATGTACTGCCAATTCTCCTCAACAACCCTCAGCTTGCCTCATCCACCCTTTTTAATCCTCAGGCAATGCATGCTCCAACACTATGGCAGCAATCCCAATTCCCACTCCACCTAACCTATCCTCATCTATTTTCGGTTGCCCCATCTTAAAATAATGACTTCCCAATGGGTGACCGAATGTGTAGCATTCATGTGGTTTCTCCTCAGTGTGGGTTTTCTTGTACTTGTACTTGTAGTTGTCCCTTTCTCTCTTGCACATTTTCTCACACACAGAACAGTCACATGGCTTTTCTCCAGTGTGTATTCTCATCATTTCAATTCAATTTCGGTTCATTTCATTTCAGTGACTGCAATTTGGTAAACCACATGCATAAGCTTACCATTACTTCAAAATACAAGAGTTCTGGACAGGTGGCAGTTAAAAAAAATATACAAATAGCTCTGGAGACACTCATTTAAATACAAAAAGTTGTATGTATGCTTTATCATATCTTTCAAAATATAATTTTTAAGCCGGACATAAGACAAGCATTTCCAGAGATCATAGGCATAGCCTACGGCATGACGGTTTCACGGGAGACTATTTTGCTCTGCTATTTTAACATGCAGCGGATTTAACCAGCGCCACTGCCCTGATATTGGTCAAGATTTGCCCTGATTTGCCATTTTCCCTGATGCCAGGGGGTTGCAGACCCCCTGACCACCTGCAAAATACTCCTATGCCACAGACCATATTTTCTGCACAAGTTTACAGGACTATATGAGAGGATGGATGTATGGATGATTGGGGCTTTACATCCTGTATCCTATATGAGAGGTGATAGACTAGGACTTGGAGATGGATGATTGGGGGGGGGCTTTATGTACTATATTTATGCGCTTGGTTGGCTAATTAGACAGGAAGAAGACACGGCAATGAGGCAAGGATGATTGAAACAGCCATCCAACATAGGCCGGGCTGACTCGGCCAGAGCTCGATTTTAATCCTGGACCCAGAAATTGGCAGCCTAGCACACCAGCACTAGACCAACCCTCCACCTGATACCATCTGAAGAGGTCTTTGTTTTAAATAGGCCTACCTCAGCATGGATATCACTGAGAGTTCCTTATAATATATATTTGACTTGAACCACTATAATAAGGTGTTTCTGCAGTGCTGCCTGTGGATGTATGGATTCCTAGACCTGACTCACACCCAGTGAGATGAGGACAACAGTAGAAGTTTCATGATGACTGTTAATTTATCCATGCAGTTAAATAAAAATGGGTTAGACAAGATTTGAAGAAAAATTGTGAATAACATTTAGACTGTCATCAATTTGGTGCATGTGAATTTTGTAAAAGCATCGGACATTCATAATATCCTGCATATATATGTCTTGCATTTCATTATGTTATGGTAGTGAGTGACTGTTGGTATCAATACCATTTCGCTACAGGGACAGAAATCACAGAACTGCCATATTCTGGGCTGCATTGCTAAATGGCATCAAAATCTACTTCGAAGTGAGGATTTTTAGCTTTCCCAGCATGACAAAGTTTCAGAAGTATGCCAGGTATTGCAAATCTAACAAATCTGATCCCAGAATAACAGATTCCTCCCATTGTGATCCGTGGTGCTACTGCTACTCTTGCGCAGCTGGACTTAAAAGAGTGTCTAACTAAGACTTACAAAAGGTGTCAAGCATGCATGGCAGTGTTGTGGAGGAGTTTAGGCCTACATTCCGAACAATGCAGCCAAAACTGTCTGTTTTGAGACTGGTATAAAATTAATTGTTGTTATGTATTGCATCAAGTTTTATCAGTCTTCTCCGTTGTTGAAATATTGTGAATTCATTTACCATGAAGTTGTAATTCTATATCATCTAACAAAATATAAAAAATTCACTTATTAAGGGTTGTGATTGTCATCCTAAAACTGAACTGCGTAATTTCTCCAATGATACGATGCACCTAACAATATGGAGGATACTTCCACAATGCACATTACAGAGAGAGTACATGATAGTCTATAGGCTCCTGTACTTCACTGGAAGAAGAAGAAGAAGAAGAAGAAGAAGAAGAAGAGAGGGCTTGTATTGGTAGAAACATGGAATCACTCTACCCTCAAATGTTATTAGGTATACGTGCATCAAGAGCAGCAGTGCGATGACATCCACAAATACCCAGGTTTTGAATCCTTGGACTCTTGTGTGATTTTACATAGACATTCTTACTAAATGCCACTCAACAGTGGAATCACGTAGGCCTACCTATATTTGACCATCTGCATCATTGCAGGCCTGTAGGTATCCAATTTATGGGCATGCATGCATACATTGGCCTAATATGCTTTGACATTGTATGGAATGCATGCATCAATAAAATACATTAATTGAAGGTTTTTTTATAGCCTTAGCAGCTAACTGAAAATTTTCTTGTACACTCCACCTGTGCACTGGCAACCCATGGGTTCTTCCTTGACAAAATTGCTCACCTGGGGGACTGCATTCCCACTGCATTGTGCTGCCACCTGGAATTTTTGACAGGACCCAAGAAATTATGAAATTTGTGATGGAGGAAGGTTGAGGTGTCGGTAATACCCTCCATTCATCATTTTTGGAGTGTAATTTCGACACCCACCCTATTCTGATATTGCTATATCCAATGACTCTAAATTTGGCAAAAATACAATCTCAGAACTGCAGACGAAACTTTTGATCTACTTCCTGTGCCCCACTTCCTGTTTTGGTTGAATGGTCAGTCAAGAAAGTAAACTTGTTCATTAATCAGGGGACTTAAAAACGACGTTTTTGCAAAGTGTGGAGTAGTTAATTGTCCCTAATGAAGTGATCTGAGCATTTTTAGCCACTTGCTTAGGCTGAAATTATGGCCGAAAGTCCGTAAGTATTGCCTCATGAATATTAATGAGTTTCAGCTCCAAGACTTTCATGATTGCTTGTGAAATCCACCAATAACTACAAGGGGGTGTCGGTAATACCCCCCTGTCGATACAGGGTACCCACCGAAATTTGGCGAGCAAATTCCCTGTATTTTCCCTGATTTTTCCCTGCTTCACCGGACATTTTCCCTGACATTATTCGGGCTTAGTGTTGCGTTATCGCGGCAATATCATCGCTAATCGGACAAGAAAATATTAAACTTTTAAGGATTTTTGCTGAAAATAGAGGGCTGTTCCGTGTGTTAACACATACGAAACCAAATTCCCTGTGTTTTCCCTGAATTTCAGGTCAAATTTCAAATTCCCTGATTTTTCCCTGCAGGGAATTTTTTTTAACCATTTTCCCTGTTTTCCCTGTTTTCCCTGTCTGGTGGGGACCCTGCGATAATAGGCTCCTCTACGGTAACTTCAGAAATTTCACATTCTGTGAGCACGAAAAATCAGCATTTTTTCACCCTTTTAATAGTTACTACGGCAAACATTCATTGCAAAAATGCAAAATGACTTGAAATCATCTTATTTAGCTGAAACCTATCTTTTTTATAGTTACCAAATATGGGCCATTATTCTACAAATTACAGAAAAAAGCCCTTCTCACCCATACCTCCCCTTAATTTTGATTTTATACGTAATTTTAATGTTTTGCCCAAGATATAAATGCTCATCATGGTAGTATTTGCTGTAATGCATGTTAACCTTGCCGTATTGCATTGGGGGTTTGCTCAAGCTTTAAGGTGTGCATTTACAGTATCTTAACAGGCCTATGCAACTTGAAAGGCCCTTAGGGTGATTTCATGACACTGAACATTTATGAATAATGATGTTAAAGTTGAATCCCACAGATAGAGCTGCTCCACCTATTGTACTCCATGTAACGAAATGGTTCAACAAAAATACCCGAGCTGGTGCCCCCCTCCCCTTCGTCAAATTGTTCATATGCATTGGAAAAGCCACAGATTTTTGAAAACAGGGGTAGGCTAACTCGAATGTTGCTGGCTCAGCCAGGAATGATGGCACTAAACTGTAAATACACTAGGGATGCACCGATACCACTTTCTCACTTCCGATCCGATACCGATCCTGGTATTTTGTTGCCGATACAACCGATTTCCGATACCATTCCGATACCGATACCATTGGTTAAATGGAGAGTAGTGCTACCGATCCGATCCGATACTGTGTTTTAGTGCTGGATCGGCACCGATACCGATCCTAAGTATCGGATCAGTGCATCCCTAAAATACACACATGTATGTTGGATCGATATACAGGCCTATAATCCAATCCAACTTTCATAAAAATCGGAGAAGGAATCTTTGAGATATTCAAGTTTATTTTAAGGGGGACTTATTTCAGGGGCATCAGTTTCATTTTAAAGTGGTGGGGCAAATAGTGGTCACACCTTCATGGAAGATCTGATGTCAGAAAATTACATTTTTTAAATTCAGAAGCATGTATACTTTGGCAAAAAAGCCCATAGGAACTGACACCACTGACTTATTTTTGTTGAACTGTTTTTCACAATTTTCTCGTATTGTACACCACGTAACTCTCAAAAAACACTGGTTACCCTACCCCCTTCAAAGACTTGTTTTTCAATAAAGTGTATTTTCAGCTATATAATTATCTCTTGGATATTGTTCGAGTGACGCTGCTTTTCATTTATAATATATCCCACACTTTTTTAGTATTTTGCTGTATGTTTTAATGTAATGACATAAGATTTTGAAGAGATCATAGTTCTAAAATTATGTTGGAAAGCTTTCTTTTTGAAGAACTTTTTGGCAAAGTTTCATGAGTATCTCATCATGACATGGATTTTAGATTTCTTGTGTGTGGGATTCAACTTTAAATCTTGAGTTATTAGTGAACCTACCATTGGCGGCACGCTTCCTTAGGGCTCATTGTTGTTGTTGTTGTTGTCGTTGTTGTCGGAGTTGTTGTTGTTGTTGGAGTTGTTGTTGTTGTTGTTGCTGGTTTTTTTCCACCTTTTTTTCCTCCTATTCCTTTTTGTCCTCCTTTTACTTTCTTTCCTGCTCTTACTTTTTTTCCTCCTCTTACTTTTTTTCCTCCTCTTCCTTTTTTTCCTCCTCCGAGCATCCTTCTCCACCTATTTATTTTTCCTCCTATTCCTAATTCAGCGTCAGTTTCAGCCTGGAAGAAAAGAAAGATGTAGCAACGTCTTAAGATCATCTGATGTCTGTTGATCAACCCATCTCAAATTTAAATCACTCATTCAGAAAGTGTCAGCAAGGCCACACATAATTGATCTTTAGCTTCTCGGATCTTCTCAAGACACTTTTTATAGGGTCGGTTGGTAAGACAAAAAAAAAGGGTGATATTTTTTTTTTATAATGTCAAAACAAAAAAAATGTCTTTTTTCCGTCGACAGAAAATCTATTGTGTCGGCTGGTCCGCCAAGCTAAGAATTAATTATGTGCAGCCCAATGGACAGAAAATCATTCTGAAAATGTAAGCTAAAATTTTTAGTAGACCTACGGCTGGGCCATTTTCACATAACGTCCGAATAACGGTAAAGACATGTCCGGGGTTGTAAGTCATACACTCTTGGTGATATATATACTGCATAACTCAGTTTGTTCTTCTAGTTTTAGTTATTCAAGAAAAAATTATAGTTGCCCTGATGGAGTGATGGGGTGCAAGCAGGGCGTGCAATTATGCCTAAATTGTCCTTACCGTTATATGTCCGTCTTGGTTTTTGCGAAAATGAATGAGCTCCAGTTCTCTGAGTATGCTCTGAATAAACCATGTGATGTTTGAATAATCTAATCTAAAGTGTATTTGATAATTTCAGTTAAATATTTTTTATATTCCGTTAAAGCGCATTGGAATTATACTCATCTAAAAATACCATGCAAAGCATGTAAAGCATCAGCTGTAGAAATAAACATTGCTTAAAATGTAAATGATCTGATATAGTCTAGTGTCTTGACTCTACAACTGCTAGCAGGAGTAGAGTCTAGCAGGAGCTTGGCCAAGCATCAGTCGAAATCATCCAGTCATTTCAAAACATTTCACTTACTGCACTGCTACGGGAATGCATGTGTTTTACACACACTCAAATTTCACTTGCCTGTAACATTGAAGATGTTGGGAGTCATTTGCCATCATTCTGTCAATGGGATATTGCTTGAGAAACCACAAAATGTGAGATTAAAACATTGCAGCCTTCTTCAAATTTCGTGTCACTGGCAAAAAATGGTCGTTTGCCTCACTATGAATTGAAGTCACAGCCAATTAGTAAATATAGGTCAACTCAAGTGGGCTGAGAGGCGTGGCCTGACAAAGAGGCTCCTAAAGGAAGTTTTGAGAACTGATAAAAACAGCTCTGCATGGCATCAAACCCAACATGCTCAGGCCTTGAAAGACGAAGTTAGGTGACCTGCTACAGAGGAGCAGGCCATACCCTCAAATAGGTCCACCCTGAAGTAACTTGAATTTATTCCTAAGTGAATATAACGCACTGCTTGTAGTTTTGTTTTAATGATTGGAGAACAATAAACAAATAATCTTCTTATAGTTGGGTGTACGGAAAGTATAATATTACTTCTAAATTTTTGCCATGATTTCAATTGACTGCCGTTCCCTTATTCTACCCTTGGATTATTTGCATTTTTATAAAGAGATGACCCCATATTTTCGAAAATCAAGTTATAGTGAGAGAAGTATAACGAGGGCTGTTAATTATATATTTGATTTTTCAAGATATTGATGCCAGCAATTCTTACAAAGTTGCAATTTTGGTAAAGGCCTACGGATGGGGTGTAGTACATTAGTTCCTGTGTGCACGTATTGTGCATATGTATTGGATATACATTGGATTTCAAGACATCTCCATAAAAAATATTTGTTAGAACCCCCAATCCTCTCATGCCATCATTGAAAGTACAGATTTTGTCACTCATGTGCCTCTTCAACAACTTTAACAATCCCAAAACATAAGGAAGCACATGGCTTCACCCACACACAGGGCATTGTTGACAAAGAATATCAAATTCTCATATTTTTTGCTTTTCTCAACACATTCTTCATCCGTTTCATGCTTTCCTGTTGATTGGATTGGGTATAGCAGTATCAGCAAATTATAACTCAAGACAAGAGCATCCTCTTACAGTACTAACAGATAATACTAGCCTACTACATGCAACTGGTCAAACACCTTGGAGTAGATGTCAAGCATGTGTTCACATGACCAATTTTATATTTATTGATGAAATATCCCTGTTCACTAAGTGCATGTAAACTCAAGGTATTCATGTTTTGGAAAAATAATTTTTAAAAATTCTCAAGAGGTGGCAGTCAAGTGTGAGAGGTTAATTCACAAAGATTGGTTGATTGAAGACCATCGAAAAAGAGTTACTGTACTTGATTGCCACCTATGGAATATTCTTAGAACAATTAACTCATCTTCTCTGACCGGGTACTGGCTGTTTCGGCAGAGTACTTTTTCGGCCAGCCGAAATTGGTCCATTCGGTCAGCTTGGGTGGTTCGGTTCGGCAGGGGACGTGGTTCGATTCGGCCAGGGTTTATTTTAGTTATATAAATAGCAAGTTAATTTAGTAGTTTAACTTTAATTTGTGTGAAATAGTTATGTACATGTAATTTGCTACAATCATAGATTAATAGTTAAATTGTTATAGATTAATAGTTAAATTGTTACGTCAACTAAATTAAAATAGTTACGTCAACTAAATTAACTTGCGTGTTTTCGTTGATAGGCTATTTTAATCTTTGGTTCATTGAAGTGCATGGTTGTCCATTATGAAATAAAGTTTTGAACGTCAAGTAAATTTTATTTAAAGTCGGTATTTTACAGAAAGAACACAAGCACCAGGCTTTTAGACCGACAAATATATATAACAGTTATATGAGTAACAGTACTGCTTTTATTATAAATTATAAAATTTAACGGGGAAAAAGTATGAATCCTCTCTCCTATCTAGACTATAGGCTGCATTAAAAAATGATGTAACCACGAGAAAAATAGACATGTTGCAACAGCCGTACGTCATAGGCCTACTTATTTTATCTCAATAAATACCGAATACATATTTCTGTTCAATTAATTTTATTAGTTGGAGACAGACTGTCTGGAGTAATTGTATTCCATTGTCTTGAAAAGCTGTGAAGCTGAATTGCACTCGTTCATTGAAACTGTTGTTTGTTTAATTGAACAATCAGTTACATAACTACAGAAAACCTGTCAACTTAATTTAATAATCATGCATTTATAGCAATTGAAAAATTGTGAAAAGATCGAAATGCATTTCAATTTTTAAAATAATATTTAGACTTTTTATAAACAATAAACTTTCAAAATAACTTAATTATCTGCTATGTCTGATAAATTGCATTTCAAGAATTAAAAGAAGAAAATTCAATTCAATACAATTAATTGATTTGTCAGAAATTCTTTACATATTTGACTATGGGTGAATAAAATCCAAAGAATTTGGCTTAATGTTAAGTTTAAAAAGGCATCTGATTAATTAACAAACACATTGTAGGCCTAGCTAGGCTACGTATGTTTATTGGAATGAGATCTAGATGGTTGAGTTGCAGTATTTTATTGAGTAATCCAAGGTGAAACAATTTAATCGAAATTTATCTACTTCTATAGATCTAATAGGCGCAATCTGTTTCTGAATCAAAAATGAAATTATTTTATTTGATTGTGAATCATAATTTTATTTGAAAAAAACGCATCAAGTCAGAAAAAAGGCATCAAGTCAGAAGTGATCAACTTTCAGGTGAAAGCTTTCATAAAAGAGCACTGCGCCAAAACACTAAAGTTGTTGATTCCACGCTACAAAGTAACAATTTTGGGGATCAAACAGGTGCAAACTACCTGACTACATCTCAGACATAAACAATCATGATAACAGATCAATAATCATTGCAGAATTTAATTTATTAGCCAAAATAATACGGCTGCCGAATGGACCACGGCAATTTGCCGAACGGACCAAATATTTTGGCTCATTCGGCTGGCCGAAAATGTTTCCAGCCGAACCGACCCGGAGCCCTCTCACCCATAGGTTACCAATTCGCGGTAGTTTACCTGAATAATCATCAGTTCATGCAGTCAATGGTTAAAAGAATGATATAATATAGCATGTCTCACTCTATCATGAATACTTGATGCTTAAACACTTAAAATATCTTAGCTCAATGAAGTATGTGTTATGTACATGATGTGAAAGCTAATTTAAAAATTAGTGTTAGAAAGACAAATTGAAGGCCCAGTAAATTAATCTGTATCATTGAGCCTCATGTCTGAGAAAGAAAGAACTTAAACTGAAAATGACTCAGGACTGGAAACCGCTCTGGAATGGAAATGGTGACCGGAACAGAAACCTTAAATTTGCAAAATCCCATGGGAAGAAAAAAATTTCTTTCTTTTCCAAAAAAATTCTCTCTTTTCAAATAAAATAGCTATTTAAAGGAAAACCCGTCCTGGGTCTTTTCATTGCTATGTTTTCAGTTTGCAGACATGAAAAGTAAATAATTTACTATTTTTTGGCTTTCAGTCTAATGTAGCATGTTATCTAAATTACACCATCTTGTAATTGACTTAAAATTTATATTTAATTTTGAGTGCAATTCAAGGCTTGGTGTCTCCTTTCTTTTGCTGTCAGGTATATACATAGGCCATGATGGAAATACTCTTTAGGGAGAGATCAATTAATATGCAGAAAATGGGGAAGGGTTTGGGATTTTTTTTAATAAATGAATATTTCTTGCTCACACTAAGAGATAAATAATTTCAAACATACTTTTCAGGCAGTCTTGAAATAAATACTTCTGTCACAATTACCATGAAATAAATAATTTCCCATTGCCATTGGGGAAAACTCCAAGCTAGTCTCTGCATGATTATTAAAATTAATGGTTTATGACTCCTTGACTATGTGCTGATAATTAGTGTGTCCTGCACATTCATATCAATATCAATTGTCAATTTGTAACCTTTATCAGTTTGTATAGAGCTGCATTTTGACAAACTCCAAAGAACAGCAAAGGGGCCCCTCTACCACGTGTAACTCAGAAATGGGTTCAATAAGTAGGTCAATTAGTCCAGGGGCCACGCCTACTATAACATGATTGCCTCAGCATTGTTTATTAGTTGGTCAACAAGAAGCCATCACTGACAATTTCAAGGCAAGCATGAAAGTTATTTTGTCTGTTACAATGATCTCTGAGCAAGCCAGAATAAAGATTTGATACTCAGCCATGAGCTGACCATCTAATTGGCAGGTACAGTGTGTTTAAAACCTCTGGCAATGTTGTTACTTTGATCTAGCAGTTTGTAAAGAGCCGCATCAAATCCTGTGCGCAAAATTCGACCTGCAAGGTATTAGGACTCGTCTAGTCTAATCTGATATGTTAATTTGTTAGATAAAATGAGAGAGGAGTATCACTATCCATTGTGGCAGGATACTCAGGAATTTCAATTTTATGCACTGTCACCAAATGTGCTAAGCATATTGACATAGGCTGGAGAAGTGAAGGACATATTAAAATGCTTGTGTCCAAGTGGGTCTTCTCTGGTGTTGCAAACAAGAAGAAGAAGGAAAACAACAACTAAATAGTCCCCAGAAAACAGATATTCACCTGAGCTTTCGAAAATGGGGTCTGTCATTTCTGTACACCTAACAGCTGTATCACTGTGGTCATTTGACCGCATTGATAGAGTTTCCAGATGATTTACGCACTTTTTACCGCGACCGCTACAGTGCATTTTCGCGATCTACGCTTGAGCGATATTATAGAACAATGACAAATCAAGGCTGAATAGACCCAAAGTTGCTTTGACAAAATATTTTTCTATGGTACAATGTCAATTACGCCTAACTTCATAAGTTTAAATACCTGACAGTCACGCATACAGCCATATATTATCAATCCAGCCGAAACTTGTCAGCAAACATGAATTGTTGTTCCTCTCGTCCTCCATATTGGAATTCCATGAAATGCCGTGACCTGATTGGCCGACCAATTTATTATTTTTTTTTATCAATAAATGACTGCAAATTATGAAAACAGGATGTAAATGGCTCGTAGTAGTAGTCCAGTCTATTTGTGAAAAATAACCCCTCAACCCCCAAAAAATTGCTACAAAAGGTTTTTCAACTGATTCTGTTAGGCAAAGGTGTACTTTTTAACATGCTAAAAGTTTACCAAAATCGGACCATCGGAAATGTGATTTTTTCAAGATGACCTTCAAGATGGCCAACGAAACCTTCAAACGACAGTAACTCAGGAACTATCCACTCAAATTTGATGATCTTTGCATCTTGACCTAGGTTTTTGGGGTCAAGAAACACATTGAGAGCATCAAAAATTACATTGGACCATTTTTTAACATGTACAATGCTAATATGGTGTAAAATATGGCTGCCGACACCTCGATAAAGTCAACCATTCACTTAGATTTGACAACCGTTGTATCAATTGCCAATTTTAAAAAAGAATGCAGCTGCTTTAGTTGTCCTTGAGTGAAACAGAGAAATGATTCATTGCATCATTATTCAATTTAGTTAACAGCAATTGGCCATAAATGACCATTAACTTCGAGGACGCCTTTGTTTATAAAGTCAATTTACACTGTTCTGAAGTCATCAATTATCCACCATTTTTGTCTTAAGTGTTGTTGGCTTTATAAAAGTTTTTCAGTTTGGCATTGATTATATACAGCAGTGGGCCCACAAGAAAGTCAAATTCGATGATCTTTGCATTCAAACGAAGGTTTTTGGGGGCAAGAACACATTGAGACATTGGACAATTATGGAGCTCCAATATGGCCACAGACACTTTTATTTAGACAATTTTTCCACTGAAATTTGAACCATTCTCTTCCCTGTAACGACATCTTGGAACTAGCATCAGAAAACATGACAAAATCTCCTATTTTAGAATAGAGGTTTGCAAAGTATCCTGGAAATAGGGTATTCTTTAAGCACTTTCCGATTTTTATTTTACTATGACTGCAGGATGGTATTTTTTGGGAGATATCCCTTGGCTTCAGACAGGTAACACCAAATTTGCATTGTTTATCAGGACGGATACATGTAGCATCCTTAAATAGATAAGATGTATTAGGTCACGAGGGTTGATTGATGAGATCTGAATCTGGATGAGATGCCAACAGGCCTCCATAACTCTGTAGTTCAAATGTTTGCGGGAGAGGTGTGGTGCTATTAGTATTATTGATCAGATTGGAGACTGCTCAACATCTTACACGTTTACCCAATGTGAGTGATGTGATCTTTTACTTGTCCAGCATAGATAATGACACAATGGGGCCACTATTTGATGTCCCATCTGAATGACATCCACGCAGGATTTTGCTTATGATTGACCACTGCAGATTCTGGCTTCTCCAACCAAACTTACCAAGATTCGAACCCATGCAGGCAAAGACCTTCAGCAGAGCAGGTGGGAACCATTTTGAAACAACTCAGCCATCCAGCTGCTCAAATCCTGGACAATCCTTAGTTGCATTCTTCTCGCCCATGATAAATATGTACTCAGGATACAAGGGTTGCTTTTTGTCCATATTAGACTTCATAACCTCTTGATGAAGCAAAAGCTTCCTACTATCGTAAATTTTGACCAGCCCTTGACTTGGAAAGCTCCTGAAATTGTTATTGATGTACCACAAAATAAGAATTGTTATCTTGTCAGGGGGTTTCCATAATAGTATGAACTTTCTGAGTGCTATTGGGACACTGACAGAGGGAACAGGAATGAATAAAATGTGTGAAACCATCTGATGTGGCTGAATTATCAGAAATGGTTGACATGGCTGATAATCAAGGCAATTGTATTGGGTTGGTTCCTGCATTTGTAGGGATTTCAGATTGCTTAATTGCATGTACATTTGCTACAGCAGGTCATTTCAACTACTTGAGGTGTGCTCATTACTGACTGCAAGGAACGAGCAACCTTGAGAATATACATCTTGATGTTAACCTGTCACAGGGGAGTTTCTAACTGTTCCTTGTCTTCATTGTTGTTGACAAAGCAAACAATGACAATGACAAAGAGTACTGGTTGTCCAACTGGAAGCAGTGGGATGGCTGAGGACCTGCAGAACCTTTGGACATAATCATGATAATCTGCACCTCTGAATTGTGCAACAGTGCAATACAAGATTCCACAAACCAGACCCATTATATGTTTTAAGTCCAAAACACGCAGATACATTGGAAGCATGCATCAAAAGTCTTACTTTGGGTGCTACCCTGAGAAATATTGTCAAAAGACTATAAGCTTGACAGATGTGACTGTGCATGACCTCAAAGGGATTGGGAAAGAGATCATAGAAGATATTGTCGGAAAGTTAACATTTACCAAAAAATCGGAAACACGAGGCAAAAACTTTTTAGAATATCTCTGCCGGTAGACTGCTCCTGACTGTGCCATTGATCCTGCACTCGTCCTTCTAAAGTTCCTTGGTGTGTCAAGATAAGGAAATCTTTCCCCTGGTGATATATTTTGAGTTAGTAACTGACACCCTATCATAGACTTCGCAACTGAAACAGAGTTTTCAGACAAAAGGAAAGACCTCTTGTCTCTTGACAAGAACAAGGCACACATGATTGCTCTAATCAGCACTACACCAATAGAGGATATATATCACATCATCAATTCACCTGGCGATGCAGATGTTGATATTGTTAAGGCACCTTTGAGCATGTCTGTCTTTGCACCAAAACTTTGGCAAAGATCCCGATTTGCTGAACTTGTTCCTACTCAGTACAGCAAAATTTATAATTAGGCCGTCTATTTCTGTTCTGACACCAATTAACATTCAAAAGAACGCAGAGCTTGTTACATTAATTTTACTTGTTGAAACAAATATCAGGAGATGATGTACACAGTGAGTTTCCCTTCATCCATGCTTACTTGGGCTGTGATTCATGCTCCAGAGTAATTGGCATCAGAAAAGTTGCCTTTCCTTAAATTAGTGAAATCTGATCTTGTCATGAAGTGCTGTGCAGGTACATTCATATGTTCAAATAAATCTGAAGAGATTATGATGGCAGAATTGGGCAAAGGTATGATGATTGCTGTCTTGGTGGCAAGTCCAAGAATAAACTTTCATTACTGTGTCACAACATTTTCACCAAGAAGGTGGCATCTGCCAAGGCATCTGTTACCCTAAAGGACTTCCTTCCAACTTCCCCTACACATTATTCTGTAGCCTGGCATGTTCTACCAAATTAGGGTGTGGTTGGACATGGCATGCAAATAACATGAACTCTACAGATTATGGATAGAAGGAAGGATCCATATTAGTTAATTTCTGTCATGAAGGAGAAGAAATCGGCTCCGGACAAACATATGAAAGTTATTTGTTATAACTGTTCATCAGGATGCAAATCCTCCCAATGAAGCTGTAGACATAGTGGACTTTCTAGTAGCCTACTGCAGCATGTTGTCAATACCAAACTGAAAACTATGACAGTCAAACCAAGACTCAAGAGATCAATATGGATGACAACTTCCGACAGTCAGCAAGATGGCGCCAGACAATTGTACAATGTAACAGACTCCTTTGACAGAGGTATTAGTATTGATTTATATATAGTTGATTGTTAGAAACTAAATTGAAAAATTATGCAATAAACCATTTGTCAACAATTCAATGACATTTAAAGATGTGTGTTCCTATTTGGCAATGGACAGAAAGAGGGCCAAATCCGAGTGAACAGTTAGCTTAATTCAGGTGTCGGCAGACATGTTTTGCACCATATTAGGGTTGTAAATATCAAATAATGCTCCAATGTCATTTTTGACACTCTAAATGTGTTCCTTGACCCCGAAAACCTAGGTTTAGATGCAAAAATCATCAAATTTGAGTGGATAGTTCCTGAGTTATTGTCATTTGAAGGTTTCGTCGGCCATCTTGGACGCCATCTTGAAAAAAACACATTTCCGATGGTCCGATTTTGGTAAACTTTTAGTATGTTAAAAAGTACACCTATACCTAACCGAATCAATTGAAAAACCTTTTGTAGCAATTTTTTGGGGGTTAAACTGTATATAGACGGGACTATAGGTGTAAAGTGACTGTGTCAATGAGGAAAGCAAATTTTATGAGAACCGCAAAAAAAGAGTTTGATACTTCGGGTGTTTTCGTCACGCAGAAGTTGGCCGACATCCAGTTGAGAAAAAATGGCGGACGAAGAAGGTTGTGCGTGAAAAAATACCATGCAAAGCATGTAAAGCCTCAGCTAGAGAAATGAACATTGCTTAGAATTTGAATAATATGGTGTGTAAAATAGGATGTTACGAGTATCACTATGCACTGAAAAGTAATACATTTACTAATGTATAGATTTATCTAAGTAGTTATCAAATTTAAGTTAATTAACTCCAATGGAAGAGGATATAAGTAACTTAGATCAACATAGCTTTGGCTTCTGATCAGTGTTCAATGGCAATCAAATCTACACAATATGTGACGATACACTGTGCACTGATTTCCATAGACTATTGACATTGATTGCCATTGACAAGTCTAATTCATTGATCATTGATTGCCAGGTCAATTCAGTTTTATCTGCCTGGAGCCCTGGAGCCCTAGTGTGAAGGTACTGAACTACAGCACTTGCCTAGCAGTGCTGCCACCTCCTGGAATCTCTGACACTTGATGATGACGTCACCAGCGATTGTGACGTCATGGCAACAAAATTAGCCAAGTGTCATCAGAAGTTGAGGAATGGTGGACGGAGAAAGTCACTCATGGCCAGCACTCTGTGAAATTGGCCTGTATTAGCAAATTTAGGCACTCAACACAGTCCGAATACAACCCTGTCTCACGTGTACGGGTAAACAAAGGTACAGGAGGAGTTTGGTAGGTTCATTTGTCAGATTAACGGAGAAATCATTGGCGATAGGTTGTCAGACCAGAAACTGCCTGCCGGCATGGAAACACAGGATTGTAATAAGCCAGAAGCTATGTAATAGCTTCGGCTTAATAAAATGGCTTGAATCAGAGGAAATAGGCACTCCGTATGTCTGAAATATAACCCTGTCTTGTTGTTAGGGGCTAATAAAAACTCGGGAGGAGTTTAGTAGGTTTACTTGGTAGATTGACAGAGAAATCATCGGCGATAGGTAAAAACTGCCTGCCGGCATGGAAACGCAGGATTGTAAGAAGCATTCCACTACGTAGTAGCTGATGCTTAAAAAGTGGTCAACGATTTTTCCAAGTCGTGTCTTTACCGTTATTTGATGGTAAGACTTGCCCTGGGTCACACTGTATTGTCATTTCACACAAGAGGTCACTGCAGCTGGAAAGTACCAGAATGTGATTTTATCCCTGTTGGGAGTCAGTTTAGCAGAAGGCAAGTCAACTTGGAAGTTTTTGCGATTTCGGCAAAGTGTCGCACTAATTAGGTGTCTTTACCGTTAGAATCAAATTTACTGAAAGTTCATAAACCTTTTGGATGTTAGTGATACCAGGGGTTCTATTCACATTAAGGCTTTAATTGTATAACTGTCAGATAGCTGAAGTCTGTTTGTGGGGCATGATTTTCACAGAGTTATGTCTTTCCCGTTATGATTTTATGTCTTTCCCGTTATATAATTTTTTGTCTTTCCCGTTATAATTTTGTGTCTTTCCCGTTATCTGTATATTAACGGTAAAGACAAGAAATACAAAAATCCACGTATATAGCACCTGTGCTATATACGTGGATTTTTGTAGGCTTGCAGTCCTGGTCAGACAATGGTAGTTTTTCATGGTTGTTATGACAGTTTGGCTTGCTGTGGTCTTCATTAAAAATTGCCATTCAGCACTAACAGACAATTCGACCGCTTTTGCTTCAAATTTGTCTTTGCCGTTATGTCTTTCCCGTTATGCAGTTAACAGGCGGGAACAACAGCATCCATGTAGGCATTATCAAGAGTATAACAATTAGATTGAATTACATGTGCACACTCAAATAATTTGCGAGGCTTTTATCACAGCTGGATATAGTTAACAGGTGAAAAAGGTGTTGACATGTCCGTACCGTTATGTTAGTCTTTACCGTTATCTCACAAATTTTCAATAGGGCTAGGTCATGTCAACCAAACTAAACCATGTCATGTGCGCATATTACCAAAATAGACTCCTGTGAACCTCCTTTATAATTTATGATTGATAAATACAGTTATACTCAAAGTTTTATTTTTCAAATGTGTCTTTACCGTTATTTGGACGATTATTTGAAAATGGCCCGGCTACGCAAAAATTAAATCCTACTTGGCTTTTCAAAGCAATCCTCACTTGAAGACTTGTTGAAGTGCGTAATTAAGAGTTGCTTGTATCTGCCATTTCTGTTTCAATTCAACAATATTCTCAAGAGTAGGGTTGGGAAGATAACCAGTATTCATACCGTACCGCGGTATTTTCCAGGCCAAATATCATACCGTCAGGGTCCACAGTAGGGACGGGACGATAATGGTATTTTGATATCACGATATCTTGTGAGGATATCGAGATAACACGATATATCGCGGGTGTCGTAGAATCCATAAATGAGAAGAAAAAGCAAGAAATCCCTCCGTAAATGGCCGACAAGAGCGATGCAAATTCAGAATTTTCCAATTTTGAACAAAAGAGACACAATATATCACGATATATCATGATTTATCACCTGGTTGGCTGTGAATATCACTGTTTACAGTCAAAATATCAGGGCCTGTGATATTGTAAAAAATACCACCTTGAATTCAAGGGCGATATTTTTCAACAATGGTAGTGACATCACCAGCATTTCACTCCCAATCATATGAAACAGGAAGTAGGGCTCTGGAAATGGGTCCCAAGCATTATCTCCTATCCTTGTCAAGGCATTAGGCGGCCCATTTTTGATTCGTTACACATTGCACTGTCCAAATTGGGGATGGGGGTTGAAAATGTAACCCGTAAAAGTAGAACGGAGGGTACTATCAGCACCTACCCTGGGCCTCTATTCGAGGGGGCCTCTATTCAAGGGGGGTCCTTTATTTGAGTATATATGGCAAATGTATTGGAATGGTATGAGCATTTTGGTATCTACACCTTACAACTGCATTAGATTCTCACAAGTACATTACACCATATATTCAATTTTACTTGAATTAATTCCACGTAATCGTCGTTTCTGTCTTATAAGCAGCACAATCAGACCTTTGGCCTGAGTTCTGTGACAAGGAACGGGTGACAGGGCGCCCAACCAGGTGAGAAAATGATTCTTCCCACAACGGGTCCATTGGCTGCACTATCTAGCACTTCTAAAAATGCTACTAAGCACCAAACTGTTTGAAATACTGACCATCCACGTGCTGATAATACCCTCTAATGACTGCATCTACATTTAGGTCCCCACCGGTACTGGAACTAGACTGACTCTGTTGTCAGGTGGGATTTTGCAAAATGATTATTTTGGTTCCCAGAATACTTGTATAGTGGCATTTGACCTAGTTTTGGTACTTCCATGACCTCCTTTCTCTTAAGGTGCTGATAATACCCTCAAGTACGGTAGTTACAAAATCGATTTCAAATCGATTATCGAATCAAAAGTGCCGCCGATTAATTAATCTATTTCAGTGTTGAGACCGATTTTCCATCACTAATTTAGGCCGCCTACAAAAGAAAAGGCAGTTTTCTTATGGCTCTCAGAATTTTTCTGTCTTTTGTTGCTGATATTTGATACTGGTGTTTGGCCTCATTTCTCAGCATCTATTGGTCACACCGTGACTAGGGTTGGGACGATATGGGTATTTTGATATCATGATATCGATTGACTTTGATACCGCAGTAGCACGATATATCGTTAATCAGCCATTTAATACTGTAAAACGTCTCAAGTCGGCGAAAAATCAGAAATTCTGAATTTTGCGTTACCCAGGGTTCCCACTCTTCTGTCAAGTTCAAATTCAAGGTTTTTTCCAGGTTTTTCAAGGCTGCCAAAACCAATTTTCAAGGTCTAAACCTGAAATTCTTCCGAACTGATTTTGCGCCCCGCACAGTCGTCGAAGTCCACAATTTGTTGGACCGTTTCAATTTTGGCAAGAGAACCCCAAATTCCAGACCTTTTCCAGGTTTTTGGTGGAAATATCACATTTTCCAGGTTTTTCCAGGTCGGGAAAAGCACAACCCAAAATTCCAGGTTTTCAAGGTTTTCCAGGTTGAGTGGGAACCCTGGTTACCCTCGTCTGCCATTTTGTAAGCAGACGCTCTGCGCCGCTCTCGCAAGAATCTCGTTCAGCCCGAGAACGAAGTGTCATGGCGCCCGAGGGACGAAAACAATGTGAATTCGAGTGGATTTCTTGCTATTACTTATTTGTGTCGGTTTAATATAATGACGGTATGAAGCAAAACCGGTAATAACGTAAGTACTGTTGGCCCTGACGGTACGATATTTAGCCCGAAAAAATACCGCGGCAGGGTATGAATACCGGTTATCGTCCCAACCCTAACCGTGACTCACACGTGCAGCAGAAATATACATACTCACGGGTAGATTAGCTATTTTGACAATTTTTGTAATTTTTCTATAATGTTTTTGTGATGTTTTGGTGCTGTTTTTGTGGGAATTTTGACGTCGACCGTTCATGCTTGAAATGAGACAGACTAGGGATGGCCACCGGTTCACGGTATATCGATCGTACCGGTTCTTTCTGGCGGTTTGATAACCGAAATCGATGTTAAACACTTTCGGTTCGATGCAATTCTATCCTGCTTAATTTCCATGTAAACAGGTCAAAAACGACTTTATTTCGCCAAGAAATGCGTAAAATCGCGAAAAAAAACATTAACGGACCTTCGCCCAGGTTGCAGCCCACGAGGGGACTGCCGAAAACGCGGACACAAATTTTGGATTCGTTTGCGGATTTTGCCGAAAATTGCACTAAAGTCAAGACATTTTATTTTGGCAGTAAGTTTTTAGCCAGTGAAACAATCCATGATTAAGTCTGAGATTTAATTTTTTGCTTATTAGGGCGAGCACACCATGACCAAGCATGATTTGGACTAACATGATGTCCTATGATCCCCCAGCTCCATCATACAGGCACTTACAATGCTAAATTGCTGCTGCTCTTCAGCACATTTTGAAATATTTTTAGCCTTCTGTTGTGATGCCATCAGTATTGTTGGCTCCATGACATCACTGAAACAATGGTGACATCACAACAGCAGCAATAGAAGAAAATGGCTTCTTGAGCTGTGTTGACAGCAATGTTATTCCAATGGGATTACCTTAAAACTATATCTGCAACATGCCAATACGTCCTAATCTTTATGAAAATGTTTGGTCAGGGTGTCAGGAACAGTAGGAGACAATTATTTTTGTCAAGAGTAAGGTATGTTTTTAATTATCAGCCAAAAACTTACTGCCACAAAAAAGTGACTTGACTATAATTTGCGGATCGGGCTGACTTTACGGATCGCGATACGAACCGAAAACCAAAAAAATACTATGCAACTAGGGCTGTGCCGATGCGACGATTATCGCCGACAATCGTCGCCAAAAGTTTCGATTTCGATCATCTCCACAAAATAAGGCAAAATCGATTTTCAGCTAAATGAAGAATTCATGATAGATGGTTGTATTTGGTATCGTTTTGAAGCTCTCGAGGAGCTGAACACCACCGTGCTATCTGTGGTGTTCTTATCTGAGCATATGCCAATCTGCTAGCCATGAAAGATATTTCACAAATTAGAAATTAAGTTTTACCGCTACAAGTCTGCATCCATGTTGAATTTATAGATTTTGGAGATAGAACTTTATCTAATACAGTAAATACACATCTGTTATCTATTTACAACTGTACTGCTCTGCATGCAGGAGAATGAGATGCATGGTTTTAAAGAAGACAGCTTTATCAGCAGTTACATAGGATCAATGCATTATAATTATTACTATTAAGTCAATCAAATTAATTCATGTACTTATTTTCTTTTTCCTCCCTGCAAATAGTCTGTTGGTCCTGCTCATTATAAATTTAACACTATGGATTTTCGTCGCGAGTCAATGAATTCATTGATAATTAATGTTTCGTATAATTATGTTGTTCTTGACATTCTAAGCAAAAATCGATTTAAAATCGATAATCGAATCGAAATAGTAGTCGATTAATCGATTTCAGAAAACTTTTCGATTGCACAGCCCTACATGCAACACATGTAAAGCCTCAGCTAGAGAAATAAACATTGCTTTTAAAAGATTTGAATAATCTGGTAGGTTAAATAAAATTTTAAGAGTATCAGTGATTCACTATCCACTGTGGCGGGAGCTGGGCACATATATAACTGCTGCAGAACGCACTGCGTACATAACACTTCCTTGTTAGTTTTTATCCAAAATGGGTAAATTTTCAGAAATATCAGATATGTGGACAGAAACGAGTCTGAGAGACGTCACGAAATGAAGTGAGCTGATTATGCAGAGCGTCATTAGATGTGGACGGAGAAAGTCACTCATGGCAAGCGCTTTGTTAAAATGGCCTGTATAAGCAGATTTAGGCAGTCAAAAAGGTCTGAATACAACCCTGTCTCGTGTTTATGAGTAAACAAAGGTACAGGAGGAGTTTGGTAGGTACCGTACTTGAGGGTATTATCAGAACCTTAAGCAAAAGGAGGTCATGGAAGTACTAAAACTAGGTAAAATGCCAACATACACGCATTCTGGGAACTAGCATAACTATTTTGCAAAATCCCACCAGACAACAGTCCCAGTCAGTCTGGTTCCAGTGCCGGTGGGGACCTAAATGTAGATGCAGTTATTGGAGGGTATTATCAGCATAGTGAGGGTATTATCAGCACATGGATGGTATTTTAAACAGTTTGGTGCTTAGTAGCATTGTTGAAAGTGCCAGATAGTGCAACCAATGGACCCATTTTGGATAGAATTATTTTCTC
The DNA here is from genome assembly GCA_026936325.1 of Platynereis dumerilii. Taxonomy (NCBI): domain Eukaryota; kingdom Metazoa; phylum Annelida; class Polychaeta; order Phyllodocida; family Nereididae; genus Platynereis; species Platynereis dumerilii. The sequence continues at coordinate 37,710,623 of JAPTHN010000006.1, read as the reverse complement.
ACCTAGTGGGGCCCTCTGTCACCCATTCCTTGTAACAGCACAACTCAGGCCATAGATCTGATTGTGCTGCTAATAAGAAAGAAATGTGGAATTAATTCAAGTAAAACTGAATATGTGGTGTAATGCACATGTGGGAATCTAATGCAGTTGTAAGGTGTAAGATGCCAAAATGCTATACTATTCCAATGCATTTGCCATATATAGAGTTCCCCGTGGCCTAATGGTTAAAAGGCGTTTGTTAGTGCTACCACTGGCTCTGAGGTCGTGGGTTCGACTCCCACTCCTGGAACTCAATTTGGTCCGAGCCCATGGGACATTAAATGGAGGCGGGTTGTATCCAGTGTTCTGTACTGGGGCAACTGAAAGACCCTGGACATCCCTGAATTAATAGGGTATGTACCAGACTCACACTCTTCTCATCACTCATCATCATACGGCGGTCACCAACACTGGAGAATGCTAAGGCATGGGAACCTTGGGCAATGTTCCCCTTGTCTCTGCCCTTGGGCGCCGTACTATGGCTGCCCTGAGCTGTATCATTGTGGAAGGCTCACCACGAATTTCGTGCCTGCATTGCAGCGCATGACTGATAGAATACAATACAATACTAAAATAGAGGACCCCCCTTGAATAGAGGCCCCCCTCGAATAGAGGCCCCCCTCGAATAGAGGCCTGGGTAGGTGCTGATAATACCCTCCATTCTACTTTTACGGGTTACCTCTTCAACCCCCCTCCCCCATTTGGACAGTGCAATGCGTAATGTCTCAAAAATGGGCCTAATGCCTTGAAAGGGATAGGACCTACAGTTTGTCACATCAAGCAGAGGACAGACGTTTGCCCAGATATCTCAGCAACCACAAGCCCCACAGGAGAAATACACATACCTATGTATAGCTTAGCTCATTTGTAATATGAATATCACATTTTCACAATGTTTTGGTGCCGTTTTTGTCCGATATTTGACAATTTATGGAAATTGCTGTCAAATTTTGCAAAATGTTGACATTTGTGATGCTGCCAATCTGACACACAATGGGTGGTGACGTCACAAAAGTGCACTGCAGCGCCACCCCAGACTTAGTTCTTGTCAAGTTAGTATTAAATAGACCTCCAATCTCATTGTGGTGATTTTTATGGTCTGTACAAACTATGCTAAATTTCTGTCTCAATGCTTGACATGACAAACTGTAATGTTTGGGACCAATTTCCAGAGCCCTACTTCCTGTTTCAGCTGATTGGGACGGTCAACACAACATACTGTCCTTTTATCTCAGGAGTTAAAAGTGACGATTTAAAAAGTGAGGTGTTATTTCTTGTGCAGAAACTTGTGACCTGAGGCCAGTTAGGGCTTTAGTTAGATTGTAATGACTACCAAAATCCTATAAGAATTGCCTCATGAACATTAAAGAGTTTTGGCATCAAGACATGTGCGCTTGACTAAGCTACAAACAAGCAAAATCTTCCAGGGGTGCTGATAATACCCCCCTGCTGATAATGCCCTCAAGTACGGTATTTGTCAGATTAACGGAGAAATCATTGGCGGTAGGTTGTCAGACCAGAAACTGCCTGCCTGCATGGAAACACACGATTGTAATGCACTAGTCATTTGTAACCCCGACCCCCCCACCCCCGGGGATGGTGGGGACATTTCCAAAGGGTGGGGGTGGAAAAATCTGGAAATCCCCACCCCCTGGAAGAAATTTTATTCGGAAAGTGGCGGAAATGCCCCCACCCCAACTCCCACCCATACCCCTGGGGCAATGGTGCCTTCATGTAATATCAATGTTGTAAGTTTTCAAAAGCCTCTAGATATCAACATTGACACCAGCAGAACATCTACCATTGCCCTTCCAGGCAGAATTGCGCACAGGGGGACACTTCTAAAGCGTACTATTTTATATATATATATACTCACGGGCGGACTGGTGGCTTTTTGGGCCCGTGGCAAAAAAAGTCAATGGGCCCCTATGTACCTATCGGCAGCATTATTTTCAAATGTTGATAATTTGGTAAATTATTATTAGAATAGGGGCCCCAAAGTGAGCGGATCTTGTCTTTATTAATCAATTTGATTGCATCCCACTGAGTTAAATCAGATGGCTTAGCTTTGCTCCTTTGCGTTTTTCTTGAAATTATGTTTTTTGGACATCTTGCATGGGCCTCCCTGAGTGGACGGGCCAGTGGCCTCTGCCAAATAGGCCATATAAAGTGCGTCCCAGGCAATGTGCACCGTTTTCAGCTTCCCAGAATACCACATTCGCTGAACATTCGGGTCTTAATGAGCCCCAACATGACTGGTCATGTGCACACCAAAATGCTAATTTCTCAGGCACCCGGGAGTGGGTTTGTCAGGATAGTTATTCCATACCGTTCGTTACGATGTATGAAGCTCATACTCAAGCATTGAGAAAACCTGATTGTTCATGGTTTGTCCGGAGAATGGTTCGAAATGTACTCCTTTAGTCAAGGCGTAGGAAAACAGACTTTTTTTTACAAAATCTCTGAATTTGGCTGTTATTTGCTGTTAAAAGGATAGAAACATCTGAGGACAGGCTTCAAGATCTTGGTCAGGAATTACTGCCAAACTCACCACTTTCTAGCTTGCACAAAATTTATTCAAATTTCAGCCTATCTTATGTAAAATTTTCTCAGGAATTCAATTTTGATGAAAAAAATGCAGCCACTCTTTTATTTAGGAAGTTGCACCCCTATTTGTAAAGCCCCCTCAGTGGGGCGCGCTAGATACCCCCAAAATATTATAAATTTTTCTGTAGGTCTGTGGCTTCAGTAATAATGCTGCTCTAATACCACTTATAAATATACTTGAATTCTATGATGATCCATCAAAAAATACGATGACTACATGGGTATGAATTTTTTGTTGAAATGAAAACATTTTGTGGTGCTAAGTCGCAGTTTCTTATATTTCGCTTAGTATTCGTTTCCCAGGAATAATTTTTAAACCATGAGTCTCAGCAGAAAATAAGCTTCATTTTGAGTACCAACAACCTATATTTCCAAACCAAGGAATTACCGTTTTCAGAAATAAAATTCTAAATAACTTGCATTTTTTTATGGAGCCAGATATCGAAAAATTAACACAAACTCGTTTTAATGTAACTATCTGCGCATAACGAGTTTGACTTTCAGATCTGTATGACAAAAATTGACGAAATGCAAGTTATTTAGAAAAATGACATATTTTTTTCACACATCCATTTATAAGTGAAAAGCAGCGGCTTCATGTTTTGTATGTATGATCCTTAATACGCAAAGCAAGGACATTTTTATGTAGTCTGTTGCCTTCATCTGGTCCTTCCGAACACATTGATATATAATTCGTGTCCATAAATATCTCACTGACATTGAAAAAATAATAATCAAATAGGAGCTTCACCCCATTTTAATAAATTGTTTTTACTTTTGTCACTTGTCTCTGTTTCAATATTCTGTTCACAGACCCGCATATATATATTGGTTCAAATTACTAAAACTGGATGCTATTTTAAACTTTGGACAATAGGGAACGTCATGGTACCTTCAATAATCGTGAAACTTTGATATCTATCAAGAGAGATACAGTCAAACTTTGATGTATGAAAAATGTGTCACCAAAAATGAGCATTTTTCGCACGTTTTTTCACTTAAATGGTAAGATAGCAACTTGAGATCATTATAAAGACACTTAAAAAGGTCACCATCAGAAAGAGCACAATTTTTTTACACAAGATAGAATATATTTTAGAATCTATGATAAGTTTTTGTGGCATCAAGAATTTTTTCACACTTATGGCAGTAACTCCTGACTAAGATCTTGAAGCCTGTCTGAGATGGAAATTTACAGGATTTGAAGGCATCACCATATCATAAACTTCATCAGAAACCAAGAAAACTCCACTGTATATATATACGCTCTTTGACTGGTACTTCAACTTGAAAACCTATCACAAATAGGAAAAAACCCTCAAATTTGGGTGGAGGTAATGGACTATCAAACCCCAAAGTCAAAAGCTTTTGTATGTGGCACTAGCACCCCAAGCAGCAAAAGAAGTTCAAAGACACCCAGAGCAAAAAGAAGTATGAAAGCAGTACCTTCTCTCGGTGAAGAAGTACAAAATCAGTACAAAAGAAGTAGCCTACGTGGTCTGGTCCCACGTAGCAAATGTACTCCTATTATACTGATTTTGTGCTTCTATGCAAATTGAGTACTGATTTTATACTTCTAGTGACAGAATTTGAATAATCATGTACTGCTTATGTAGGGTAAATGTGGGTAATATCACGCACCTAGTGAGTGACATTAGACTGATGTATTTCAATATAGCTACCAGCCCTTTGGTGTTTTAATTTACATACCCAAAAGTAAAGAGTTTGATTGATATTGAACTCAGGTGCAAGAAAAAATCAAATTCCATTGGTCGGCAGCTTATTAGAGCACTTTGCATAAAGGTAAACGAACTGGGGTAATTTCTGTCTTTTGTGTGGGTAATATCACGCACTTCTGTTTAATATCACGCAGCAGTAGGTGTTATATGACGCAGATTGAGGCTGTGATGATTCAGATTAATTTCCTGTCTATGTATTCATCTATCCACGGGACCATGTGTCAATCAATCTGTCTTTTATCTATCTATCTATCTATCTATCTATCTATCTATCTATCTATCTATCTATCTATCTATCTATCTATCTGTTTATATATCTATCTATCTTTGACCGTATGAGATAAATTTAGCCATTTTATTGGCCCAGTATCAATGTATTTGGTACAAATAATAAGTGAAGGACCTGCATGCATGACTTGACTCATATTAACCAACTCTCCGGCAGCAAATTGAGATCTTACACTTTTAAATTTTCGCCACTAGCTACTAACTCTCAGTTTTCGGAATAAATTTTATTAAAAAAATTAACTGTGGAAGAATTAACTTTTGAAAGATAGGGAAAATGGCGAATCCACCAGATAGTGTGTTCAATTGGGAAATGCAAGGACCTATGATAACCATTGAAATCCTTGGAAAATTTTAGGGCAAATAGTGAAATGGTCAAATTTTGTTTTTGTTTATAAGGAAATTAATTCCAGAAAAGTGGAAAATACGGTAAAGTACTTGTGATAAGCTGCTGTACACACTTACTACATTTTGCTGATGGGCAAAATAAATCTTTAATTTGAGAATTTTTTACTTAAAGTAACACATTTCTGACACGAACTCAAGAGAAAAAGTGGACTGTTACCCGATCTTGATGACTACCAAAAAAAACTCAATATATTTAACCAATATCAACCATGTATGCTATTTGACGAAGAAGGTCCTACACTTATTATGTGTACCAAATACATTGATGCTGGGCCAATAAAATGGCTAACTTTGGCATACTTAAAGTGTGCGATAAAAAACACCTTCCCAGAGAGACTTTTTTTTTAATTTTAGGGAAATTTTGGAAAATGTGTTAATTACTATGAAGTGAACTTTCTTTTCCCCATCGTATCTTAAAATCATGCTCAAACCATGTTCAAACCGGACTGTTAATGAGGTATACAATGGGCGACACAATGCCACTGGAGGCCTCGACAGAATTGAAATTTGGAGGTATTTTTTATGATGGCTGTTTGTATCTTCAAGATGCGTGATAATACCCCAGTGTGCGTGATATTACCCCAAATATGCGTGATATTAGCCCAAATGTGCGTCATATTACACCATAAACATGAGTGATATTACTCCTTGTCTGTACTCATTACATTTACAGGCCTACCAGTGTCTTCACCATTACTAACATTCTGCGTAATCATTTTTTGAAATCCTACTGTATGTTATGTCTTTCAAACATCATGGCTATCCACTGAATGCATCACTTAGACAGAAGCTGTGATTACATATCTATTAGATTCAGGAAATTGTATCAAAAAGGCATAAATATTGACAGAAAACACCTAAGTTGCTTGAAACCCTTCTGAAATTTTTTCAGTGGCACACTCAAGCATGTGAGGCTATCAGATGAATTCCTCTGATTCATGTGCACATTTTTCACCTGAAACACAGGTGATTTTTACCACAACAGCAGTTTTAGATAGCCATAAGGTTAGGTGCGTGATATTACCCACCTGCGTGATATTACCCACTTTTACCCTACTCCTCTAATTAACTTCTAAATTTCATTTCAACATTTTGTGTACCGAATTTGTACTTCTATGACTTAGGCGGCTTAGATTAGGGCTGCACGATATTGGCAAAAAGGTCGATATCGATATTAGGGGTATAATTGTCGATATCGATATCATTTTCGATATTTGGTAAAATTAAAGAACTGCTCCCTCAACTGACTGCTCCCTGCGCCCACCAGTGCAGACGATTGCAGGCCAGTGGAGCCACGCAGCTCAGTGGGTCAATGTCAGAGAGAGAGCAGCATGGCTTGATGATGCATCGGATTTTCAAAATGTCAGGCTAATTTCGTCAATTCTGGTCGGATTTTCACCAAATAAACGTTGAAATGTTTCTAATTTAGTGATTTGGCACCTTTCGCCACCTTCTGCTGCCGTTTTATAGCCGTTTTTGCCGCCGAAATAGCATTTGGCGACCAAAAAAGTTGGGTTGTAGTGATATCGTCATTATCGAATTTTGCACGATATCAATACGGGCCATGTGATATCGCGATAACGATATCATTTCGATATATCGTGCAGCCCTAGCTTAGATTCAGTCACATCTGGGTCATGTTCACTTCCAGAACTCGGAAAATGTGAAGGTGTGTCCAGGTTTTTAATTACAATATTCATTGAATTACTGGCATAATTTCCATGAGTGGATGGGCCCGTTGCAGCTGCCACTCTGCCACATAGGCCATATAAAGTGTGTCCTAATGTGCACCGTTTCAGCTTCCCAGAATACCACGTTCGCAACCCTATTTTAGGACTTTCCACCAGCATTATGCAACCCGTGGGTTCTTGTTTCAATATGTCAGGGCAAGACAGCTGACTTGGCCATACTTATATAAACTTTTTTTACAAAGAGACACCAGTAATGAGATTCTGAAAGAATTTTCTAACATTGTGTCACAATGCGCGACACGCGAAAGCTGTTGGTAGCAATAACAATTTTGGGGAAATGTCTTGGTGGTTTGCCCCCCCTGGAAAAAATCCTGGATACGCCACTGATGAGCTCTCTCTCTTTTTCACATCAAAACAATATATCTCCTTCACCACTTCACATAAATTTGCTAATATCAATTCAGCTTCAGCTCCATAATGTAATTCCCCACCCCCGACCCTGGGGGAACACTGATTTCGGAAATTCTCGGAAATCCCCGAGGGGTGGAGGCATTTTAGGCCTGGAAATCCCCAGGTAAACCCCAGGAAAGTCCCCACTAAACCCCCACCATCCACGGGGGTGGGGGGGTCGGGGTTACAAATGACTGGTGCATAAGGGGCCGACCAGACGATAGTTGGGGGGGGGGCTATGGACTTTACCCCCGGGACGAACTTTTTTTTTCATTCGCGGCGCGTCGACGAACAATTTTTTTGCTTGCGAACGCGCGACAAACTTTTTTATCGGAATTTTAACATTACGGTACCCTAGTTACAGGTGGAAACAAACTTTTTTTTTATTTCCATGTGCTGAACAAACTTTTTTTTTCAGTGTCAAGTGGGAAACAATCTTTTTTTTTCACCAAATATCCATAGCCCCCCCCCAAAGATCACCTGGTCAGCCCCTAAGCAGCCAGAAGCTATGTATTATCACCTGGTTGACTGTGAATATCACTGTTTACAGTCAAAATATCAGGGCCTATGATATTGTAAAAAATACCACCCTTCAAGGGCGATATTTTTTAACAATGGTTATGACATCACCGGCATTTCAGATGCCTGATGACGTCACAAACCAAGCAATGGCCAAAACAATAGGATTGTGACGTCACCTCCATTGTTGCTCCATGGTGACGTCTAATTTTTGTAATGGCAGAAAATAGTCCATCTTTAGAATTGAAAATTTGAGGTAAAACCAGGTGATAAAAACAAAACAACCACGCGTCAGGGCACTTCGTACAATATCACTCGCTGTTGTGCGAATTAATATCACTCTCGCCCTGCGGGCTCGAGTGATATTAATTCACACAACAGCTCGTGATATTGTTACTCAGTGACCCTGACTTGGGTTGTTTTGTTATAATAGCTTCGGCTTAAAAACGTATCGACGGTATGTAAGACATCCCTAAGACAGACTGTTGTCCTACTGAACAGTGTTTGTCCTCAATTACTCTTTGTCGCGTACAAATCAAGAAACATTAGCTTACAGGCGATTTCATTACAGGTGTTTTCATTAGTACACGATTCTTAGGATCTAGACCCACCAAATACATGCCATTTTTAGTTAATCTGATTGGTTTAGAAACAACAAAACGTCACTCATTTGATTTATCAAACGTAGTAAGTGTGTTTTAGCATTGATTCCTCACAGTCAAGTGTGCATGACAAGAATCGCATGGTAATGAAATCACCTGTAGGGCAAGTTGACCTAACTTCAGCCTACTTTGGTTTTTGATCGCTTGTCATTGGCTGGCTATTCATGGGAATAACCTGTAGCTGTGGACCTAACCCCAGCCTTCACTCCTCTTTACGACTATATTGTAAAAATACAACCACATGCTTTATAAGGCAGTGCAAATGTGTTCAAAAGACAATAGTGGGAAATGTACCTAACTTCAGCCGTGTTGTACCTAACTTCAGCATTGTTCAGCCTAGGGTGTACCTAACTTCAGCCCCGCACCTAACTCCAAGCAATTGATCCTATTCTGTCATATAAAACAGCAGAATTATTAAATTTGGCCTTAATTACTTATCTGTATATAAAACATGACAGTCTGAAAAAAATCAATGCTCCAAAAATGTATTTAAAAAAAGCTGGGAAAGAAGTCATCATTTTCACGGAAAGAGGATAAAAATTTATTTTAAACTCCAGTTCAGGCAACTGGTCTATTCCAGTATGCCAGATGTAAAAATGCTTTAAAAATTAAATTTTTAGATAGATAGATATTCAGGGATGAATAAACAAACTTCTCGTGTGAGATGCATTGGCTGGAATTTTGGAAACCTGGGGATGGAAGTTAGGTCATATGGGGGCTGAAGTTAGGACCATGGGGGCTGAAGTTAGGTAAGATTGACATGTCTTATAAATCACCTAATTCATTGAATGATCAAGTAGAAAATATTGAAAAAAACCTTGATTTATGGAAGATTACTAATTTTTCCCTGTGATGAAACTTTTTTTGGGCTGCTCCTGCTTTGGTGAATTGGTACAGCCAACTGACAGATTTAACATTTTATCAAACTTTTTTTCGTTTCGCGTTGTATTCGCGTCAGAAAACAAGAAAAATGCGGTCCGCCATAAAAACATGTAAAATTCCTGATTCATTGTTATGATGGTCATAAATTTTTGATAATTTATTCTAAACACATTGACAATAACTTTAAACCCAAATACTGGCACCTTGGCCTCATCAAAATTTAATTACAAGGAGTTTTCTGTAGGGGGCTGAAGTTGGGTGAGGGGCTGAAGTTAGGTCAACTTGCCCTAACATGCGATTCTGGTCATCCAGCCCTGACTGTGTTAATGCAATGCATACAGCTGCTTGATACGTTCAATTTATCCAGTGTGTGACGTTTTTAGTGATCATAAACCTATCAGATTAGGCAAAACTGTGATGTAGCATTAGCAAGGTGGATAGACACTGTAGAATCTCGTACTAATGAAATCGCCTGTAAAACAAGTGAAACTACAAACTGACAAAGTGAAAGGGCTACTACCTCCAACGACTTCATTTCCATTTCTCCAGCGCCAATTTCATTTTCTCCTTCTTCAGTTTCTTCCTCTTCTTCATCAACGTCTTCAGCATTCCCTGGCGCAGCTCTGCCAGAAGCTGCGGCAACAAAAGCAAAAATCGCAACAGTCAACAAAAGGGTTGAAATCTTCATCTTTTCAGGTGAATGCAGCAGACACCGAACGAAAACGAGCGAGGTGACGTCACTGAACTGAATGCGAAAGGTGACGTCATCACTAATTTATGACCTAGTGGCGACATCTGTCAATCTACTGCACTGCCCCCTGTGATCCAAGAAAATGAACTTCAGAACTTTTGAGTAGTGAGATGTGTATAAATTATTCAATCCTGTGAGAAGCGTTATTTTATACAAATGTATTGGGGCTCAAATGAAATTGAAAATAAAACGTTTTGAGAGTGCAATTTCATGTATTATGTCAATTTCCCTGGCTTGTGTTCCTGTTTATATTTAATTGGAGCAAACTAATTTTAAATTCAGCCCCACCCCATGCTTCCTGCAGCTATATATGATAAACATGAATGAAAAGGTGCCAATTTATTTAATTTTCAAATGGTATACTACACAAAAATGCAATAAATAAATTCATTTTGAGCAAATCTTGAATTAAAAAATATCTGGTGGGGGTATTTAATAACATGGTGTTGCTTGATTTAGAAAGGAATATTGGGGACATCAAGCTCCCGAATTAGAAATAATTGTCACCGTTACTGTGAAATAAATAATTTGCCGCCAAGGAAAATTCCAAGCCTACGTAATTATTAAATGGCCGCCCCCTTAACTGCAAGTTCTGTCTGCTAGAGTCGAATCTAGACCAAGGTCACAACATGCAGTCCCGGGTATTCTAGCTATACTGTCCGGGTTGGCATTATTGTGCGTTGTCTGCCCCCAAAATTGGCAAAAATGTTTCAAAACATTTTCTAATTTTGCAGGGCTTCTTTTTTTTGCATAAGGGAACACAACACTCCTGAAAAAGGAGACCAGTAACTAGGGATGGGCACTTTTCATGAAAATTCAGACCAGTACGATTCTGAAAATGACCCTGGTCCGGTTTTGATGTAAAATTGATGAAGATTAAATAACGGACTCGATTCACTCGAATGAATGTCAGTCTTGTTGGAATATGTTTGTTAATTATACGTAGGATTTAGATCATTCAATAAAACATATTGCGTCTCGTATACCGCTTCCGTATCAAGAACATCCGAGTGGTCCCCCCCCCGCTCCCCTTGATTTGGAACAAAACAAGGTGCCTGAATATGAGCAGCCACAGTCATCAGACCTGTGATCAATGGAACTTTCAAACATGGAGCTCAGGAAACTCGCTGGATCATGGAATACCGATGGTTTTTTGCAGATTCTTCAGTACTTACATCTCTTTCATGATGCCACATGCAGCGAGAGTGAGTGAGTGAGTTGGTGTTTTAAGTCTATTACGCACCTGATTGGGCTACACTGTAAATTTTGAATTTTGAGTTAGCTTAATTAATTGAGTGAGATGGTTGCACAATTCCTTTGAGCCAAGATAGCTTGTTGTTTGCAAGTTATAACAACATAAAGATTATCATAACTCAAAACAGCAAGCTATCATGGCTCAAACAAATTGTGCAACCATCTCACTCAATCATTTGAGCAAACTCAAAATTTCAGAATTTACAGTGAACTGGTTGCTGTGGAATCGGCGAAAACAAGTGTTCGCGATTGACGCGATGATGACCATAGCGAATCTGTCTCCAATTCTCCACAAAGTAACAGAATAAATACAAATGGGCATTTTCCACAAAGTAACAGAATAAATACAAATGGGCATTTTTGGTGTCACAAAGCAAATACGGCGGCTTTATATTATATAGCCTTGTGAATAAGTGAGGGCATTATTTTTGGAAACTTTTTAACATGCAATATGGGTTTAAGTAGATTGAATACAATCAAACTTCTGATGAGTAAAATCATTCTTTTTTTTGGAAAAAGGTAATACTAGGGTTACAATCAACTTTTTTTTGTCTACTGATTTCCGAACATTTCCATTTAAAGCAGGTTATTGGACCTTCATCAGCAGTCAGCTTTTTGCTTAGTCTGCATGCCATATAGACGTAGTAATACAGGCAGTCGTTGTGCAACCTTATGATAAAACTTAATGGGAGTGTGGTAACATGTAATGGCCCCCCTTAGGCCATTTCTAGATACGCCCTTGGAGTGTGTTTCACAGCAATGAACCTGATGAATGTCAGGTCGCGGAAGAATACAACACGATCCCTATAAGACGAGATGACTCTATTAAGTTATTTGATTAAGCTTTGACCTGCAGTGTTTTCATTGAGTAACTCCTTCATTAATTAACATCAAAATTCCTGTGAGACTCTGGCTATCAACAGGTGGCCAATTAGATTGACTCCCCTGCCACAATGTAAATCATGAAACATCATTTGCCAGGTTGCATGCAGGTAATTCATGGAGGGTACTGTTCTTTGTTCTGCAACAAAGTTAACGAGAACATGGTCATGAATAAATTCTATGCTACAGGTGTATTATATATGTAGGATGATACTGCCACGAGGCTTAGAGGTCACGGTCTATTCCTGCTCAATACGCAGTCGCTGCCAGCAGGAGTCTGGTTCAAACCCTGCATGGTTTATACACCTGTCTCATCACAGACCTGTATCATAATACACCTGTATCATAATACACCCGTATCATAATACACCTGTATCATAATACACCCATATCATAACACACCAGTATCATAATGTACTTGTATCATTATACATCTGTGTCATAATACACCCGTATCATAATGCACCTGTCCTGTATCATAATACACCTTTATCATAATACACCTTTATCATAATGTATCATAATACACCTGTATCATAATACACTTGTATCATCATACACCTGTATCATTCTACACCTGTATCATCATAAACATGTTACAGCTGTATCATTCCATAGCTATTTTATCATACACCTTTTACAGTTGTATCATTCCATACATGTGTATCATCATACACCCTGTATCATCACACACCTGTATCATCATACATTATTCTACACCTGTATCATCATACACCTATTACAGCTGTATCGTTTCATACCTGTATCTTTGTACACCTGTATCATCATACACCTGTATCATCATACATCTGTATCATTCTACACCTGTATCATCATACACCTGTATCATCATACACCTACATCATCATACATGGTGATACACCTGTATCATACAATTTTGTCCAAGACCATGTTCATTGTAAACAATGCAGTAGGCCTCTAGATCTGAAGCAAACAGAGAACAATACCAAGAAATTGCATGCAAGACAAATGACGTTTCCGGTTTGCATTGTTGAAGGGAGACAATCAAATTGGCCACCTGTTGCCGGTTGTAGCTTTTGTTTGACAGGAATTTTGAGGTTTAGCCTATTGTGTTGTTTAATGTACATGAGCAGTTATTATTCATTGAAAAATCATTATGACATCATATTTTGGTGATAGAGCTTTATGGAGTTGTAACAGCCATCACAGTTGTTGCCGGTTACCAGTAACTGGGTCTGAGTTTGGCGAGCAGTGGCGCTGGGCACTATCCAGTACGCTGCAGGTATGTATGCGTTTCCTGTGCTTATAAGCATGTCTGGGATTGCCCTTGGATAAGCATAATTTACGACACATTTTAGTGATTTTCCTCCCACATTGTAACTCACGAAGCATCAATTCGCCGTGTGGCATGCAAGATCATGGACAGCAGCATTGTTCTGTGTTCGAAGCTAACAAGAACATTTTCACATACGAATTCCAAGTTACAAAATGCTTTTTTAGTACACACGTGGTATACGCCGTTATTCACCACGGCAAAGAATATGTGTTTATCATACCTCGGGCTAAAGCCCTTGAGTGATAAATCACATATTCCGTCTCCTGTGGTGAATAACCTATACTAATCGCAACAACTGAAATCATGACGCAACTCATCTGTGCATCAGACCCCTGTATCATATAGGCTACCTGTAGAATATAATGTTCAATTTTCGTGACCCTGTTCTTTGAAAAGTTTGCAGTATCCAATGCCATGCACAGAACAATACCATCCACGAACCTGCATGCAACAGTCTCGCAACCTAGCTTTTCATGATTCATACTGTCGGAGAGAGACAATCAAATCGGCCACCTGTTGATAGCCATCAACCGACATGAATTTTGATGACAGGAATTTTGGTTTATTTATATACATGTGTACATGTAGTGCAAACATTAGCCTGGTGTTGTATGGAAGGACTCATTCATTGAAATATACTGTTATGTGCGACATAAAACTCAGGTAATCAACCTGTCTACAAGTGGACCACTGTTACATTGCCACTTCTTTTTCCAGCCTTGGCAGATCAGAACATACATGCTGTCATGTGTTGCCACCTAGTGACTAGTGTGCTATTTCGCGAGCTGCTGCGATCGGTCCACATCATTTCAGTCAGAAGAACTCACACAATTTTGTCTGGAAGAGAAACTGGGGCTGTTTCTGAGTGTGCTGATGGCCTTGTCTACTTCCTTAGAGAATGTGATTGCCGAGTCTGACTCTGGTATACATCAATGTTGAATAGAAATTTTGTGAATGTGCAATGAAATTGGAACTATTTTTTTTGGACAGCAATGCTGTAGCATACAAAATCAACTTTTGTGCCAGGTGGCAGCAGCATGCAGTTCTCATTTTCACTAGACTGGGGTAATCAGCAGTTATCCCTTGCATCACATTTGTTTTCAGTGTGTCACGATGATAACTGTTGGAACACCTTTGCATTGTTTCGATGTTGCAGCGGGAAAACAGATTGTACGCACTTTCTTTGGGATTGTGGTTGGTGAGGCTAAAAGTCTCACAGTCCCTTGAAATTAAGAACTGTATGATGCTGCCTAGTGTTATGCCGATTCCCGAAATTTCAGTTCAGTTTCAGTTGTGCTACTAAAACCGAAACTCGAACCGACGTTCAATCAGACAACCACGTCTTTCAATAATTGTGTTTTCTCTTATTTTGTTTAGAAACTGGCTAAGCAAAATCGTAACCTACTCATTCTTCTCACGAGCAATGCTAGTAGTAACTGTTTCTAACTGCGCTCCGAATAGGCGGATCAAAAAATCGTGTTGTCCACATTGCAGACCTAAACCGCAGTTTTATGGTCAGAAATTCCTGAAAAACCGAACCGAAACCAAACAAATCAGAATTGCCCAGACACTAATGCTGCCACCTTGCATAAAGTTAGTTTTGCATGCTGAACATTACAAGAAATAGTTCCAATTTTATTGCACATTCACAGAGTTTCTGTTCAAATATTGAGGTAAATCCGAGTCAGATTGGGAAACCCCATTCTCCGAAAGTAACAAAGGCTATCTACAAACTCAGAAACGGCCCTGGTTTCCTTCCAGACAAAAGTTGGGTGGGTTTCTCACACTCCGTTTCTGATGACTACTCGCTGGAGCTCACAGAATTGCACACCAGGTGGCAACATATGGCAGCACTATTACATCCTGCCAAGGCTCGAGCTAAGCAGCGATCAACCAGTAGACAGGATAGTCAGGATTGTACAAATGTGAGAACAGACCAATCAGCCTGAGAATTTGCATAATAAAGTAAAGCAGATGCCTTGTACTTGTAATGAGATATGATGCTATGCAACCCAAACGACTAACTTTATATCTTGTGTTTTAGCGTTCAGCTTTAATGAAAAATTTGCAACTGGTCTTTAAGAAGGCAAAACTTGGTGATATCATATTCTATCGATTAAACAAAATTATCCAAAAATCCCTTGAGGAGACCATCATAGAATTACCTTCAAAACACAAACATTCTTTCTAAAATTCTCAGAATAGCCTCCAAAGAATCATCATTGCGTGATTTTCCATTAAAAAAACTACCAGGAAAAATATAATTATAAAAAAGTTCTGTGATTTGTTGTGCTGAATTCAAATAACAAATCTTTTGAATCTTTAAAATCAGTTTGCATGTTTGTAGAGCAAGATTACTTGTAAAACATGTTTGCCTAAGGCATTAGTACCCAATCTACCTGCAGCACACGATGAAAGCAGTGGTGCTGCTCAATAAAGCTGCTGCAAAGCCAAACATAGCAGCATTCAAACTGCATTGGTGCCTCAGTAAAGCTGTGCCTCAGTTAAGCTGTGCCAAGCCAAAGGAGCACTTGGATTTTCCTCTAAGAATTTCTGTACAGGATTGCTGCTGGATTAATTTTCAATTCACCTTATAATTACTCTGAGTTGCGGAGGACACTTCATCCTAATCATTGTTTATCATTTGAGCTGGTCTGTTGAAGAGTTTATTACTAATCGGCTCTTATCATCAGTTGAGTTGGAAATACAATCAATTGATCAATTGAGTAGGGAAAAATAGTTTGCTCTACATGGTTGCTACTAACGAATAAGATTTGACTTTTAAAAAGTATTTAATTGTTTGGATTCATTAATCGAAACAAGTATTATTACTGAAATAACTACATCGATGACATATGTTTAGTTGACAAATGTCATTTAGGACGCGTAAATGATACAATATTATTGTTTCATAATAACCAAATACATCGTAGACATCAAATACTCATTGACGGATTTCATTGTTGCATCCAGAGCTTCATCATAGAATTTGCTGAGTCAGCTAAACACATTTTTTGATAATTCTTAACAATTTCACATTCTCAATTTGCTCTTTACTGACCAACTTGAACTCCCACTGACTTCATAAGAGTTCTATTGATTTATCCATTTAACATAAGCAGCAGTTACAATAGACTAAGAATATTTGGAATACCAAATTCTGCTCATAAGACATAATTAACAACATGAAAACAGCAGCTGTGATGAGTGAACTTCCATCTCTAGGCAACAAAGTGTTTTTCCTGGTACTCCTCTCCTTGGCAGCTTACACATTGGCATTCTCCATCAATGAAGAGGACCTCTCCCAGTTGATGAGTCATGATGATGCTGATGACTCACAATATATACCTGAAGGTGAGTCATAAGAACTTTCTGAGTATTTTATTTGTTGTGTCCTAATAATGAAAGTTCAATGAAAATGTTAATTTGGACTAGGGCTGCATGATAAATTGCAGATTTGTTGTTTATCGAGATATCAAGTATAGCGCATTGAATTTATCGTGGAAAGTACAACAAATTTATTTTGAAGATTTTCAGTATTTTTTGCAGAAAAAAAATGCATTTATTGTTCTGAAATTCAAATTCAAAGACATGAATGTAACTTTTTAGGTCAGTTCTTGTCTATATATAAAAACATTTTACATGTTCATAGTCAAGAACAGTGAAAGACGGACACTCATTTCAGAAATGAGACATGACTGTAGTGCCAAAATATGTATGAGCCATCACTCATTTTTCGCATATCAAGTTTTTTGGCTCAGGTTCTTGACAAACCAAGGACACAGCAGCGGTGATGCACTCTTTCTAGATCAAGCAGGAAATTTAATGCAAACTGTCTTTTTGCAATACAAAAAAAATGGTTGCACCACCAGGTCTATTAATTTATTGCATGATTTATCGACATCACATGATCACAATATGACACTTACTTATCACATATCACATCTCAGCCTGTTGTTGTGCGTCCCATCCCCACTTTGGACACAAGAGATAATTATAACAGACCACCTGAGTTCCACGAGGCCTGATGGTTTGTAGCAAGAATGCCAGTTAGTGCAACCATCGGCTTTGAGGTTGTGAATTTGAAACCAACTCCTGCAATTAAATCTGTGAATTGCATGTGACAAGAGGCTATAGGTCTACAGTGCCGCCTGTGAGTTAGTGTTTGTTTGTTTTTTTTTGTGTTTTATGCCTCAGCAGATCCTTAGTGGGCTATATCGAGGCAGGCGATCGCCGTATGATGATGAGATGAGAAGACTGTGAGTCTGGTACATACCCTATTAATTCAGGGATGCCCAGGGTCTTTCAGTTGCCCCAGCATAGAACACTGGATACAACCCGCCTCCATTTAATGTCCCATGGGCTCGGACTAAATTGAATTCCGGGGTGGGATTCGAACCCACGCCCTCAGAGCCAGTGGTTGTGCAAACAAGCACTCTTAACCATTAGGCCATGGAGGAACTCCTTGAAAGTTAGTGAAATGGGTGAAATTTTGCCATTGCCCCAATGCTAAACATCCTCGGCCAAACTGCTTGTAGAAGAATGAATTCTCATTCGATGAGAGGTCATAAACGCCAATATTTGAGGCATATGGGATTACAATGGCTGCCAATTTCCTTTGCTGTACTCGGAGTTACAGTGCCACCTGTAAGTAAGTGAAACGCATGATATTGTGCCATTGCATCAATGTTAAACATCCTTAACCAAAATGCTTCTGGAAGGACGAATTCTCATCCGATGAGAGGAAAACATTTTGGGTCATAAAGGCCAATATGTGAGGCATGTGGGATAAAAATAGCAGCCAATTTTCTTTGCTGTAGTTGGAGTTAGGTATGGGTCAAAGTCTTTGATAAGTAAGTGAAACGCAGGCCCAATGTTAAAACATAGGGAAGCAGAGTCCGCGAAAAGTGCTTTTAGTGTACAGGACATTCGGGCAGGTAGATTCTGAAGTTTACCTGCCCGAAACAGATTTTGTCTGCCCGAAATTTCAAATCATAAACTCAACCGGATGGAGTTAGCGTGTCTTCAGAAATATTAATTAACTCCCGTAGAGTGCAGAGGAGAAATTTTAAAAGATGGCCCTTTGACAAATGTATATCAGATTATCTGTATTTCTGTTTGTTAATAAAAGTGTACATTAGCCTATATACATTTTTATATCGAAATTTCTCCCATGGCCTACTAAGTCATTGCTGGAACTAGAATTAATCATTCAAAAATCCACATATTTTTTTGTTGCTATTATTTTTATAGGCGTATTGGACCAGGTAAGGAAAATGTTATGAAAGATTGTATTTTAGTTGGGCTCATTAGAATTGATCCAAAACTATATTTGTAGTGTGCTGTATTAATTTGGCAGAAAACCCTGCAGGACCCCTGCTGTCTGTTACAGACCTCAAATTTATCTGGTGTAGAACTTACTATCAAGCAGCAAATGCCAATCGCTTATTGCAATAAACTGAGGTATTGTCCCTCAATATGTTTAATTGCAATCCAATTGACACCTCTGCCTCCAATTTTTGTCGGTGATGTTTGTCAATTGCACTGGATTTCAAAGGCCTGTGCTAATTGTATTGACTTCTGTGTCAGCTCATTGACTCTCCAACTCAACCATCGGACATTTGGGCAGGTAACCACTCTATCATTGCCGGTCACACACTATTTTTGCCGGTTTTGACCGGCAAACCGGCACTTTTCGCGGACTCTGTAGGGAAGGGTGGTTCAATTACTTATCAAAGACTTTGACCCATACCTAACTCCGACTACAGCGAAGAAAATGGGCTGCTATTTTTATCCCACTTGCCTCACACATCGGCCTTTATGACCCACTTTGTTTCCCTTTCATCCGATGAGAATTCATGCCTCCACAAGCAGTTTGGCTGAGGATGTTTAGCATTGATGCAATGGCACAATGTCATGCGTTTCACTTACTTACAAGCGGCACTGTATGGGGCAAAGTCTTTGATAAGTTAGTGAAACACACGCCCAATGTTATTTCAATGAGAAGGGTGGTTCAATTACTTGTCCCCTGTCCCTTGCCTTGGCCATTTTACTTTCGAATTTCCTGCCCCCTGACCTCTCTCCAATCCAGACCCTCATATATAGATGCACTGATTACGCAGTATGCAGTTTTATTGCCCAGATTTGGGCAATCGAATATGTCACTGAAACCATTAATGACAAAAAAAATCAATTTGAAACAAAAGTGATATATATACACCTCATTAATGTCAGCCTATCACCCCAAAGGATGACATTCTGTAATTTATCAGGCTCCTGTCAGAATATTTGAATGCCTTTATCATTAATGGACAGTTCATGAGTTGATGAGTCAACTAGAGTTGCAATCAATCAGCTTATTGATTATTTTCATGACAATAACATGTGTCCAAGTGAATATTTTATGGCATGGTTCGAGTGTACTGGCTCTTAAAAGCTAATTTGGTCATAAAGTCCTGAAATAGACTGCATTCCTTTGAAAATACCCATAAAATCTAAACTTAACTTGGTATTAATATGGCAAGTCAGCCTCTTATGAATAAGAAACAATAATACACTGCCTGAACACACTGTAATTTATATTCAATTGTATGAGGCAAGCAATGAAAAAGTTTGGCAACCCATCAATACATTATCTTGCTACTGTATAGAGCAGGCTAAAGTTTGCTTGCAAGGGAAAGTTGACCGCCTAATTTACCCCACTAAATCATAAATGAAAGAATTACCAACTTTCCTCACTAACATAGGTTAGTGCCATATATCACGAGGCGCTCAGAAGGCTGCTTAGGCGGAGGAAAAGGAGATAAGACAGAGCAAGGAAGACTGGGAAGCCGAAGGATGTGGATGAGTGTAAGAAAATACAGAAAGAATCTGAGAAAGGAATCAGAGAGGCCTATCACAGTTACATCTCCAACTTATTTGATGAAAGTGGATCGAAGAAGAATCTATGGAGCTACATCAAGAAGAGAAAGAAGGACCAGTGTGGTATACCGGGACTGATGCATAACAATATGCTTGTAACGACGGCGTCGGAAAAGGCTGAGGCACTAGCAGATCAATATGAAGCGGTATTCACAACCGAGGACACCGGCCATATCCCGAGTAAAGGAACATCTCATTATAACTCCATGCCGAATATCAACGTAACTACAAATGGAATAGTGAAATTACTGCGCAAGCTGAACCCGAAGAAAGCAATGGGACCTGACATGATTCCAACAGCCATACTAAAAGAAAATGCCGAAGAAATAGCACCGATATTGAGAAAGATCTACCAACAAAGTCTAGATTCAGGATGCATCCCTACTGATTGGCGACAGGCAAACATAACAGCTATTTTCAAGAAAGGGGCTCGGACTCTACCGTAAAATTATAGGCCAGTATCCCTAACTTGTATTTCATGCAAAGTAATTGAGCATGTGCTATTCAGCAGCATCATGGAACATTCCGATAAGTACGGGATCCTCAAAGATTATCAGCACGGATTCAGGAAGAGGCATAGCTGCGAATCTCAACTAATCACCACGGTGGAAGATATCAGTAGAAGACTCGATGGACAAGATCAAACAGATGTGCTCATTCTGGATTTTGCCAAAGCATTTGACACTGTTGCACACCAAAGGCTACTGGGCAAACTGGAGTTTTATGGTATCAGGGGAACCACACAGAGATGGATTAAGGCGTGGCTAATGGACAGACAGCAAACCGTTGTTACAGATGGAGCCAGATCAAGAGAAGTCCACGTGAAATCTGGCGTGCCTCAGGGAACAGTGCTCGGCCCACTACTCTTCATACTATTCATAAATGACATCGGGGAGAGTATCACATCACAGATACGACTGTTTGCTGATGATTGCCTTCTGTATAGAACAATCTCCACACCTGCAGACGCAGCCGCGCTTCAAGATGACTTAAATGGGCTAGTGGAATGGGCAAACACCTGGCAGATGAGATTCAATCCAGTTAAATGTTACCATCTCCATGTCTCGCGGAAAAAAGATTCCCCATCGTACAGTTACAGCATGTTGGGTATAGAACTCGCAAGAGTGAAGTCACAGGCATACCTTGGAGTAGAGCTTAGTGAGGACCTATCGTGGGGAAAACATATCAAGAACACTGGTGCCAAGGCGAATGTAGCCTTAAACTTCGTTAGGAGAAATCTGTATGACTGCCCTATGACCATCAGGGAACAAGCGTACAACGCATTAGTCAGACCACATCTGGAGTACGCAAGTGCAGTGTGGGATCCCTACCAGCAAAATGATATTGCCACGATAGAGAAAGTACAGAGGAAGGCAGTCCGCTTCACAACGGGAAAATATAGCCAGATGGAAAGCCCAACAGCCATGATGAACATGTTAAAATGGAAGACACTACACGAGAGGAGATTTGTAGCACGCCAATCCATGATGTACAAGGCCGTAAATAATCTAGTGGCAGTGAAAATACTTCAATATATATTCCCAGCGACTATACCAACCAGAAATCAACACGAGTACTCATACACAAACATCAGAGCGAACACGGACAACTATAAGTACTATCAGTTACACCCTGCTCGTTTCGAGGGTACGGGAATATACACCACGAAGGACTCCATACACCACGAAGCCGAAGGCTGAGTGGTGTATGGAGGCCTGAGTGGTGTATATTCCCGTACCCTCGAAAAACGAGCAGGGTGTAACGGTTTTATCCTCAGACTTCTTGTTTTATTGATGCCCCTAGATTTTCTTGCAAACTGAGTCTGAAATGTCTTTCAGTAACAAAGCAACAGCATTGTGACGTCATCAACAGTACTGCCACCAGGATGATGTCACAATGGCTCAAACAATGGCATTGTGACGTCATGACTATTGTTGCTACAAGGATGACGTCATAACAATCCTATGGTCGCAATTGTGACATCATTGTTTATCTCATACACCCTGTCTGGTGATGACAGACAGGGTGTACGGTGTCATACACCTCAGCTCTCAACCAATCAGAATCGAGGATTCACACTGGACTGAGGATAAAGTTTCTTCCCTAGAAGTATAAGGAGCTGGAACCTACTACCCTTGGAGGTAGTGAATAGTTCCACCATTGAAACCTTTAGAAATGCCCTGTGGAGGCGGATAAGCGAAGGAAAACTTGTGGTAACAGCACCAAGAGAAAGGGACAGAGTGGTCCAATTGGGAAGAAGTGAGTATCGACAAATGTATGTGTACTGATTACTTGGCTGAAGAAAGGAGCGAAAGGTAGGGCAGCAACTAGCGGCCCAGCCCCAACAAAGGTGAAATACTGGTGAATATGTAGTGAAGGAACTGCACGGGCATGGATAGGAGGTAGGGCAGCAACTAGCGGCCCAGCCAATCACGTAGTGAAGAAGCAACATGGAGCAAGTGAGGCGAAACGGGAGGTAGGGCAGCAACTAGCGGCCCAGCCAAAGAAGAATACCAGATGCATAAATGTGAAACCATGTTACATTACTGATTGGAGAAGAATAAATCAGGCCAAACCGGGAATGTCGGGTGAATCTGCATGGTAGGGCAGTAATTAACGGCCCAGCCTAAAAATGAAGTAACTGAAGAATTGACAAAGTGGACAAGAAGACCCAAGTAGGTAGGGCAGCAACTAGCGGCCCAGCCATGCGGACTCAACCGATACTTATTGGATACTTAATGGATTATTGTCTACAATGCCACTACACAATGTTGCAATTATGGATTATATTAAAGGTTATAATGCATTTTGAAATGCAGGATTACTGCCTTACTGACCACATGCGATTTAAGTTACAAATATTTAACATTTCACACAGTATATAAACTGTATATAGTGCACCGAACTGACACTTGGAAATAAGCACATGTACAATTGTACATATCACGCCACAGCACCATCACCGGAAGTCACCGCACCCTGTGTGTTATACTGCAGCAGCAGTCTACACAGTATCATCATAGAAGTAGAAATAGGTTTCTTCAGAAATTTAGACAGCTGCGTTTGTGAGGAAAGTTGGCATTTCTACCATTTAGTGGGTTATATTAGGTGGCCAACTTTTCCCCAGCAAGCCAACTATACCCTGTTCTACGGTATGGGTCATTTCACGCTAACTGGGAAATTTCATGTGACCAACACAAAGTTCAATTTATTGAGGGTTACGTTTGTGCAAAAATGCAATAAAATAATGTGCAGCAACCTATGAGGGTGTTGGATGATGATAGTGTATACTGAAAAAGATCATTTAATACTTATTATATGTCTGCCTACAATGACACATCCAGTTTTTCCCCTTGTGACAACTTGAGGTTGATTAATTCAATGGCTGTAAGTTCTAATAAATTATAACAAAATTAACAAACTTCAAGGTAAAATGTTCTCTTCAATAACCATAAAACCAGAAATGGCTAATCACTTTGAACCTGCAACAGCACAACTTGCAGGAATAATCATTTTAGTTGTGTTACATGTTTAAAATGTCCGTGGTGTAACAAGCACTAAAAATGGCTTAAGGACAATGATGGCTCCCTGAACGAAAAGTAAGTCAGAATATTGAAAATTTCTGAAGTAAGGTACCCTAATACTCAACAAAACTTGTGTTACAAACTCTTCACAGACCATGGTGTTCACGACATAACACTCACAATTTAGCTTTTTATAAAATAATTGCATGTTTGGGTGAATTCTACTGAAGTACAGTTTTGAGGCAAACTAGTTCTGTTGCACTAGACAATTTTTTCAGGGAGCATTTATTATTTCAAGGAAAAATTGTCCGTGATGTTATTGTCCATGGTGTAACATACACCACAGACTATGTGTTACACCACAGACAGTTTGCCATGTACACGTATCAAAGACTTTAATTCATTGAACAATCAATACATCTGGACAATGTGAATACCATGCACTCATGTCATTATCAACTACTGCTTTCTTATACGGGCCATTATGGCTGGGATGACTGTCAAAGATAGGCATGAAGTCAATCAGAAACTCATTCGGATTTGTCTGTGGTGTTATTTTATGTCTGTGGTGTAACAATACATATTTTCTTTTTGAGTTTAATGACGCAATAATGTACACTCAAGAAGTACAATATACAGACATAATCTTATATCCAAAATAAGGTTTACCAAGTGTAAGGAAGCTGGATTGTGAATAACTTAGTAACTCTGAGATGGCAATTTCTAGAATTTGTCTGTGGTGTTACATGTTGTCTGTGGTGTAACCATTTACCATATTCCATGGTGTAACATGGTAGTTTTCTCTTAGTCATTCCAAATTGGTACATTCCTTGGCCATAAGACATGAGAGGACTCTCAGACATAGACAGCATAAGGGAATGGTGAAGGGAAATTTTAGAAATTAATGTCGGTATTCACTTCAGAAAAACTGAAAGACAGTCTAACGATTACATAAACTGGATATTCACACATTTGTGGAATAATTTAAAAACTAAAAAGAGGAATACATCTTTATAACAGTACTGGGGTTAACAAGAACACAGACTCTCCCTGTTGCAACACTTGGATACTTCATTTTCATTTCCCATTCTGTGTCATCCTAACAAATATGTGACATAACACCAGTTAGCGTGAATTGACATCATATGTATCTTTTTTTTTATTGTAAAATTAATCATACCTAATGATTTCTGGGGGAGGGGTTGAAGTATTTGATCGAGGGACTGCACTTTATTAGTCTAATAAAAAATCAAAGGTGCTGTGGTCTGGTGGTTAAGGTGCTTTCCTGCCAACTGAGGCATTGCAGGTTCAAGTCACAGTCAAGCCATGGGGAACTGAGCAGATCCTCCATAACTCCTTGCTGGGCTCTTCGGCTTGCTCTGTGCCACCCAGGTGCAAATGGATACTCGGCTCTAGGCAGTGATGGCGATAGTAGAATGACCTAGCGTTGTGGCGCTGGATATATTTCAATGGTATAAATCTGCGATCTAGGTTTAGCATCCTCAATTCCTCGCGGCTAATCACGCCTTCAGAAGCATGATGTCACAAATGATGTAGGCCTAAAAATTTGATCAATTCTCATATATTACAACCATGATGACATGCACATAGCGAATCAAAAATTCTACCTACTGATATTGTTATTATTTATGGTCAGTTTACTTAGTTTCGATCAATATTGAAGAAGAATTCTTTATTGCTCAGCGTCCTCCGAGACACGTCATTGTAATCAACAATGTAGTACTAATAATAAATTCATAGTCTTTTGAAATTGTTGCTCGGCTGAAACATTAATTAGTTAGTCATTTGGAAATTCCCATGAATCACACATTAATAATTATTGATGTAGTGGTCTGACTTATATAGGTATAAAGGCATAAAATAAGTTGTTGTTTTTTCTGGACACTGCATTAATAATACTTTTAAAAAACAATTTATGACTGGTGTCAAAAGACTGTTTAAATAAGAATGTCTTTTTAAAAAAGCCACTACACAGTACAAATAATGTGTAAATGGTTATTTGTTACTTGACATACACTATGCCACAATGCTATGTCACTCTACAATTGCCGCCATTGCCTAAACTGTAAAATTGAATTTTGAGGCAGATTGAATGATTGAGTGAGAAGGTTGCACAATTTTTTTGAGCTTGTTGTTTTGAGTTATATGATAATCTTTCTGTTGTCATAACTAAAAAACAAGAAGCTATATCAGCTCAAAGGAATTGCGTAGTCATCTCACTCAATCATTTGAGCTGACTCAAAATTCAAATTTTGTAGTGTAGGGCACTGTAGACACTAGACAATGGTGGCAATTGTAGAGTGACATAGCATTGTGGCACTGAATACGGCTGCCTTACTGCATAACGCCTGTGGAGTTGTGAAAGGTTCATGCGTAAACAGGTCTGCCAAGCGGGTAATTGTGAAGTCTGTCGAGATGGACTCTGTCTATGTAATGGACAGTCAAATTTTTTAACACATACGGTAAATATCAGAAAAGATAGTGCAAAAAGGGACTGACAATTTATGGACTAACAATTAGCAGCTTCATTTGTGACTCATTGATTGCAAGCCCTTCATGTATGGAGCAGTTAAATGACTCATTAGCAAGCTCAATGTCTCTGGCATGTGTTTCGGGCAACATAAAGACAGCAAGAGAAAGTTTCCAAATGAGTTCCTTTGTCTTGCCAAGAAAAAACATTTTGACATTTTCGAAGCAAGACAATGCGCAGAAAAATGAGGCAAGCAAGGAATATCTCTTTTCAAAATATTGTTCATGGCACATTGTTGCTGCTACAGGTCATAGGCGTACGGCAAGCGGATTTTTTGGGAGGGCAAGCGACGTTTGCTCAAATTTCATAATCCAAATTCCTTGGCATTTTATCATAAAATACCTTGGGAACAATTGATTTTCAATAATGTTAGTTTTATCATCTGCCCAAAATTTCAGCATGAATTTACAAAAGATCAAATATATATATATGATAGATACAAAGTAGCTAAATAGATAGATAAATAGATAGATAGATAGATAGCCTAAGATTGATAAATTGATTGATAATCATCTAAATGGTAAAAAGGCAGACAATACTGAAAGCTGGCAAATTAAAGTCTAGGATAGATTGTTGATATTACATAATAGCATAATAGTAATTAAAAACAATAACATGATTTGCATATAGATTAATTACAACATGTTACATAATCATCTGCTTATAAAGATTATATGACTTTAATTTTGTTATGTTTTCTTGTTGTCCGTTTTGAAATATAATTAATCACTTTGTAACAATTTAATTTACCTTGTCAAGGCTAATAATTAACTATACCATAAAAAATTATAGGTACTGATAATATTACAGGAGAAAATTGAAATTCTAAGACACTTTTGAAGATATGTTATGTTTTATTTAAATAAGAAACTGAATTGTTGACAAGAAGCCAGGCCTACTTGACCTAATTTCTAACTGGGGACTGTTGATGTTCAGACCATCACTGTACAGATTTTTGAGTCCTCTCTTGTGCTCAATTCGCTTCACGAAACGGCCTGCGCGAATATTAGTCAGATTTGGGCAATCGAATATGTCACTGAAACCATAAATGACAACAAAAAAATCAATTGGAAACAAAAGTGATATATATACACCTCATCAATGTCAGCCTATCACCCCCAAAGGATGACATTCTGTAATTTATCAGGCTCCTGTCAGAATATTTGAATTCCTTTATCATTAATGGACAGTTCATGAGTTGATGAGTCCACTAGAGTTGCAATCAATCAGCTTATTGATTATTTTCATGACAATAACATGTGTCCAAGTGAATATTTTATGGCATGGTTCGAGTGTACTGGCTCTTAAAAGCTAATTTGGTCATAAAGTCCTGAAATAGACTGCATTCCTTTGAAAGTACCCATAAAATATAGACTTAACTTGGTATTAATATGGCGAGTCAGCCTCTTATAAATAAGAAACAATAATACACTGCCTGAACACACTGGAATTTATATCCAATTGTATAAGGCAAGCAATGAAAAAGTTTGACAACCAATCAATACATTATCATATTGCTACTGTATAGAGCTGGCTAAAGTTTGCTTGCAAGGAGAAAGTTGACCGCCTAATTTACCCCACTAAATGAAAGAATTACCAACTTTCCTCACCAACATAGGTTTCTTCAGAAATTTCGCCAGCTGCGTTTGTGAGGAAAGTTGGCATTTCTACCATTTAGTGGGTTAAATTAGGTAGCCAACTTTTCCCCAGCAAGCCAACTTTACCCCGTTCTACGGTATATGTATCTTTTTTTTGGCAGACTTGGCAGACCTCGCAGAGGAGCTGCCTATGAGATTGAAATTCTGCCAAATCTTGTGGGTCAAGTTTCTGCTGCTTGCCTTCTTCAATCATAATGCCATTTACCATGTATCATGTGATGCGCCTCCTCGTGAAGTGATCAACTTTTGGTACATGTTAATCCAATAATAAACTCTCTGGCAAGGGAAATCCATTCAACCCAATGCTGTTGCAATGGATGATATCATATGCATCCCCCCCTTATCTCCAAGGGGGTTCCTCAAACAAGGCATCAATCTGAGCAAGTGTGCAGTCAACTGTGACCTGTGCATTGCTGCTGATTGTTTACCAATTGGGGACCAATAACTTCATAATATTATTTCTGTGTTGTGACTTTCTTATTTGTGAATTACAGTGACACAGATGAATGATCTGATTATAATAAAGCAAGCTTTGCAGGTATGAACAATGTGCAGAAGACATTCTCTAGCACTAAATACATAGCAGTAAAATCATTGTTCTGCAAAGGTGTGACATTTAATTGGTTGACACATCGTTATTTTAATTGAGCAATTCATTACAAAATAAAGAAAATGTTTTCAAATGAAATTTTACAGAAAAGAGGGTATCTCTGGCAAATAACAATCAACAGATTACAACAAAAAAATCTTGATGCATTTCCCATTTACATTTTGGGCCATGGGGGAACATATAACTAAGTTTCTCACTATTATCACATATTAATGATTTAATGGCAAATTCTCACTGCATTCCGCGAGGTCTGCTTTAAAGTGCCTTGTGCACGTTATGTTTTTTATTGTAAAATTAATCATACCTAATGATTTCTGGGGGAGGGGTTGAAGTATTTGAGGGACTGCACTTTATTAGTCTAATATCTGTTTGATATGTAAATTGTCAATAAAACCATATATATATATCTAATAAAAAATCAAAGGTACTGTGGTCTGGTGGTTAAGGTGCTTTCCTGCTAACTGAGGCATCACAGGTTCAAGTCCCAGCCATGGCAAGGGGGATCTGAGCAGATCCTCCATAACTCTTTGCTCAGCTCTTCGGCTTGCTCTGTGCCACCCAGGTGCAAATGGATACTCGGCTCTAGGCAGTGATGGCGATAGTAGAATGACCTAGCATTGTGGTGCTGGATATACATGTATTTCAATGGTATAAATCTGTGATTTTGGTTTTGCATCCTCAATTCCTCACACCAATAAGAGGCCTTCAGAAGCATGATGTCACAAATGATGTAGGCCTAAAAATTTGATCAATTCTCATATTATAACCATGATGACATGCACATAGCGAATAAAAAATTCTACCTACTGATATAATTATTATTTACGGTCAGTCTTACATTTCGATCAATATTGAAGAAGAATTCATTATTGCTCAGCGTCCTCCGAGACACTTCATTGTTCCCCTCAAGTAATCAACAATGTAGTACTAATAATAAATTCAAAAGAATTTTATAATTGTTGTTCAGCTGAAACATCAATTAGTCATTGGGAAATTCCCATGAATCACAAGTGAATAATTACTGATGTAGTGGTCTGACTTATATAGGTAAAAAGGCATAAAATAAGTTTTTTTTTCTGGACACTACATTAGTAATATCTAAAACAATTTATGAGTGGTCGTCAAAAGACTGTTTAAATAAGAATGTCTTGAAAAAAGCCACTACACTGTACATATATAAAGTGTAAATGGTTTTTGGTTACTTGACAATACACCATAAAATTTTAATGTTGAGTCAGCTCAAATGATTGAGTGAGATAGTTGCAAAATTTTTCTGAGCTAACATAACCTGCTGTTTTGAGTTATGATAATCTTTCTGTAGTCATAGCTTAAAAACAAGAAGCCATATCAGCTCAAAGGAATTGTGCAACTATCTCACTCAATCATTCAAGCTGACTCAAAATTCAAATTTTGCAGTGTAGGCAATGGTGGCAATTGTAGGGTGACATAGCGTTGTGGCTCTGAATATGACTGCCTTGCTGCGACTGCCAGTCAAAACGGCGATAAACCAGAACGGCTATTCATATATTTAGAGACATTACCAAAACGGCGATGATTAAAGTCCAAAACGGCGATGACAATTTTAGTTAAAACTCAACTTAGAAAAGTATCTTTCAACAAAAAAACGTCTAATATTTGTTACTTTGAAGCAAAAAAGTTAACATCCAAGATATTTGTTACTTTGTAGCAAAATAACGTAACATTTTTGTTGTCTAATTTTACATGTTATAATGTAGCTAAAACTTAGTAAATGTATAAAACTTGATAAAATGTAACAAAAAACGTAACTAAATGATCTTTTTGATAACGAAACAATGCTTGGTAACAAAATGTAACGTGTTAAAGTAAACTTACTAAGTTTTCAAGCTATTTCTACCAAAAATTAGTGCAATAGCCGTTCTTGTTTTCTAGTCAAATTTATCATCGCCGTTATGGTAAACATAGGAATAGCCGTTCTGGTTTATCGCCGTTTTGGCTGCACACCCTTGCTGCATACCGCCCGCGAAGTTGTGGAAGGCTCATGCGTAAACAGGTGTGCCAAGGGTGGTATTGTACAATGTAAATCTGTTGAGATGGACTCTAACTATGTAATGGACAGTCACATTTCTGAAGACATAGGGTAAATATCAGAAAAAAGGGACTGACAATAAGGGACTAACAATTAGCAGCTTCATTTGTGACTCATTGATTGCATGCACTTCATGTATGGAGCAGTTAAATGACTCATTAGCAATCTCAATGTCTCTGGCATGTGTTTCAGGCAACACAAAGACAGCAAGAGAAAGTTCCAAATGAGTCTCTTTGTCTTGCCAAGAAAAACATTTCGACATTTTCGAAGCATCACAATGCGCAGAAAAATGAGACAAGCAAGGAATGTCTCTTTTCAAAATAATGTTCCGGGCACATTGTTGCTGTCCCTTATGACTGTGATATGGTTTAGGTACATTTAGGCCCATCTCTCTAACACTTTCTGTGATCTGGTCTTATTCAATGACAAAGTGTCTTTTTGTAACAGTGATTCTTACGTACTTTATGAGAAGCAACTTGCTGAGTTGCCTCATATATACGACTGCCTCCTTGCTGCACTGCAGTAAGTAATGTTAGTTCTATGTCTGAAGGGAGAGGGGAAGGTTGCCTTTAGTATCACCTGGTTGGCTGTGAATATCACTGTTTACAGTCGAAATATCAGCCCTTCAGGCTCCAGTGATATTAGTTCACACAACAGCTTGTGATATTGTCACTCAGTGACCCTGACTTGGGTTGTTTTCATTTAGTATCAGACACTGATTCAAGTGAATACCAGTGTTCGGCCTGCATCCTATCAAAATTAATATGACGTCTTACATGTTGGCAGCCGCAGTAATAAGTGGGGTAAGTGATAGGGATCCTTGTCCCTTTTTTATACACTGACAAGGTTTTATGGGACAGGAAGAGTGATGAGAGATAGATAGATAGATCGATATGGAAAGTGCAGCCCTCTATGCCCAGTTCTGGGCGCTCACGAGGGTTGATTGATGAGATGGGAGAGAGAGCGGGAGTCAACATGTTGCACATTTACCCCATGTGAGGGATCATTTACTTGCCCAGCATAGACACTGATACAAGGAGCCGCCGATTTAACGTATCATCCGAACGACATCCAGCTGGGATTTTGCTCATGAAGGTACACTGAAAATTTTGGGTTTCCCACCCTGCAAAGACCTTCAGCGGAGAAGGCGGGCATCTTAGCCACTTGGCCACCCAGCGGCTGAGGCGATATGCGCTGGACGTTCGTCCAACAACGTGGGTTGCCTGGCCCAGGAAACCCGGGTCCCAGGATGGATGGATAGATGATTGTGGCTTTATGTCTTGTATTTATGTACCTGGTAGGATAATTAGGACAGGAGGAGGACAGAGTAATAATGAGACTGAAGGGTGATTCAAACTGCTGTCCAGCATAAGACCCACCAGAGAATTGAACCCGGAACCCGGCAATTGGCCCCCAGCTCTACCATATGAGCCAACCTTCCTCTCACCCAGGGCACTGGAACTATAAATTGTTTGGAGCAGGTGTCAACTCACTTCGTCTGAAACAAAAGTGACAAAAGCGTTTTTCGTAATTTAATGGACTGCAGCTTGCCCACCACAACATATTTTTCCTTCCTGACCAAAAACAAAAAGAACGTTTCTCATATTACGAGCTAGTGTTGGCTAAATTTAGACTTCCTGCTACGCTGTATCTCTAGAAATGCTGACATCTGTTTTCCTTTTTCAAAGTTGGTACCTGCAAATTTTGATCAAAAAAAGGAAATAAAAAGGAGATTAAAAACTCTTAGACATTGTTTACTTCTGTCTGTGACTTAAGCAGTCAGACATAGGTTGAAAATAGAAATATAAAAAGGATCATCAAGTTTTAGCACAAACAACGCCCAACAATAACTGTCAATGTAGCGAGTTTATCACAAGCAACCATCAAACATGTTTCATATTATGAGAAGAACGGCAAGCCAAAGCACATACTTTAATGCCATTCCCAATAAAAATAAACACTTAAGCTCCCCCATGCGATATTTATTGCAAACAAAATGCGGATTTGAGTAGCAGAACAGTGTTATGTGGGATTTTTATGCTGGCCTGCAACTGGAAATCACATTTTACTTGTCATGATGCAAGTCTCTGATTGGTCACTGGGCAATTCCGTAAAGTCTGATTCACAGATTTGACACTTTAGCAGCTTTTTTAGCCTTACCATTATAGCTTAGCTATTTCATTGTTATCCAGGCATGAGGGCAGGTAATAGGAGTATCAGACAAGCCATCAACCAAAGCTTCAAGTGTAACAGGAGTTGAGCTATGGCAAAAAATCATGGTGTCGGACGTACACCGTGTGATGTACGTCCGACACCATGATATTTGCTTTGTGGCTCAGCTCCTGTTACACTTGGAGCTTTGGTTGTTGGCTTGTCTGATACCCCTATTACCTGGCCTCATCCCTGTTTAACAATGAAATAGCTGAGGGGTAATGGTACGGCTATGCAAGCTGCTAAAGTGTCAAATCTGTGAATCAGACTTTACGGAATTGCCCCACTGTATTAATAGGCTGAATATCTGGCAAGGCAGGAAATGGGGGCCTCAACAGAACATTCCACCATCATCTGCTGTTCTTAAATGTGCATAATCAAGTTACTTCATATACCCCCAATTCCTGTCTTGCTCTTAAATCTCAATTAAAGATTCCACAATGATGTTATGATGCATATTGGTGTGAAGATTATTTTTTTCGAACTGCAATGTTGTGTGCCTTGGTGGTTCAGTGGTTTGATGCTAAATCCTTGTAATTTTGTCGTCCAGGGTTCGATTCCACTGCACGACAATGCTTGACTATTAAATTTAGATAGTGACAAGTGACAGGGAGCCATCTGGTGACTGACATGCTGCTCAGTGGCCAAGCAAATGGAACTCAGGGACAACAACTGAAAGGTTTTGTCCCCAACCATCTACATCAGTTATGCCTGGTTCTCAGGACGGCGATTTGAGAGCGACGCATCAAGAGAAGTCATTTCTTGGAAAGTTGTGGCGTAGAACGTTGGTTTTGGCACGTTACGTAATCAATTAGTGTCATGTGCGACGCTTAAAGTTAGTAGCCGCGGTGAGTCTTGAGGTGTCCGCGGCGCTGCTTAAGCTTTCTTCGCCGTGTTCCGCCTCTCTTTCCTCAGCGCAGTTCCAAACAGACTCGTCGCACTTTGTTTTGGAATTCGGCGAGGCTGCTTTTACTTCGCCCAATGTTGTTTCCTCTTACGCCGCTGATGGTTGTGAGGCAGCTACGTCTGAAATTGGCGACCTTCGACGCATCAGGAAACCTTCGGCGTACACCCGAGGTAAGATGCGCCGCTGAAAATGACAGCCTCGCCGACGACTGTAACGATGCAACGCCGCATTTAGGGACTTGTTACTGCGTGCCTTGATGGTTCATCGTCGCACATGCATTCATAAAGCGCCGAGGACATTACAGGCGCGTCGATGCTGACCTTCTTCGTCGTCCTTGCCTTAAGCAGCGACGAAGGTCTCTTAAGCATCGACGAACGTCTGTTGTTGCAGCGCTGCGGCAAAGTGTGTTTCGCTGCTGCAGGAGTCACTTTTGGTCATTATAAAAAGGGACACAGAGGACCTCCTTGCTTCATTTGCTGATTGACCTTCAATGAGAACACAACGACTGCCTACTGAACATATGCATGATGAATGAAGAAGAAATTATTGTTGTGGCTGGTGCTGCTGCTGTTGCTATCGGAGCTGTCTATTTGAGACACAGGAGGAGGGCCAGGAGACAGAAAAGGTGGTGGATTCGCAACTGGTTGCTGCAGAGGGAACAACATGGTCACTTCCATCAACTGCTGCCTGAACTGCAAGTGCGTGACGTGTCCGGCTACTACAACTACACTAGAATGCCCCCTGCCATCTTTGCTGAAATACTGGAAGCTGTTGGACCACTCATCGCTAAGCAAGACACCAACATGAGGAGGGCTTTGGAACCTGGTCTGAAGTTGGCTATCACCCTGCGGTACATGGCAACAGGAAACAGCTACAAGTCCCTAGCTTATGCTTTCCGTGTGGCACCCAACACCATCTGCAACTTCATCCCTGAAGTCTGCCTTGCCATCGTTCATGCCTTCGAAAGACAGCTGGCACTACCCACACAGCCTGAAAGATGGAAGGAGATAGCCAAGGCTTTTGAGACGAAATGGAACTTGCCCAACTGCATTGGAGCTCTGGATGGCAAGCACGTCGCAATCCGATGTCCCAAGGCTGCAGGCTCCTTGTTCTACAACTACAAGGGATTTCATTCCATTGTCCTGATGGCCCTCGTTGATGCCGACTACAAGTTCATCTATGTGCAGGCTGGCTGTCAAGGAAGTGCATCTGATGGCGGCGTCTTCAGGGACACAGTCCTTCGACAACTCCTGGACGAGGAAGATCTAGGCCTACCACCTCCAGAACCTCTACCTGGCACAGAAGACAATCCTTTCCCATATTACATCGTGGGTGACGAGGCATTTCCCCTGAAGACATGGCTGCTCAAACCAGTGCCAAGAAGGAACCTTGACATTGCTTCCAGAGTCTACAATTACAGGATTTCAAGAGCCAGGAGAGTGGTGGAGAATGCTTTCGGTCTTCTGTCACACAGGTTCAGATGCTTCCTGACCACCATGCCCCAACGACCTACAAGAGTGACATACATCACAATGGCTGCTTGTGTTCTACACAACATTCTGCGAGACAGAGTAGGCGTCCACCATGCCCGTGACAATGAAGTGATGGACAGAGAAGATCCACAGACACATGACGTCGCTGAAGGAGTTTGGAGGGGAGACCGTCAATTGCATGACCTAGGAGAACCACTTCGACACGGAAATGCCTCCAGAGATGCCAAGGCTGCTCGAGACTACCTACGTGACTGGGTCAACAGTCCGGCAGGAAGTGTCCCTTGGCAGTTGGAGAAAATCTGAAGAAGATGCAGACTATCTATTCAAAACAACAAACCCCAGGCCCTTTTAAGGGCCACCAAATCCTCCCAATTGAGCTGGCCATGTACACATCCTATGTTGACAAAACAAGCCCAAAAATCAATCAATCAATCAATCCCTCCATCCATCTATCTATCTATCTATCTATCTATCTATCTATCTATCTATCTATCTATCTATCTATCTATCTATCTATCAATCTATCTATCTATCTATCTATCTATCTATCCAAGTCCAATCCCTGCAAAGTGACGACAACTGCTTTTCTTTTGCTGCAGTGTATATATGTAACGAGCATTGTGTTCCATCTATCAAGCTATCTATCTATCTAGCTATCTAGCTATCTATCTAGCTATCTATCGAGCTATCTATCTATCTATCCAAGTCCAATCCCTGCAAAGTGACGACAACTGCTTTTCTTTTGCTGCAGTGTATATATGTAACGAGCATTGTGTTACATCTATCAAGCTATCTATCTATCTATCTATCTAGCTAGCTATCTAGCTATCTACCTGCCACTTGCCCTAGACAAGTGAAGTTACAAAGTGATGCACTTGTACTAGTGCAACCAACACAAGTTTTAAAACCAAAGCACTTGTACTAGTGCATTACATTTTAATTAAGAAATTCATGCACTTGTACTAGTGCAATAAAAATATGTTTATACCAAAGAATGCAGCACTTGTACTAGTGCTGGACTTGGTATGTTTTGGGGCAAAGAAAGGGGGAACTAGCACCTTGCTTTTATGAAGGTGATTACTTTTAATGAAGGCCAGGACCGGACTTTTGTTTCGGGGGACTTTTTTTTTGGGGACTTTTTTTTTGGGGGATTGTCAACGTTTTTTTTGCACTTTTTTGGCTCTTTTCGGTCAACACAAGCTCTTTTTTTTTGTCAACATAAGATGTGTACGTGGCCTGCCCTTTTGGGAGGATTTGGTGGCCCTTAAAAGGGCCAAGGTTTTTTTGTTGTCTTTGCTGCACATCTGGTCTTCTACTTGCGTGGAGAAAGTAGACTGTCAGTCCAACTGGGCGAAGGGGAAGGTTGGTGCGGCTGATGGGCGGCCGGTTGACCAAAGCTGGGTCCAGGGTAGCCGTACTTCTCGGGGCTCTCCTGAGCATCCATCATCAGTGTCATGGAGGATGGGCTGGGCTGCATCACGGTGTAGCTGGGAGTCTGCCTGGATCCTCCTTCCCTGGGCTGGTGGTGGTGGTAGTGATGGCTGCTGCTGGAAGCGTGGTGGTGCTGCTGGTGGTGGGATGGCACATACGTCGAAGAAGGAGGAGGAGGAGGAGGAGGTGGCATCTGCAGGCGCTGAGGAGGATGAGGAGGCTGGAAGGTCTGCTCCTGATGTCTTGACTGGCGGCTGGCCTCATCCATCTCACTCTCCTTGTCCCAGTAGAAGGCGGCCTCTGCAATGGCCCTCACCATTTTCCTTCTGATTTCAGGGCTGGCGTGAAATCCGACGTGGTAGAGGTCGTGACACTTCATCCTCCAGTACTCCTGATCGGGTTGCAACTCCTGGTGGTCGGGGCACATCTTGCAGCCAGAGCCTTTCAGGATCTTCTTGGCGGAGGACATGGCTTGCATGCTGCCTGCGATGACATTCATGGCAGAGTGCATGGATTCATCTGTTGGGGCCTTCCTCTTGGTTCAC
The DNA here is from genome assembly GCA_026936325.1 of Platynereis dumerilii. Classification (NCBI taxonomy): domain Eukaryota; kingdom Metazoa; phylum Annelida; class Polychaeta; order Phyllodocida; family Nereididae; genus Platynereis; species Platynereis dumerilii. The sequence goes on along the minus strand of JAPTHN010000006.1, from coordinate 37,673,217 downwards.
TTGGCAACGGCTCCAGGCTTTGGCGCTCCAGGGAAGACTTGCGACTGCTGGCTGTCAGGTCTGTCCTGTGATGGCTGGTCAGGTGGCAGGTCCTGCATGTCATAGGAAGCTGGCAGGGAATCCTCAGGGTTGTAGCTGTCCCCGGAGTCTGAGGCTGGTCGGTTGGCAGACAGTTGAGAGATGGCGGACAGCTCCTTCCCTGGCTTGTGCACGATGGAGTCCTTCAGGAACCGACAGTTGGCTAGGATGTACTGGTCCCTGTCTGTCAGAGTCTCCTTCCTGCCGGATCCTGAAGCTTCAGGCCTGACGAGTCTGGAGTAGTGGGTGCGGACTGTCTTCCTCCAGTTGAAGATGTCCTGGGAGGTGTACTTGGGTCCCAGCTCCTTGGCTTTTTCTGTGTCCAGCAGCAGCTTCTCGTTGCCCTTGTATCCTCTGGAGCCCTTCATGTAGAGGACAGGATGCTCTCTGAACCAGTTGATGAGGTCGTCTTCTTGGTCAGATGTGATGCCCATGTTGTCCTTGATGTTCTTCTTGGGGGCCTTCCCTTTGCCCTTCTTGCCCTTGGACTTGGCTTCAGCAGCTGCAGGGGTCTCATCAGCAGAGGACTGGTGGTCTTCCTCCTCGAAGGTGTCCTCATGTATGATGTCTTCAAGAGCAACAACAGGCTGGCTCTGTTGTGTCTTCTTCGGAGTCTTTGGAGTCTTCTTTGGAGTAGACTTGGCAGTAGGCTCTGGAAGACCCTTGGAAGACTTGGCAGCAGGCTTGTCAGCAGGCTTGGCAGCAGGCTTGTCAGCAGGCTTCTCAGCAGACTTGGCAGCAGGCTTGTCAGCAGACTTGGCAGCAGGCTTCTCAGCAGACTTGGCAGCAGGCTTGTCAGCAGACTTGGAAGGCTTGTCAGCAGGCTTGTCTCCTTCCTCTTTGAACAATTCAACAGATGAATCTTCGTCTGTGCTGTCTTCTGGCCGGCCCTCGAAGATGGTCTCGCTGACGACAGTGGCTTTGCTGGTTGAAGTGGTGGTCTTCGTCTGGCTGCCAGCTGTAGTGGAGGTGTAGAGCCCAGGTAGAGAGATGTCTGCCATGGCTGTTGTGAGGAAGGCAGTCACTGCAGCATCTGAAGGGTCATGGAGAGGAGTTGCAGCTGGAGTTGTCGCTGGAGTTGTCACTGGAGTGCTTCCACGAGTGTGAAGTGTTGACCTGGTGGTGAGCTTGGTTGGTGCCCTGGTGACGACGGTGCCCTTTTTCCTCTTTGGTCCCATGTTGTAGCAGCAAAAGTACAATTGTAGCAACAAAAGTAGCAGCAAATGTAGCAGTTGATAGTGTCGTGGATTCTAGGTGTGTTCTGGTCGAAGGTCTGAGTGGGTATGGTGCTCTAATCTGGCCCCCTCTATAATATATATTATATATGCAGGGTGCGGACCGCCTCTTTGCCCCTCCTTCGCCCCCCCTGCTTCGCTGCTGCTGCCCCAGCCGCTGCGCAAAAAGAGGGTGACACGCAGACAAAGGGTTGATGCTAAAAATAGAACAACGCATGCACTCAGGCGCCACTCTGTCTGCTGCATTGGGGGTCCAAAAGACGCGGCGCGCACCCTCTCACGTGCGTCGCACATGTGACTTTCCGCGACGCGTGTCTGAAACATGTGACATGAAGCAAGAGCTTTCTGCTACACTGCTGTTTCTGCGTCGAAGCTCTTCTTTGTGCGTCGCAACTTTAAAAATCTGCGGCGCGCACTGATTTCTTTTTAAGCTTCTTCTTGCTTCACCACTTCTTTCCTCGCAAAGATTCAACCGGTTGAATCTTTTTTTCCTGCATCGTCAAATTTCTAGGAATTGCGTAGAAAGACCTCTTAAAACGGCGCATGCTGTTCCTGTTGCGCCGTAAAGCCAAAATTGACGGCGAACATGCTCAAATCTTTGCCCTTTCCTGGAAATATAAGAAACGCCGTCGCTTAAACCCTCTGTTACGTCTCCGTGAGAACTAGCCATTAGGCTCGAAACTCCTGCTGCATCTTTCCGTGCGCAAAGCCCCCTCCAAATATGAGGAGTCAAGTATAGAGTTCAAACTGATGTTCGCAGAATATGTGACTGATGTTTGCAGAATATGTGACTGATGTTTGCAGAATATGTGACTGATGTTTGCAGAATATGTGACTGATGTTCACAGAATATGTGACTGATGTTTGCAGAATATGTGACTGATGTGTGCAGAATATGTGACTGATGTTCGCAGAATATGTGACTGATGTTTGCAGAATATGTGACTGATGTTCAGAGAATATGTCACTGATGTTCGCAGAATATGTGACTGATGTTCACAGAATATGTGACTGATGTTTGCAGAATATGTGACTGATGTTCGCAGCATATGTGACTGATGTTCGCAGAATATGTGACTGATGTTTGCAGAATTCTTGACTGATGTTCGCAGAATACAGACTAATGTTCGCAGAATATGTGACTGATGTTTGCAGAATATGTGACTGATGTTCACAGAATATGTGACTGATGTTTGCAGCATATGTGACTGATGTTCGCAGAATATGTGACTGATGTTCACAGAATATGTGACTGATGTTCACAGAATATGTGACTGATGTCTATACTTCAATCACATTTTTCTGAAATTTTTCATTTGTATAATGCTTCATATTTTTTTATTTACGGTTAGCAGCGTACGTGAACACGCCCCTGAACAAACTTCATATAAATCAGTTAACTGATGAATATAAATCTCATTTAGTTTTTAAATTTAACCACAGAATCTTGCTTTGTTACTGAATTAAGACTTGAATTAATAAATACGCATTATCTACAGCGTATACTTATTTGTGATCTTGATGCAATTTAGCGGAAGTCAACAGCATAGACTCGGTGACGTACACCACCACTACTGAGTCTATGCTTTTGACTTCCTCAGCAAGGTCATACAGATTATAATGACCTGTCCATCATATTTTACAAGTGAAAGGTACTAATGTAATAAAAGAAAACTTACTTCGTTCCATTCTGACAGGACACTAACATCCCGAAAACGACAGCTACCAGGCCATCAAAAAACTGAAGACAAAAGAAATGCTCTGGATATTATAATTGTGTAAGCCGAGGATGAAATTATAAATCACGGAATGATAAATTTCCCCTTTGTAGCTATTCCTTTATATTACCTGTGAATTTTTGCATTTCAAAGTACTTTTTTTTAGCGATCATGGCTTGTTGAGTTTTGTCAGGTTAAATATTTCATAAGACATTCTTTGGTCATATCAATATATGTCCTTGGAGAGCTATGATAAAGCAAATGGAGATATAACCAAAGAGAATGGTTAAAAAATGGCATTGTCACATAAAATGAAAAGATACAGCTATTTGATTGTTTTCCGTTGTGTAAAAAGGAAAAAGAGTATGACTGATGACCCAAAAAACACAAATATCAATTGAAAATGTTATTGCTTCAGTATTACGTAACATAAACACTGTTTTAGTTGATTGCTAAAAAATGCATTTCCAGCAGTAAACTGAACTAAAGCAAAATAATGGAAATATAACTGCACACAGAATACAACAATCTCATGGGTTTCTGTGTATGCCATCAGTAGTTGTCTACTTGTGGAAAATGGGACTCTATACATTATGGGTTAAAATCCTATTTATGCCTTATATGGAGCGTTACCCTTTGGTTCAGCAAGAACTAGCCTAGTAGAGCAGTACCATGCTACTTGCAATATCCTACATTCAAGAAAATGAATGTTGTTCAGATGAGATGTTAGCCCCTTGTATATACATGAGTGTGTGCTGGGTAATAAGTTAAATATCCCTCAAATGGAGTAAATGTGTCATAAGGCCTAGTTCAAAAATAATGAAGCCAGGCAGCATATTTTCTGTAGGGGTCTCAAAATATGAGAATGGCTGTATGTGACAACTAAAAGGTACACCATTGCTTTAAGTACATTCTTGTGCAAATTTCCTGAAAATTTCACGACATTCTGGCTCATAGTTATTGAGATAGAGTCCACTTAAATTGAAAAACAGGCATTTTTTCACTAAAAAAACGTGACATAACATTTTTGACCACTTGAATTCTTTCAGTTTTACAAATTTGTACGTATTCTAAGACAGTTTCCCAACACTTTTTGGAATCTCTACATCCTCAGGCTTCATCAATCCATAAAATCAAGTACTTTCATTTGCCTGTGTTGACATTATTGAGCTATTTGTACTCAAAGGTTGACTTCCAAAAATTAAGTCAAATTTGACGCTTACTGCTCTGGGATGCTCTAGTGTCCCTTTGACATGTGTCAGTTGAATCTTTTGGCCTCTGACACCTAGTCTTATATCTTCTTACCCATTTCGGAGCTTCTTATAGCTGTGGAAAATTTATTTCACTAAAAAATTCCCATGAATAGCAGGGTAGGTGAGTCCGTCGCAAGCGTGACGCCAAGAATATTTTGTAGCGCCACAGAGCAATAAAAGCTCCGTTTTAAATCTGGTTTGGCTTGTAATATTGCAAAATCTGTGTAGTTTTGAGAAACAATCAAGTAATCCAGGTCCGCAGCTGGTTTCTGGTGGTAAAATACAAAGATTTCTTAAATGGGGCTTTGTCGAAAGCGTAACGCTATGGAAAATATTGACCATATTTTCATGGTTTTCTTGTAAAGAGTAAAGCAATCATTCTAGTATTACTTGTACTGATACTCAACACGATATTTCAGTAGTTGGAGTATGCTTCAATGTTTAATTATCAAAATTTTGCTCTTTGTACAGCTTTTCTCAAAATTTGGGGTCAATTTCTTGAAAAATGCAATAACCAATTCAAATTTCACATTGATTTTGTGATTACTCTTATGCTTCATTCAGTTATAACTGATAATGCATATAAAATCAATTTGGGTCAAAACCAGAACATTTTTTTTACTATTGTGTCATGCCATTACCCAAAATTGCCTTTTTGTTCCGAAAAATAGGCTAAAAAACACGCTTCTATCATCATTTGCTCTGTTTGTATTCACTTTGGTGGCACTTATTTGGTACCAATTCGAAGCCCACATACAGACGCATAACACAGGACAGGTGAAATCATTTTAGAGGAAAATATGTACATCTGGGGAGAAAATATGTAAGTTTTTTCTTTAATAATGCAACAAAATTTCGAAAAATACTGTTTTTCTCATAAATATGTGGTGAATTTTGATGAAAACAGCCATGGACACTTAAGAGTATATGAGTTTCGTCATCCAACAAAAAATATCTATTTAATTTGAAGATAACTACCATTTTGTCTACTTTTCTTTCACGGCCATGGAAATAAAAATAATAAAATTTGGTAATATTCGGCTTTTATCAGGTATTTCCACAAACCACAGCCAAATGGTATATAGAGTTTCTAGAACTTAGACATGTTTGTTACAATATTATGTGGTCATTTGGTAAATATAAACATTTTAAAAGTTTGATGGTCATGTCACACTTTGGCTTCATTATTTTTGAACTAGGCCATAAGTCCACACATAATTGATCTTTAGCTTCTCGGATCCTCTCAAGGCACTTTTTCTAGGGTCGGTCGGTAGGACAAAAAAAAAGGTGAAAAATTTTTTTTTTATAATGTCAAAAAAAAATTTTTTTTTCCATTGGCAGAAAATCTATTGTGTCGGCGGGTCCGCGAAGCTAAGAATCAATTATGTGTGGCCTAATGGAGGACTTGTACTGCTTCTCCCACATTATCAATCTTAGACATCACCAAGATAATTCTACCGCCTTGATAAGGATTAGCACTGTTAACAACAGCAAGCAAACAATCAGATCATCGTATATTTTTCAAAAATTATAAGTTAAAAGGTAAAATATTAATAGAAAACCGTATGATGTCTCAGTCAGTTAGACACCTCATTGTTGGGTTCTAACACGCATTTTTGTCAGATCGTACAAAAGTGCATGTTAGAACCCTCCAAATCGATGTCTAACCAATAAAATGCTCACAATTGCCCGAAATTGAGCTGCACTTAACATATCTATCTATCTATAGATCTATCTATCTACCTGCATGTGCACATGCCTTTACTTTTTTTCACTTGGAATGGAACGAGAAGTCATTTGGAGCAGGTGTCAACTCACTTTGTCTCAAACAATGGTGACAAATAGTCTTGTTAAATGGTCTGTGCATTGTCAAATACAATATATTTTTGCCTTTCTGGCTAAAAACAAAGGAGACTTTCTCATACTATGAGCCTTTGACGGCTAAATTTAGACTTCCTGCCGAATAAAGAAATGCTGACATTGGTTTTCCTTCCTGTCAGTTGGTACGTATAAAAAAACTTGCGGAAAAATTCAGACAACTAATTAAGCCTCAATTGTTCGGCTTAGATAAAAAGTATCTTACAGGACAGGTATAGATCGTTGGCCCCTATACCAAATGTCAAAATGTAAGGGCCTACATTTATACAGATGAATATTTTATAAATGTCATTGACAAGGATGATGCCAGATCATAGTCAATGAACAATCTTCAAATATTCATTATGCATACTTTTATCAAACCAATGTTGCAGATGACAGCAAGAATGTTTCTTTCAGACATAAAAAACACTTGCCTTGGTACATCAAAGACCAAATATGGCAGCAGACTTACAAATTCCGATTTATAAACGTTTGGCAAATAACACTGTAGGATAAAAGAAAACTTTCAGCTTTTCGTTTTGACACTGATGTCCTGAAAATGACAGCCACCAAGCATTAAAACACTGAAAACTAAAGTGCTGGTCTGAATCTTTGATAATTTTGTTAGCTGAAGATGTAATGCTAAATCATGGAGTTATTTCACCCTTTCAGCTTTTCCTTTATATTTCCTGTGAATCTTGTGTTTCATAGTTTTTTTTAGCAATCATGCTTGCGGGTTTTTGTCAGGTTAAATATTTCATAAGATGTTCTTCGGTCATATCAATATCTCTGTCCTTCGAGAGTAATGATAACGCAAATGGAAATATAACCAAGGCAGAACGGTTACAAATTGGCATTGTCAAATAAAATGAAAAGATATTGTTATTTGATGGTTTCCATTGTGACTGATGTTCCTAAAACATTTCTTTTACAATTGAAAATGTTATTGCTTCAGTATTGCGTAACATAAACACTGCTTTGTATTAGTTGATTCCTGAAAAATGCATTTCTGGTAATAAAATCGATCTATAGAAGTAACTAATGGCAATATGGCTGAAGACAGAATACAGCAATCTCATTGGTTTCCAAGTGTGCCATCAATAGTTATCTACTTGTGGAAAATGGGACTTTAAAGCCACATTATGGTTGTCCTTATGGGTAAGAAACATATCCCAGACATGGAATAAATGTGGATCCTCTGCTTTAACACCACTACATGTACTATTACAAGTACTAAGTTCAATGAAGCTCTGTAGATATTCTGTGTTTCATATGATATGTCTGAGGTATATACACAATAATTCTTGTTAACAAATATATTCCCCCACATAATGCATGTGTAATTTTAGAGGTAAATATCACTGAACAATGTGAACATGCCACAGGTAGTTTATCACAAGATGCTTTTGTCTCATTACAAAAAAATCTGTACTCAGTTCTAAGGAGTTTACACATGCAATACCGCATGAGGAAATACAGGATCAAATTCAGGAATCACCTGATGATCTACATTCTCTAGAAGTAAGCATCTGATGCACTTGCAACCTGTGCATACCCCTTGTCATATGACTCACTTGCTTTATGACATCACTGGCTTCCTGCATCATGCAGTGCTGTCACTGAGTAGGCCTCATAATGCAGTGCTGTCTGTCAGTCGGCTTCAGTCAGCCTCATTATACAGTGCTGTCTGTGAGTGGGCTTAACTGAAATGGGAGATGTTCTGCCTTTCTTCTGTACTGCCAGGGGCACCTCATGACAGTGTGTTATTATATAATGCTCATGTCAGTGCAAGGTCTTGGTTGCACGTCTTTTGTGACACTTAGATTATTTTTTATGCAACTGGGAGAAAATATATGTTGTGCTGCCAGCTGGGTTGCCAGCCAGCCAAAGCGTCATTCAGCAGCACCTCCCAGCCAATTGATATGAATCTTTCTTTTTCCGAGCCAGCCACCTCAACTGATTTCTCATTAGGCCTACAGATTTCATCGGATGAATGCCAAAAATTGATTCCCAGCTGGGAAAATCTCAGAGCTCTGACAGTCTGCCAGCCAGCCGGGCACTTGCTTCATAACAGATATTTGGTATAACAGATCATGGGGTGCCCCTGTACTGCTTGTGGAAATATTCATCTGATGACAAGAAAATAATAGCTATGGTCATCAAGGATGATGTGTGAGGAATGTGAGATACAAATACCGGCCAATTTTCTTTGCTCTACAGACGTGCCATTGGGTCAAATCTTTGATAAGTACAAATGTAAGTGAACAGCCCCCCCTCCCCTTCAAAATTGCTTTAAGTTGGCCTTGCGTTTCATTGATTTGATACAAACATTGCATCAATGATGCCAGCAAACCAGAACAGTTCACATAAAAATCATAGCCAGAATGGTAACACAGCATCCAAGAGTGAATAAAAATAAATCTGCAATGATCTTGGAGAGTGTGGGGTGAAGGCGTGTACTCAGCTTTGCCTCGCTCAGACACAGCTTTTGGAAGGTAAATCCTGTATCTGCCAAGCAAACAACAAATAACTAATATTTTATGAAGCAGATGTTTTATCATTCCCAAGTGACAAAAATAAAGTCAGAGTACAATACAGGAGACGCTAATTAGGCAATTGGGAAATAACCTTTGAAAACTACTTTCATGAAAGGTCGAAGGTAAGTGGTACACAACCATAAAATAGGGTCACTGCAGCTGACTATTCTAATTAGTTTCTATAATTAGCTTTTTAACTTACTGTATTATTTTGTTTATCATCTCACCCATCATAGACAGTGCTGCTGTCTCCTTTACTGTAACTCAGTTAATTAAAGACTGAATATGGACCCCTCCTGCATAGGTGGTATTGAAAATTTAACTACAAAATAAGGTCTTTTAACAACTTTCATGAAATTATGAGCATGGAACACTTAAAATTCAAAATTCATTACAGCAGAAGTCAGAAGTGTTGACTGAGAACAGCCTGACTTCAGTGATATGAGTATACTCCATGCTTTTAGTGCCTCCAGAAATCATATTTTCAGGCAATAAGTTGATAGTTGATTATTCCTCTGAAGGCAATACGTATGCCATCATTGGGGAAATTTTCAACATCAATTGCGCATAACAATAATAGGCCTATATAATAATAATATAATATAATTTAAAAAATTAGAAATGCATAAATAAATATCATCAGAAATAAAGTTTCAAAAGAAATATTAGAGATGTTAGCATAATAGATTAATTAACAACATTGTTTTAAAAAAATGTTGGGAGGTATCATTTTGCTTCATCAGACTGATTATTTCAGATCTTAATTCTTTGTCATCTTCCAATTATCTTTTTTCTTCTCTTCATGGTGTCTGAGACTTTCAGCGATTAATGTGTCTTGTTGTTCAAAAGCTTTTTCTAGATAACGTATGAGTGTATGAGTGATGTCTTCAATATCTTTTTCAAGTTCTTTTTGCAATAAGAATACCCTGAAAGCATGACATACTAAACTTCTGAATCCATGCTTATCTAATATTTCATATTTAATAGTTCTGTATGAAACTTGCAAAATCCTGCCTCGAATATCTGTATAGAATGGCACCAGTCACTGGTGCAGGACCGCAGGTGCTTCAGATACTTTGCCACTATGTATTATGCCACTTTAGGATCATTCAAGATTAAGCCCTGAGTAAAGCAAACACATTAACCAGTCTGCTCAAGGCCACAAAACTTCTAATGGATGGAATAATAAATCAAATAGATTTCATTTATATGCAAAATCCACCCACAAGACTGCTCAAGTTGACAGGTTCTATTTGTCAAGCAAACAAATACGCATTAGCCAAGTTGTGAAGAGGCACAGATACTTGTTGTGCTATGAATTAAACATCTCTACAACAAAGTCACTTTATTGTTCAATGTTCATAGAACATACACACAATGCTACACATGCATATAGAATTCATGTGTAGAGGCTGGATTATCAAGTTTAGGGAGGTTATTTCCATGGGCAGCCATACTAATCACTGAGAGACAAAAGGTATCAGGGCATGCGAATGGCTTCAGTCCACCTACATACTAGCATATGACAAATCAAAGAAATTCCCAAGACATGTGTGTTCTGATGTATTTGTCACAGATTCCATCCAATTTTACAGTTGATTATGAAAAACATTTTCTCAAAATTCACAGTTATTGTTGGGTGTTGTTGGTTCTACAAGTTGTAAATTTTAATCTTCTTCTATCTTGTGTCTAACTGCTAAAAGCACAAATAGTAACAAACAATGTATAACAGTTTGTGATCACTACTGTTGATGTATGTTAATTAGAAATTGTCATGTGATTTTGACATAGGCTCCCACTAGTTATGCATTTCTTCAAAATATGCAAATACTGTAAAGGAAAAAAAATTTTGCATGCCACAACATTATCAAAATAAGTGAGATGTACAACGTCAACTATTGCATTTCCACCATATCTGTATGTTATTTGCAAAATGACCCTGCTTCTGCAATCTCCCAATTCAAATTGCATACGCTTGTATTGTCTTATAGGGTATTATTGGTATGCATGCGCGTGGGTTATCATCTATTTACATTGGTAGAATGGCAACCTATACACATACACCGGACCTGTGTACAGTGTGTCTGATGAAATTACGCAAGTCGCATATTTCACAGTAGTATGCAAATTTTTGAGCCCAACATCATATCCTTTTCACATAACAACTGGATAGGGCTAGGAAATCTTCCATGTAATTTTCATCAAGATGCATTAAGGCAAAATTAAGTTACGCCATATTTTCAAATATCTTGGTGTCTGACGAAATTACGCAAAATCCACATTTTATTTGGAAGGGCCTTGAAAACGTAAATTTTCAGATTATTTTGCTTCAATCATTAGCGTACTATCATTTGTCAACAATTCATGTCAAAAAAGTTTGCTTATCTGCTGCCCATGTCAAGCAATATGTATTAATTGTCTCCATTGGAATAACATTGATTTTGCATAATTATTTCAAATTTATGCTCCCAAAAATCTCAAAATGGACTGATCCTCATCAAAATTTCTTTAAAAGTTACCTTTTTCCATCTATTTATTGCAGTTGTGTCTTTAGTTTTGACAAACTATATAATTCTGAACTCCACATCCCAATCGCAGTGCTATTCCAAGGGCAAGTCATGGAAAGAATTTTTGATTGCATGTAGTTTTAAAGTTAGAGATGTTACTTCAGTTACCCTTGCTATGAGCTAAATAGACAGTATAAGGTAAGTACTAGAAGCATGTTTTTAATGATCGGAACCATTTTGAAGTTTTGGGGAGCATAAACTTGATAAATTTATGCAAAATCAATGTTATTCCAATGGAGACAATTAATACATATTACTTGACATGGGCACGAAACAAGCAAACTTTTTTGACGTGATTAGTTGACAAATGATAGAACGATTATGATTGAGGTAAAAAAATTTGAAAATTAACGTTTTTAAGGCCCTTCCAAATAAAATGTGGATTTTGCGTAATTTCGTCAGACACCAAGATATTTGAAAATATGGCGTAACTTAATTTTGCCTTAATGAATCTTGATGAAAATTACATGGAAGATTTCCTAGCCCTATCCAGTTGTTATGTGAAAAGGATATGATGTTGGGCTAAAAAGTTTGCATACTGCTGTGAAATATGTGATTTGCGTAATTTCATCAGACGTAGGGGAGAGCGGGGCACAGTGAGACGGCGGGCACAGTGAGACAAAGCCCGTAGCATCTACCTGGTACTGTTTACAGATCGACCCTTTTTTGTATAGTACAAAAATTAAGTAAGTAAGAGACTGTCCTATATCTTGAATGCTTACGCAGCATATCGAGAGTGGAATTTCAATATTTTTGTTTTTAGCCTGTAAAAGTAAATAATTTTGCTAAACGACTTTTTGTTATAATTCCCAAGAAAAATGGTATACTGCAAAGTGATTGCCAGGGATTCAAACCTTGGTTGTTAGTCTTAGTTTAGTGAGATGACGAACCACAATGCAGGCATCCGGTCCGCAGGATTCAAAAATTTTATAAACAGAGCTGCGTGGGGCACAGTGAGACAGTTTGAAGCGGGGCACAGTGAGACATCACTAAATACACTCGAAACAACCTGAATGTAATGCATGGCTCACAATTCACTATTAAAAACAAAATACCTGCTATAAACTACTGATTTTAGTGAGTATTATCCACAGGGAAGGATCAAAGAAGAATTTTGATTAGGATGTAACAGGTGCGGCAGGTTAAATAAGTCGTGCATGTGTCCCATGCGATGAAGTTTCAAAACCTGCTCAAAAAAGGACCTAAAAAATCACCTAGCCAGCTGCTTTTATTAGAGTACAGTAGTTTCTGATGCAACAATTGATAGAACAATTCCGCAGGTCCTGATGATTGGCGGATATGACAGCAGATGCCCTGTCTCACTGTGCCCCGCCTGCTGTCTCACTTTGCCCCACCCACAGGGCACAGTGAGACAGTTAACGAGCACAGACATAACTCAAAGTTTCTCCAAACCTGTAAAAGGTAGGAACCTGAAACTATGTGACAATATACCCAACGTCATTATCTATAATGTGGACCTGATCTCATTTAACTCGTTGCTGCCAACATTTTGGAAGACTTCAAAATAAAAAAAGTGTCTCACTGTGCCCCGCTCTCCCCTACTGTATGTGTAGCAAAACTTCCAATTTTAGGCCTATATTTGCACATAACATATGCATTTTCATTTGAAACTTAGATTTTTTTAAACAAGCAAATAAGGTGGTTATAGTCTTTAGGTTAAGTACTCAATCAGCAGGAAATGAACTTCGTTCAAGCCTAAAGAATAAGGTCAGAATTGTGAGCTGCCACGTACATCCATCTGGTGTGTCGAATCACATCCATATAAAATATAAGAAATCCATTCTTATAGCTAATAGCTTAAAGCGGTTTATTATTAGGAAACTTTCATGAAAAAGCATACATAGTGCGAGGGAGTTTCCAAGTTTAGCATGCAATGAAGTGAATGATCAAATTACGGAAACACCTCATGATCAACAACTGTCTGTCTGTTGTGGGAGCTTAAACATATTTCTAATGTTTGTGAAAAAAGACAAAAAGGTTTCTAGAGTTTAACCCGCCCGAAGCTGTGAAGGAACATAATCTGAATCTTTTAATAACGGCCAATTGAATATGGAAAATTCTGAAATACCTCTAAATTGTGTAATAGTCAGGAGCCATTTTCAGGAATTCAAAGTGGTTGAGGCATTTTAGAGTAGAAATGGGCATCCACCTGGAATAAGTCAATTTGAGTATGCCGATTTCGAATTTTGAGGATGCCTGCTCGTATCTCCATTATTAAGCCCTCAAAATGGCCGAAAACAGTATGGCCGCCAAAATTACTTCCGTCAAGCATAACTTGACCCCTAATTGCACTATAGAGGTGATTTTTAGGTCTTTTTCCATGTTTTGGCACATGAGGAATCTAAAAAGAATGTTTACAAATGCCCCAGAGCAATATTTCATTGAAAATCAGACCTTATAAGGACGAAAAACAATATGGCCCCCAAAATTGCTTCATTCAAGCATAACTTGGCTCCTAATTGCATTAGAGAGGTGATCTTTGAGTCTTTTTCCATGTTTTGGCACATGAGGAATCTAATAAGAATGTTTCCAAATGCCCCACAGCAATATTTCATTAATAATCAGACCTTATAATGACCAAAAACAATATGGTCGCCAAAAATTGCATGTACTTTTTACTTCATAGTTGTGACCTTATTAAAATAACAAGCAAATTCAAACTCTGTTGAACTGTACACAAATTACCACCACCAGCAGGGTGGCACAGTGGTTAATTATTTTTCCAGTTGTGGGAGTGAATGTTCTTGATTCCAATTAAGTGGGTAAAAGATTTGATAGACCTTCAGAAGCATGAAAAGAGAAATATCTCCCAGGGTGTTCTCAGATTTGCATTTTGTCATCTTTTGTATCCAAAGCAAGGGCCCTTTGATCTTACTCTAAACATGCTTAACCTAAAGGGGTGTCTTTAGTGAACCTGCTGGAGCCTTTATCTTTTTTTTTTATTCCTAAAATAAATCATTCATATGAAGTTAATTGTTCAGGCTTTGCCTATGACATTTGCAACTGTCAAGGTATGGCAACTTTGATTTACAGCCGCCACATCGAACTGTAGAGCTCTCTTTCTGGCAGCTGCAGCTTACAAGCTGTAGACATCTGACTGGAACAGGTTCAAGTGTGCAAAGTACAGGCTTTAGTATATTCTGATCTTTTATCCAACCACTTTCAGTTGGAGGTACAATTTCAGGATATGGCTCTAATACGTTCAGCCACACCATGCTCTAATGATGAGCCCTTATGATAATTTATGGAACTTAAGGGCATCTGATGTTGGGGGCTAGTTTTCATCCTTGTGTCCTCTCCTAAACAACACTGACCTTGCTTCATATGTGGTGGTGGAATCAGTTTTGTACACTTTGCAAATGAACAACTCACAATCTTCCAGCAACTTTGTGGTCAATGAACCTCTCCCAAGATCAGAAAGTAGCTTTGCAAAAGGCAGTCCTCTTGCTATGTCCAGCCAGAAATATTGTAGAGTCAAAGCCAATGAGGGCATGGAAAGACAACAGAGAAAGAGCATTGTCTGGTTGCAAGTTCCAACCTTGGAGAACAGCAGAGACAAAATTTGATTTTTTGCTGGTTCCTGCCTTCATCCAGACTTTTGTTGATGGCCTGATTATGAGCAACAAGCATCAAGAAGGCATCAGTATCTCTGCTCCAGACTACAAGCGAGAAGGAATCTGTTTGGTTGCAATGGACCAACAAACGTGTGTCAGCTTCCTCCTGCATAGACTTAAGATCTTGCCGATTAACATTTGCAAAGAATATCTGTTGACTCATCTAAACCACCATATCGCTCATTGATGGACATGCATTAGTCGTATCAATGGAAAACCACAGAATCAAGCATTTAGCACTTTTGGTGACTATGCAAGCTTGTTTTCTGAATGTGGTGTTTGGATACAGACGTCGCTTCAAACGCATTATGATTGATATGGTGTTTGACCGAATAAAGACTTTTCAATAAAAGGGATGACAAGAAGATGGCCAAAAAAGGGAAAGGTAATTTGCAGGCTAATAGAATATCCTAGTTAACTTTACCACAGAACAGTCAAGGTTTTCTCTTCAATTCTGCCAACAAGGCAGACCTTTCCAAATTCCTGTCCTTGCCTTGGTGCAGAAGGCTCCAGATGACAAAGCAGTCACTACCTCCGGTGGTTTAGATGAGGCAACCGATATTCTTTGCAACAGATCAGATGTGGATCTGCATGATCTTAAGGCTACGCATGAGGAAGCTGACACATGTTTGTTGGTCCATTGCAACCACACAGATTCCTTCTCGCTTGTAGTCTGGAGGAGAGATACTGATGCCTTCTTGATGCTTGTTTCTCATAATCACGCCATTAACAAAAGTCTGGATGAAGGCTGGAACCAGCAAAAAGTCAAATTTTGTCTCTGTCGTTCTCCAAGGATGGATCTTGCAACCAGACAAAGCTCTTTCTCTGATGTATTTCCATGCCCTCACTGGCTTTGACTCTACAATATTTCTGGTTGGACAAAGCACGAGGACTGCCTTTGGCAAAGCTGCTTTCTGATCTTGGGAGAGGTTTATTGACCACAAAGTTGCTGGAAGATTGTGAGTTGTTCATTTGCAAAGTGTACAAAACTGATTCCACCACCACATATGAAGCAAGTCCAGTATTGTTTAGGAAAGGACACAAGGCTGAACACTAGCCTCCAACATCAGATGCCCTTAAGTTCCATAAATTATCATAAGGGCTCATCATCGGAGCATGGTGTGGCTGAACGTATTAGAGCCATATCCTGAAATTGTACCTCCAACTGAAAGTGGTTGGATAAAAGATCAGAATATACTAAAGCCTGTACTTTGCACACTTGAACCTGTTCCAGTCAGATGTCTACAGCTTGTAAGCTGCAGCTGTAAATCAAAGTTGCACATGTCATAGGCAATGCTAGAACAATTAACTTCATATGAATGATTCACTTCAGGAATCAAAGATAAAGGCTCCAGCAGGTCCACTAAACATACCCCTTTAAGTTAAGCATGTTAAGAGTAGGATCTGGTCCTTGCTTTGGGTACAAAAGATGACAAAATGCAAGTCTGAGAACACCCCGGGAGATATTTCTCTTTTCATGCTCATGAAGGTCTATCAAATCTTTTACCCACTTAATTGGAATCAAGAACATTCACTACCACAACTGGAAAAATAATTAACCACTGTGCCACCCTGCTGGTGCTGGTAATTTGTGTACTGTTCAACAGAGTTTGGATTTGCTTGTTACTTTATCAAGGTTACAACTATGAAGTAAAAAGTACATGCAATTTTTGGCGACCATCTTGTTTTTGGTCATTATAAGGTCTGATTATTAATGAAATATTGCTCTGGGGCATTTGGAAACATTCTTATTAGATTCCTCATGTGCCAAAACATGGAAAAAGACTCAAAGATCACCTCTCTAATGCAATTAGGAGCCAAGTTATGCTTGAATGAAGCAATTTTGGCGGCCATATTGTTTTTCGTCATTATAAGGTCTGATTTTCAATGAAATATTGCTCTAGGACATTTGGAAATATTCTTATTAGATTCCTCAAGTGCCAAAACATAGAAAAAGACTCAAAGATCACATCTCTAGTGCAATTAGGGGCCAAGTTATGTTTGAATGAAGTAATTTTGGCGGCCATATTGTTTTCGGCCATTTTGAGGGCTTAATAATGGAGTCAGAGCGGGCATCCTCAAAATTCGAAATCCGCATACTCAAATTGACTTATAGGTGGATGCCCATTTCTACTCCAAAATGCCTCAACCACTTTAACTAAGGCCTTTTTCTGACTTTGGCTCCTGACTATAAGCAAGGTTACCATTCACAAATTACGCAGTTTGCACACCATGCAAACTTTTACGATACAGACAATGAACAATAAAGTGACTTCATATCAGAACTCAGCAAAACGATTATTGTGGAGATGTTTAATTCATGACAGTAAAAGTATGTGTGCCTCTTCACAACTTAATTAATATATTAATTTTGCTCACTGGAAAAAAATAATATGACTTGTCAACATGAGAAATTTTGTGCCAGTCATGGTTGATTTTGTGTGTTAATAGATAAAATAGCCCTTTCAGTGGCTAGTCTTGATCAGGCAAGTAAAATGTTAACCATATCTCTTGACATGGGCCTTTAAAATAAGCAATTAGCCGAAACAGAACAAAGATGCATTCTCACTCAGCTTAGTTCTTGTTATGTGCCGATCTGCCAGCGGCAAGCACAAAGGTTTTGGACGTTAATATAATGACAAGCACTCAAACCCATTTCCATTTCACATTAAAAGGTGTTAGGTTTAAGTGTCAGGATCAGCCTGCAGGGGCACACCAGGACAGATTACGAAAATTAAATAATGTTTTACGATGGTCACCGGTCCCCAATTAGTCCAACATTTTCCAGCAAGCTGGAGGGAATAAACTCAGAAAATGCAATTCGAAATTGTTAAAATTCCATTGAAAAGCTTAGCAGGTCAGATCGATATGAGGGTGACATCAAATTTTATATCAAATTTTACGCTGCCCCCAAATTGGTTGAAATAGGTTGTGGCGCCAACCACTATCAATCTGTGTTTCTATGCTATGCAGAAACTGAAAGGAGAAGAGTCAAAGTTCCATACATTTTTTATTGTAAGATAGGGACAACAAATAAAGTTTTATTGAAATTTCATCAGTCGCCAGTCACAACAAAGCAAATATCCTTTTTAGCTTTGACAACTGACCAATGCCATCAAATCAAAATGCCTTCTAGAAGTAATTCCATTCAATGCTCATTCCGAATTGGCAAATTATGTTTGCAAATGTGTGAACGATGCAAATAGAACACATTAACCCAAACTTAAATGAGAAATGTTGCAGATGCAGCCTATTACTATTATTGGGTATAGTAATGAGGTAATGCAGCATCACCTTTGCTCAACCTGTCTTCAGTGGGCGTATAGGAAGTATTCAAAATCTGCCATGGGCCTCATGCTTAGCTGGGTAAATTTTGGAAGGTTCAGGTGAGAATGGCTGTGAGAGAGACAAAGTAGAATGACTTCCTCAAAAATCTAAAATTAGAACTCCTAATAATAGTTGACGTCGGTTAGTGCGGTGACCCTATATTTATGGGTGTGTACAACTAACCTTTAGACCTTTGATGTAAGCAGTTTTCAAAGGCAAATATCCAATTGACTAATTGGTGAATATTATCAGAATATATACATTCTATATCTCCTACTGTCTTCTGAATCAGCATTACTTACGTTCAAGTTAATTTTCACAATAGGTTGGATTTTACCATTATCGGAAAACAATAGAGGCCCGTCTTGATTAGAGCCAATCCTTAAATAGGGAACTCTTCTAAAAAGATATAAGGAAGGGCGTGTATCGAATAAATAATTACATTGTCATAATCATACAAAATATGGGAGTGCTTCCAAAACCGCTTCAAAGGAATCTCGATTTATCTAACTTCTATCTATATTTATCCATCATCAGTGAAGTGTCTGCAGTAAGCTGCACAACAACAAAAGGTCTTTAACAGAAATTTACGCAAATAAAACTTCGTAATGCATGCATAAAATTAGTAGCTTTTCACAAACTAAGAATAGGCCTCCCTGTCAATAAATAATACTGCAAAGTGCAAGGCACGCAAATCAAAAGCAGAATATGATACAAAAAGGTTATATATCCGCCAAAGCAGTTTTTGCCAAAAGACTTACTGATAATCAGTTTCCAAACCAGTATAACTTGGTCAATTCTCCTTTCTAACTATGCCATGCTTTCAGTGCCTCCAGACATCACATCAAGCTATTTGAATAACCCCCGAATGCAGGGCATGTTAAACTTTTGAATCTATGCTTAGAACTTTATAATTCTCTATGAAATCTGCTGAATTTTGCCTCAAATATCAAAAATGGAATGACACCAGACTAAGTCACCTGTGCAGGACTGCAGGTGCTTCAGATGCTTGAGATGCTTTGCAATTATCTGTATTATGCCACTAGAGGATCATCCAAGATTAAGCCCTGACGAAAGCAAACACATTAATCAGTCCGCTCAAGGCCACAAATACTTCAATGGATGGAATAATAAATCAAATAGAGTTCATTTATATGCAAAATCCACACACAAGACTGCTCAAGTTGACAGGTTCTATTTGTCTAGTAAACAAAAATGCATTAGCCAAGTTGTGAAGAGGCAAAAATACTTGTTATGCTATGAATTAAACATCTATACAACAAAGTCACCTTATTGTTCAATGTTCATAAAACATACTATACAGACAATGCTAGACACGCATATAGCTATGCTTCCTGTGTAGGGGGTTGGATTATCCCGTTTCGGGTTTTGCCACACATCTATTCTTCCTGTGTTTGTGTACTACGTGTAATGTCGTGTATCTATTTAGTAAATAGATACACGTAGCAAAGAGTATTTACATTGCTGCTAGTATGGCAGCCTATACACATTCACGGGACCTGTGTACATGCATGTAACAATACCTCCCAATATATATTTTCACATATGCATTTTAATTCAATTTGAAAATTTAGATTTTTTTAAAACAAAAAGGCTATTATATTTTCAGTGTTTATATAATAATTAATCAGTCAGCAGGAAATGACCTTAGTTCTAAAGAATAAGGTCAGAATTGTGAGCTACCACATGCATCCATCTGGTGCGTGGTATCACATGTCTAAATTCGAGAAATCCATTCTTATTGCTTGAGGCGGTTTATTACAAGGAAACTTTCATGAAGAAGTGTACACAATGTGAGGGAGTTTCGAAGTTTAACATGCAATGAACTATATGATCAAATTACAGAAACACTTGATGATCAAAAAGCATCTGTTTCATGTTCTGAACATCAGATGTATAGAATGGCTGGCTGAAAAAGGTTTGTAGAACTGCCAGAAGCAGGTTCAAGTGTCGGGATAGCCTACAAGGGCAAATCAGCACAATTTCAAAAATGAATCAACAGTTAAATAAACGGTGTTATTATTTGGCATTTTCTGTTTACCCCAGTAAGATCAGACACATTCAGCATAGTTTCCTTTGGTCAAAAGTCTAAAATCAGTCCAACATTTTCATGTCAGCTGGAGGGAATAAACTGAGAAAATGGTATTCGAAAAAGTTAAAATTCTCCTAAAGCTCAGAAAGGCAAATGGAGATGAGGTTCACCTCTAAGTTTATGCTGCCCCACAGGACCAATTGTGAAATCTTTTTTTTAACCCCGGACCAATTCTGAAACTGGTTGAAATAGGTAAAGGCGCCAACCACTATCAATCTGTGTTGCCATGCTATGCTGAAACTGGAAGGAGACAATGCAAGTCAAAATTTTTTGTGGCAATGTGGGGATAACAATAAAATTTATTGAATATTTCATCAGTCACCAGTCATAACAATAGCCAAAATTTTCCTGTTGCTTTGACAAAAGTAACGGAGCAATGACTTCAACAAAAAAACACCTTCTAGAAGTAAATTCTATTTAATGCTTATTCCGAATTGCCAAATTATGTTTGCAAATGTGTGAACGATATAAATAGAACACATTAACCTGAACTTAAATGAGAAATGTTGCAGATGCAGCCTTTTACCATTATTGTGTAGTATGGTATTGAGGTAATGCAGCATCACTTTTACTGAACCTGCCAGTCTTCTATGGGCACAGGGAGTATTCAAAATCTACCATCTGCCTTATACTCAGCTGGGCAAATTTTGATAGGTTCAGCTGAGCATGGATGTATGAGAGACAAAATTAAAACGACATTATCAAAAATCTAAAATTAGAACTCCTAATAATAGTTGACTGTGGCCGGTGCGGTGACCCTATATTTATGGGTGTTTGCAACTAACCTTAGACCTTTGATGTAAGCAGTTTTTAAAGGTGAATTCCCAATTGCCTGATTAGCGTGTCCTGCATTGTACTCTTTGACTTTATAATGTTGTGTGGGAGAACGTCATAACTGGTCACAAAGATGAATTTGAACAGATAGTGGTCTCTCCAGTGCTTTAGCTCTATTGGGCAACCTCCTACAAATTGCAAAAATTTTCTATCATTTATTGCCTACATTTTACATGGTAAAATTATACCACAAGGACCAACTTGAGGGTGCCAGGTATACGTCTTTTTCTTATGTGTAACCGGCCATCACAGATAATCACTTAGAACCAGAATAACTTCTTTTATTAATAAAATATGGATTTCAGGTCAAGAAAAATGCAGGTTTGACTATGGTACGGTCAATGGAAATTTGAAGACCTGTCAAAGGTATGGACTTTGTCATTTATCAACAATTTAGGTCACTGAGGACTAATAGCTGTCAATTGCCAAGGCATTGACAAAGGATACTACATCACATGATCAGGCAATCAATCTTTTCCGGGCGGAATACTAAGTACTGTCAGAATGATCGGTAAACAATCCTAATTTGCAACCTGCTGTTATCCTTTAATTTGATCATGAATATTATCAGAATATATACATTCTATATCTCCTACTGTCTTCTGAATCAGCATAACTTACGTTCAAGAGAATTTTCACAATAGGTTGGATTTTACCATTATTGGAAAACAATAGAGGCCTTTTTCATTAGAGGCAGTCCTGAAATAGGGAAATCTTCCAAAAAGATATAAGGAAGGGCGTGTATCGAGCGAATAATTACATAGTCATACTCATACAAAATATGGGAGTGCTTCCAAAACTGCTTCAAAGGAATCTTGATTTATCCAACATCTATATGTCTATATTTATTCATCATCAGTGAAGAGTTTGCAGTAAGCTGCACAACCACAAAAGGTCATTAACAGAAATTTATACAAATAATTTAAAACTTAGCAAACATCATAATGCATGCATTAACTTAGCGACTTTTCCCAAACTAAGAATAGGCTTCCTTGTCAATAAATAATACTGCAAAGTGCAAGGCACGCAAATTAAAAGCAGAATATGGTACAAAAAGGTTATATATCCGCCAAAGCAGTTTTTGCCAAAAGACTTAAAGATAATCAGTTTCCAAACCAGTATGACTTTGTCAATTCTCCTTTCTGACTATGCCATGCTTTCAGCGCCTCCAGACATCACATTATCAACCTGTTTGAATAACCTGAATGCATGACATATTGAACTTTTGAATCTATGCATACAACTTTATAATTCCCTATGAAACCTGATGAATGTCGCCTCAAATATCAAAAATGAAATGAAACCACACTGAGTCACCTGTGCAGGACTGCAGGTGCTTCAGATGCTTGAGATGCTTTGCAATTATGTATTATGCCACTAGAGGATCATCCAAGATTAAGCCCTGAGTAAAGCAAACACATTAATCAGTCAGCTCAAGGCCACAAAACTTCTAATGGATGAATAATATATCAAATAGATTTCATTTATATGCAAAATCCACCCACAAGACTGCTCAATTTGACAGGTTCTATTTGTCAAGCAAACAAAAATGCATTAGCCAAGTTGTGAAGAGGCAAAAATACTTTTCATGCTATGAATTAAACATCTACAACAAATCACTTTATTGTTCAATGTTCATAGAACATACATGTACAGACAATGCTAGACACGCATATAGATAGGCTTCCTGTGTAGGGGGACGGATTATCCTGTTTAGGGTTTTGCCCTACATCTATTCATCCTGTGCTTGTGTACTACAAGTGTTCATTTACATTGCTAATAAGACAACCTACATGTATACACAAACGCGGGACTTGTGTAAATGCACATAACAAAACCTCCCTAAGTCCCAATATATATTTTCACATAATATACATTTTCAAGTTAAATTTTTCAACAAAAAGGCTAAATTTTCTGGGTTAATTCGATAATTATTCTGTCAGCAGGAAATTAACTTTGTTCTAAAGAATTAGGTCAAAATTGTGAGCTACCACGTGCATCTATCTGCTGCGTGGTATCACAAGTCTAAATTTGAGAAATCTATTCTTATAGCTTGAAGCGGTTTATTACAAGGAAACTTTCATGGAAAAGCGTACACTACGTGAAGGAGTTTCCAATTTTAACACGCAACAAATCATATGATCAAATTACGGAAACACCTGATGATCAACAAGCATCTGTTTCATGTCATGAACATCAAAAGAATAGAATGACTGGATGAAAAAGGTTTGTAGAACTGCCCGAAGCTGTGAACCGCCTGAAGCTGTGAAGTCATTTTGCTGAATCTTTTAATTATGGTCAATTACATCTAAAATACCTTTTAAATGTCTTTCAATTATGTAGGCAAGGTCACCAATCCAAACCATGCAGTTTGCATACCATGTCAATTTTTACAATACAGGCGATGAACAATAAAGTGACTTGATATCAGAATTGAGCAAGTGACTTTATAGAAGTATGTGGCATCTTTATAACTTAACTGATTCATTTGACCTTGCTTGACATATAGTACCTGTCATCATGAGCAGTCTTGTGCCAGGCATGGGTTGATTTTATATGTGAATTGATATAATAAGCCTTTTAGCAATGTTTTGTGGTTCTGAGCAGGCTGAGTAAAATGCATACCCTATCCCTTGATCTGGGCTTTGAAGATGAGTAATTTGCCAAACAGAATAGAGATGCTTTCTCGCTCAGCTTTGTTTTTGTTGCGTGCTGATCTGCCAGCGGCAAGGGCAAAGGTTTTGGATGTTAATAAAATGAGAAGCACTCAAACCCATTTCACATCAAAAGGTGTTAGGTTTAATTGTCAGGATCGGTCCGCAGGGGCACACTAGTACAGATTATGAAAATAAGTTAGTTTTTTAAAAACTACATATCATTTAACATATTCTGTTTACGTCAGTCAGATCAACCACATGCAGCAGTTTCCAGCAGTCACCAGTCCACAATTAGTCCAACATTTTCCAGCCAGCTGAAGGGAATAAACTGAGAAAATTCAATTCGAAAAAGTTAAAATCTATTAAAGCTCAGATGGCCAAATGGAGATGAGGTTCACCTCTAAATTCACAATGCCCCAAAATCTGTGCAACCTAATTGGCACTGCGACTTACCCATCACAGGACCAGTAGTGGAACCTTTATTTAAAACCCAGGACCAATTCAGAAACACGTTAAAATAGATCACGGTGCCAACCACTATCAATCTGTATTGCCATGTTATGTAGAAACCCGAAGGAGATAGTCAAAATCCAGTACTTTTTTTTGTTGCAATAAAGAAATCAGAAATTTTAATTTTATAAGTCGCCAGTCATAACAATAGCAGAAATTCTCATATAGCTTTGATGACCAAACAATGACATCAACTAAAAATTCCTTCTAGAAGTTATTCCAATTCAATGCGTATATAAAATTGCCAAATAATGTTCACAACTATGTAAACGATACCAGCAGAAGATTCTAGTCTGAACTTAACTGAGTAATGTCACAGATGTAGCCTTTACCATTATTGTGTAGTATGGTATTGAGGCAATACAGCATCACTTTTGCTCAACCTGCCAGTCTTCTGTGGGCATAGGGAGTATTCAAAATATGTCATCTGCCTCGTGCCTGGCTGGACAAATTTTGGTAGGTTCAGCTGAGCATGGCTGTATGAGAGACAAAATTAAAACGACTTTATCAAAAATCTAAAATTAGAACTCCTAATAATAGGTGACTGTGGCCGGTGCGGTGACCCTATATTTATGGGTGTGTACAATTAACCTTAGACCTTTGATGTAAGCAGTTTTCAAAGGTGAATTCCCAATTGCCCTATTAGCGTGTCCTGCATTGTACTCTTTGACATTATTTATGTCATGTGGGAAAACATCATAACTGGCCACAAATAGATGAATTTGAACAACAAATAGTGGTTAATCCTGTCCCCTACACAGGAGGGCTATATATAGTATATGCCCGTGTAGCATTGTCTGTATGTTCTATGAACATTGAGTGAGGGAGTGAGTGAGTTTGTGTTTTACGCCCCATCACCACCAGTGTGGGCTATTTAGAGGCAACATTGGTTAGATAGATTATCCTGGAACTAATTCCTCATAATTTGTAGAAGTAGTCATTATCTCTGAGGAACTGTGTTATACTGGACGCTGAATTTTCTAAGAATAAGTGTTTGAGATTACCTGATTGAAAGGGTCGGTGATATAGATTGTTATTACATTCTAACAAGATATGTTTGATCGAAAGTGGTACCTGGCACCCTTCGCATATTGGTGCTGCGTCATTGTTTAATAAGTGTGAGTGGGTTAATCTGCTGTGCCCTATAAGACATCTATGAATTACGATTTGCTCTCTGCGTGAGTGCACATCAATTTTTATATCTTTCATGACGTGTGGTAGTATTGTGCGTAGCTTGTTTCGTTGGCAATCTATGAACATTGAACAATAAAGTGACTATGTTGTGGAGATGTTTAATGTTTAATTCATAGCATGACAAGTATCTCAGCCTCTTCACAACTTGGCTAATGCATTTTTGTTTGCTTGACAAATAGAACCTGTCAACTTGAGCAGTCTTGTGTGTGTATTTAGCATATAAATGAAATATATTTGATTTATTATTCCATCCTTTAAAAGTTTTGTGGCCTTGAGCAGAATGATTAATGTGTTTGCCTTACCCCTTAATCTAGTCTGATCCAATAGTGGTACAATATATAGTGGCAAAGCATCTGAAGCACCTGCGGTCCTGCACAGGTGACTGGTGTCTTTCCATTTTTGATATTTGAGGCAATATTCAGCAGGTTTCATAGGGAATTATAAAGTTAAAAGCATACAGTAGCGGACAAAAGTTTAGGCCACGTCAGTTTTTTGGCAATATTAGGGAAAATAGGTGCTCAGCTGAAAAATTTCTGCATGGATTTTCTTGCCTATGTATCAGGGAAGTTCTACAAGAGAGAAAACTTGATCTATTTTAATCACTTCCTTGAATATGTGTGATAAACAAAAATTTCAGGTGGTCTAAACTTACGTCTGATGCTTGCTTACATCCACAAAGGCCCTTAATGGCATTGTGCATTAGAGGAAAGGTCGCTAAATTATTCAATGTTATTTTCGACAAATTATTCAAACATGTTTCATGTGATTTAAAGGCAATTAGTCGTGAAACAGGGAAAAAAAAACAAATCTTTTTAATAGTTTGTTACAATTTCAATTCAGGAGGTAATAATGGTGATTCAATGAGCCAAAATTGTTAATAAATAAAAGGTCAACTAAAATCAACTAAGAAAATATGTGTCTGACACATTTTCAAACTTCTAATGGAGTATGAATACACTTAACACCCAGTCATACCACAAAAATGGTGTTTTTGCCTGGTTTTGTGTAAGAGACTCCTATTTGAAGCATCATAAAACAGTGAAAGGAGGGTTTTCATTCACCTGAGTATGTGTCCTGATAAAATCAACAAACTTTCGTTCTTTTCCCACAGTACAGACAAAATTACAGACGCCACTGCGGAAAGTGTACTGAAACGTAATGTTAATGAATGGACCAGTTTTACTCCTTCCATAAAAGTGGCTGTTGTTTCATCATAAGTAAAGCGAACAAACAAAAGTTGTTTGATTTTATCAGGACGCATGCGCAGGTCAATGTAAACACTCCGATCGTTTTTTTCTGATGCTTCAAATTGGATCTATCAGACAAAACCCCGGCAAAAACACCATTTTTGCAGTATGACTGGGTGTTAAGCGTATTCATACTCCATTAGAAGGATGAAAATGTGTCAGACACATATTTT
Source organism: Platynereis dumerilii (assembly GCA_026936325.1). Taxonomy (NCBI): domain Eukaryota; kingdom Metazoa; phylum Annelida; class Polychaeta; order Phyllodocida; family Nereididae; genus Platynereis; species Platynereis dumerilii. The sequence goes on along the minus strand of JAPTHN010000006.1, from coordinate 37,646,279 downwards.
CATGGTTCTTTTTAGTTGATCTTCTATTCATTAACAACTCTGGCTCATTCAATCACCATTATTACCTCCTAAGTTGAAATTTTAAAAAATTATTAAAAAATTAGTTTTTTTCTGTTTCACGACTAATTGCCTTTAAATCACATGAAACATGTTTAAATAACTTGTCTAAAATAACATTGAATAATTTAGCCACCTTTCCGCTAATGCACAATGCCATTTAGGGCCTTTGTGGATGTAAGTAGCATCAGACCGTAAGTTTAGACCTCCTGAAATTTTTGTTTATCACACATATTCAAGTAAGTGATAAAAATAGAGCAAGTTTTCTGTATTGTAGAACTTCCGTGACACATAGGCAAGAAAATCCATGCAGAAACTTTTCAGCTGAACACCTATTTTCCCATATATTGCCGAAAAACAGACATGGCCTAAACTTTTGTCCGCTACTGTAGATTCAAAAGTGATGTCTGGAGGCGCTGAAAGCATGGCATAGTCAGCAATGAGAATTGAAGAAGTTATACTGGTTTGGAAACTGAATATCAGTAAGTGTTTTGGCTAAAACTACTTTGGTGGCGTATACATAACCTTTTCGTATCATATTCTGCTTGTAATTTGCGTGCCTTGCACTTTACAGTATTATTTATTGACAGGGAAGCCTATTCTTAGTTGGGGAAAAGTCACTAAGTTAATGCATGCATAATACATGATGTTTGCTTAGCTTTATCTGCATAATTTTAACTTAATGACCTTTTGTGGTTGTGCAACTTTCTGCAGACACTTTACTGATGATGGATAAATATAGATTGATGTTGGATAAATCAAGATTCCTTTGAAGCAGTTTTGGAAGCACTCCCATATTTGGTATGATTAAGACTGTAATTATTTACCCGATACACGCCCTTCCTTATATCTTTTCAGAAGAGTTTCCTATTTCAGGATTACCTCTAATCAGGATGGGCCTCTATTGTTTTCAGATAACAGAAAACTCCAACCTATTGTGAAAATTAACTTTATCGTAAGCAATGCTGATTCAAAAGACAGTATGAGATACAAAATGTATCATAATTGTATATATGATCAAATTAAAGGATAACAGCAGGATGCAAATTATGATTGTTTATCGATCATTCTGACATTAGTATTCCAACCAAAAAGATTGATTGCCCGATCATATGATCTAGTATCCTTTGTCAATGCTTTGGCCATTGACAGCTATTACAATGTGGACCTAACTGGACTGTTTCCTAAACTGTTAACAAATTATGACAAAGTCCATACCTTTGACAGGTCTTCAATTGACCATACCATAGTCAGACCTGCTTTTGATAGAACATTTTTGCTATTTGTGCGAGGTTGCTCCACAGAGGGAAAGCACTGGAGAGACCAGTTTAGGGTTTTGCTTCACATCTATTCATCCGGTGCTTGTGTACTACATGCATCTATTTATATTGCTAACATGGCAACCTATATATATACAGATACACGGTACCTGTGTACATGCATGTATCAAAACCTCCAAATATATATTGTCAGATTATGTATTTTCATTTGAAATTTTTTGACACAAATGTGGTTATATTTTTTGGGTTAATACGTAATTATTCAGTCAGCAGGAAATTACCTTAAGTCCTGAGGAAGAAGGTTCTAATTGTGAGCTACCATGCACTCTAAAAAATTCAGACAAAATTGGTTTTTAGATTCAAAATGGTTTTTTGAAAAACCAAATTTCAATGCAAAAAACCAACATGGATTGTTTTTAAAATCCTTGTTGGTTTTGCATTGAAATTTGGTTTTTCAAAAAACCATTTTGAATCTAAAAAACCAATTTTGGCCCGACATTTTTTATAGTGTGCAGCTATGATCAAATTACGGAAACACCTGATGATCAACAAGCATAGACCTCTTTCATGTTGTGAACTTTAGAAGTATATAATGACTGGCCTGAAGTTGTAAAGGAACGTAATCTGAATCCTTTTTAAATGTCTTTCAATTATGTAAGCAAGATCACCTATCCAAACCATGCAGTTTGCAGACCATGCAAATTTTTACAAAACAGGCAATGAACCATAAAGCGCCTTGATATCAGAATTCAGCAAAGTGACTTTATAGAAGTATAATATGGCATCTTTACAACTTAACTGATTCATCTTGGCTTGCTTGACAAATAGGACCGGTCAACATGAGCAGCCTTGTGCCAGTCATGGGTTGATTTTGTATGTAAATTGATATAACAAGCCTTTCAGGAATGTTTTGTGGTTCCGAGCAGGCTGAGTAAAATGCATACCCTATCCCTTGACCTGGCCTTTTAAAATGAGTACTTTGCCAAAGTGAATAAAGATGCTTTCTCGCTCAGCTTTGTTTTTGTTGCATGCTGATCTGCCAGTTTCAAGGTTTTTGACGTTAATATAATGAAAAGCACTCGAACCCACTTCACATCAAAAGGTGTTAGGTTCAAGTGTCAGGATCAGCCTGCAAGGGCACATCAGCACAAATTACGAAAATGAATCAATATTTAAATAACATACATTATTATTTGACATTTTCTGTTTAACTCACAGCCAGATCAGCCACATTCACCATAGTTTACTTTGGTCAACAGTCCACAATCAGTACAACATTTTCCAGTCAGCTGAAGGCCATCAAATGAGAAAACGCAATTTGACAAAGTAAAAATCTATTAAAGCTCAGAAGGTCAAATGGAGATGATGGTTGCCTTTATATTTTACGTCATATTCCTCTGTGCTAAAGCTGCCTCCAAATCTGCAGCGCCTGGCTATGCAAAAACTAGAAGGAGAGAGAGTCAACATTCAACATATTTCATTGCAATATCAGGATAACAAATGGAGTTTTATTCAAATTTCATCAGTCCCCAGTCACAACAAAAGCAAAAACTATCTCGTAGCCTTGATAACAGAAACTGAGCAATGACATCTATTCAAAATTCCTCCAAGCAGTAATTTATATTCAATGCTGATTCCAAATTTCCAAGTAACATTTGCGACCATGTAAATGCAAATGACTTTTTGAAAAATCTAAAATTAGAACTCCTAATAATAGTTGGCCCACAGTCAGTGCAGTGACCCTATATTTATGGCTGTACACAACTAACCTTAGACCTTTGATGAAAGCAGTTTTCAAAGGAGAATTCCCAATTGCCAGATAACCATGTTCTGCATTGTACTCTCTGACTTTGTTATGTGATGTTGGAGAAAATCATAACTGGCCATAAAGACAAGTTTTACAATTTACATGAACTTATAGTGGTCTCTCTAGTGTGTTCCCTCTGTCAAGCAACCTCCCACAAATAGCAAATATTTTCTGTCATTTATTGCTTACATTTTACACGGTAAAATTATACCACAAGGAAACAATTTCAAACAAATCCCAATTATGGTATCCAACATCATCAATTATCACATGAATATTTATCTACAATCAGTAATGTGTCTACAGATAGTCGCACAAAAGGTCATTAACAGCCATTTATATAGATAAAGCTAAGCAAACATCATGTATAATGCATACATCAACTTAGTTACTTTAAGGCAAGTAAAAATAGACTTCCTTGTCAATAAATAATACTACGAAGTGCAAGGCAAGCAATTTACCAGCAGAAAATGATACAACAGTTAAATATAAGCTTATAGTTATTGCCAAATATCTATAGTTATTGCCAAAAGACAAGTGATAATCAGTTTCCAAACCAATATAAATTTTAATTTTTGTAATGCTCACTTCTGAGATTCAGGTTGTGATTCCTGGTCAGGTACCAGAAGATGAATTACAAGTGCTTGCAGAAATGCATTGGACTGTTCCTTGTCAGGTCATAGCCTTATTATTGCTATGTTATTTTGTTTGAATCATAAAATTAGTGAGGTCATATTTTTTACTTTAAATGCTATCACAGGATTCACGACAAGTCAAAGTGTTATGAATATTCAAATCTTCAACACCTTTTCTTCTGGTTTGAAAAATCCATGATTTTGATAATTGTTTGGTTTTTTGCAGACAACACATTTGAAACAACAAACCGATATCAATTTCACATTCAAATTTACATTCAATGCTTTGAATGAGCCCTAACTGTGAATTATGTTTGTAACACCGGAAAACGGACAATCTTTTTATTATCAGCGTCTTCACAAAACAGCGCTGAATTGCTGTGTGGGATGGGTGAGGGACAGGTGCATGGAAGTTGTGAAATGGGTACGGGACTGACATTAGCAGGTCGGGACAAATTAGAAAAATCGCTCCACACGGGGCTCGAAAATGTACCTCATAAATGATTATACATTATGTTAGTAGGCAAGTTTTTTATCGGACACAAAAACATATCATTTGATCCCATTTGGCTTTGACTGATTTCCCAGTGACAAGCATGGGCTCACCTCATTGCATATGGCACAGACCATAGCCTATTACTGTTATCATAATGCAACCTATAGAAATGGACCATGCACGTCTGAAAGAAGCATTGACACATTACATTAGGGTGAAAGGATGCATTAGATGTGTGATGATGCTTTACTAAAATCATCACTCACTCACTAACCCACTCAATGCATTATCATCAATCATCCTATTCGATAAGATGATCACGAATGCCAGTCAAGATACTTGACTAAAGGACCACCTCTAAAAGTGTGACCAATTCTCCGTTCTTCAAACAAATAGATCACAGTTCCACATTGTACTGAACATACTATAATATAATATTATATAATAATTTCTAATATATACAGAGTGAGGAAGGGACATTTTCAAAAATCTGTCTGCATGCAAAATATTGGCATACTTTTTGCTCAGGATGTCATAACTTCCAGCTATTTGAATACATGAAAGCATGACATTGTCATGCACAACTTCTACGCTTATAACTTAATACATGTAATTCCATATAAAACTTGCCGAATGTCGAATCAAATTTCTATTTGCTAGAGGACCACTCAGAGACACAGGTGCTTCCCCACATATATTGTACCACTATTGGATCAGCCTAGATTAAGGGGTAAGGCAAACACATTAATCAGTCTGCTCAAGGCCACAAAACTTCTAATGGATGGAATAATAAATCAAATATATTTCATTTATATGCAAAATCCACCCACAAGACTGCTCAACTTGACAGGTTCTATTTGTCAAGCAAACAAGAATGCATTAGCCAAGTTGTGAAGAGGCAAAAATACTTGTCATGCTATGAATTAAACATCTCTGCAACAAAGTCACTTTATTGTTCAATGCTCATAGAACATACACACAATGCCACACAGGCATAGGCCTATAGCTAGGCTTTCTGTGTAGGGGGTCAGATTATCCAGTTTAGGGTTTTGCCACACATCTATGCTTCCGGTGCTTGTGTACTACATGTATCTATCTACATTGCTAATATGGCAACACATACATGGGACCTGTGTACATGCACGTAACAAAACCTCCCAATAATTATTTTCACATGTGCATTTTCATTTTAACTTGAAAATTATGCTTTTTTACAAAAAGGTTGTTATTCTATTTTCTGTGTTAATGCGATTTTTATTCAGTCAGCAGGAAATGACCTTAGTTCTAAGGAAGAAGGGCAGAATTGTGAGCCACCACATGCATCCATCTGGTGCGTGGTATTACATGTCTAAATTTGAGAAATCCAATCTTATAGTTTGAGGCCAGTTTATTACAAGGAAATTTCTATGAAGAAGCATACACCGTGCGACGGAGTTTTCAAGTTTAACATGCAACGAACCACATGATTGTATTGCGAAAACAACTGATGATCTACAACCATCTGTTTCTTGTCATGAGAGTTTGTATTTAGGATATTATCTGATACATTTTGCCTATTTTACACAAACCTCTAGAGTGAACATTAGAAGTATAGGATAACTTGCTCAAAAAGGTTTGCAGAGCTTCCTACGAAATTCCCCCACCCCGTTTTGTGAAACAACATAATCTGAATCTTTTAATTATGATCAATTGGATCTGGGAAATTCTAAAATTCCTTTTAAATTCTTTTCAATTGTATAAGCAAGGTCACCAATCACAAATCATGCAAACCTTTACGATGCAGGCTATGAACGATACAGTTACTTCATATCAGAATTCAACACAGTGACCATATGCTTGAGATGTTTAATTAATGGCAGCAGAAGTATTGTGCCTCTTCACAACTTACAGTCTGTCACTTTGATATAGAAAAAGAATGGACTGTTGCAATGTGAAAATGGCACTTCGTGTGTCATCATGCTGATGATTTGTCATGATCATACCCAATACTTTCAATGTTAATCTGATTTAAGGAGACTTATTTCGCTTGTTTGTGACAGCCAAACGAAGGGATTATGCATCTGATTTTCATTCTGAAATCAGTTATGACATCATATAGCCTTCTCTTGATCATGATTAATCAAACAATCTTTCCCATATTGAATTTAGAGAAGATGACACTCCATTGGCTATCATGAGTCAAGAAGTGCATTTTTCACAGTGAACTGGTCCTCATTTATCAAAGTGACAGACTGTAATAGATAAATTTTTGCTTGCTTAACAAAATTGATATGTCCAAATGAGCAATTTAGTGCCAGTCTTGAGTTGATTTTGCATGTAAATTGATAAAATACCCTTTCAGCAATGCTTTGTGACCAGTCTTGAACATGCTGAGTAAAATGTTTACCTTATACCTTGATTTTTAAAATCAGTAATTTTCCAAACAGAATAAAGAGGCTTTGTTGCTCAGCTGGGTCATTCTCAAATTTCGGGACAATTTGCGTCACTCTAGCTCCCTGACATTAATATGAATGCGATGAATATCTGAAGCGTCACTCTGCATCTGTTATTCATATTTCTACTTAGAACCACTGCATTTGGAGCAAAAAGTCATTCATTAGACTTTTTTTAATGCATTATGTCCAGAAATCCGTGCAAAATCGATGGTTTTTCCCTGTCACTGGACCTGACATGACAAAATCAAGTGTTTATTTTCCTCCTAATATACCATTATTTTCAAAGTTTCTTTGCACGATTCATGGGAATATAGACTTGAATTTATATTTAGTTCATTTTCAATTTTTTTTGGGGTATAATTTCATTGATTAAATTGATACAATAGTCGTGTCACTAATTTATGTCAATTTTTTGTCCCCTCCGTTACTTGCCGTAGCTCTGTTCGTTATTGTTTTTTATGCGCTATTTTCACTGAATATCATCAGACGCATGTGCGCAATAGTACCACTGCCTTGCAGACTTCATAAAACATGTATTCAATAAATTATGACATAATGTTCATAAAAAATGTTTTTGGTCCCACTAAAATGTCCCCTCCGTTTCCTTCATTTCCAAGCTTACCAATGATAATTTTACAGAGCGATTTCATGTATATGTTGCTGAGGGTGGCAGGTTTTAATATTCTGCAATTATTTTGTCAAATCTCCAAAATAAAAAGCAGTAATGAGCGAAAAGCAAAAAATTGTTCCCCTCCGTTACCGTCCACTCCGTTACCAGATCATGAGCAAGAAATCGACATTTGGACCAAAAAATCTACTGATATGAGATGAAGTACTTCTGAAAATAATAGTTACATCAATATTTTATCATTTTTCCTTTTGTCGCTGTTCCTACAGTTGGTTTTTTACATCAAAATTCCCCTCCGTTACCACATTGTCCCCTCCGTTACAGGACAATTTTCCTATACCCGTTGTCCCGAAATTTGAGAATGGCCCAGCTTTGTTTTTGTTGTATGCTGATCTGCCAGAGGCGAGGGCAAAGGTTTTGGATGTTAATATTATTAAAGCACTCAACCCCATTTTACATCAGAAGGTATTACGTTACAGTGTCAGGATCTGCCCATAGGGGCACACCAGCAAAAAATAAATCAACATTTAAATAACATGCATTTTAATTCAACATTTTCTGTTTAACTCACAGCCAGATCAGCCACATTCACTACAGTTTAAATTAGTCACCAGTCCACAATCAGTCCAAAATTTTCCAGCCAGCTGCAGAGAATCAACTGAGAAAAAACAATCTGACAATTCTATTAAAGCTCAGAAGGTCAAATTGAGATGAGGGTGGCCTTTAAAGGTAGTATGTCCGCATATTTAATTTACTGTCTTTGGATAGATTTCAGTCATATTTAACACATTCCAGTTGAAAAATTTCCCTAACTGCTATTTTAATGGCAGTATATGAAGTTTATTTCCTTGAAAAATGTAAACAAATAGTTTTTCATGCCATGAAAAAGTCCTGCATTGTTTACAAATCAAGCAATGCAGGGCTCTCCTTAAGTAATTAAAGGCCTTACAATCAATTAAACTCACTTAATTATGGAAAACACACAATTCTGTTGCCTGTAGGTGTGTACTATATTTAAAATCTATCAGTTTATGATCTATAAATGCAAGTTTAATTTTACATAGAATTGGTGGACTTACTACCTTTAAATTTACACTGCCCGCAGAATCATTCTGTGCAACTACATTGGCACTGTGATCTATCCACCACAGGACCAATTGTGCTGAAATTGGTCGCGGGGGCCAGTAACCATCAATCGGTGTTGCCATGCTAGACAGAAGATGTAGAGAGTTAAGGTTCAATACATTTTTCATTGCAAAATAGGGATAACAAATAAAGTTTTATCGAAATTTCATCAGTCGTAAATAATAGCAAAAGCAAAAATTCTCTTCTAGTTTTGACTACTGAGCAATGACATAAACTAAAAATTCCTCAGAACTAAATTCTATTCAGTTCTTATTCAGAGTTGCCAAATAATGTTCACGACTGCAAACAATGCAAATAGGGCACATTCACCAGAATTTAAATGAGAAATGTTGCAGATGCAGCCTATTACCATTATTTGGCATATGGTATCGGGTAATGCAGCATCACCTTTGCTCAACCTGCCAGTGTTCCGCTGGCATGGGGAATATTAAAAATTTGCCGTCTGTCTTGTGCTTGGTTGAACAAATTTTGGAAGGTTCAGCGCAGAATTTCCGTATGCGAAACAAAGCAGAATGACTTTGAACATCAAAAATCTAAATTTAAAACTCCTTATAATAGTTGACTGCGGTCGGTGCGGTGACCCTATATTTATGGGTGTGTACAACTAACCTTAGACCTTTGATGCAAGCAGTTTTCAAAGGTGAATTCCCAATTGCCCAATTAGCGTGTTCTGCATTGTACTCTATGACTTTATGTCATGTGGGAGAATGGCATAACCGACCACAAAGATGAACATGAGTATCTCCAGTGCTTTCCCTCTGTTTAGCAAACTCCCACAAATAGCAAATATTTTCTATCATTTCTTGCACGAATTTTACACGCTAAAATTATACCACATGGAAACAGTTTCAAACAAATCCCGATTATGTTATCAAACATCATCCATGCATTTTCATCGATATTTATCAACAGTCAGTAATTGTCTACAGATAGTTGCACATATACAAAAGGTCATTAACATCATTTATATTGATAAAGCTAAGCAAACATCATGTATAATGCATACATCAACTTAGTGACTTTTCCGAAGTGAAAATACACTACCTTGTTAATAAATAATACTGCAAAGTGCAAGGCCATGTTCTATACTTGGAGTGCTACCACGACAAGTAAAAGTGCTATGAATATTCCAATCTTTAACAGCTTTTTTCTGGTTCGAAAAATCCATGTTTTTGAATATTGTTTGTGGTTTTCTTTAGACACCACATTCAATTTCACATTCAAACTTACATTCAATGCTTAGAATGAGCTTTAACTGTGAATTATGTTTGTCACGCCGGCAGACGGACAATCTTTTCGTCACTCACGTCTCCACAAAATGGTGCTGAGTGGCTCTGCGTGATGGGTGCGGGACAGATGCATGAAAAGGCTAATTTAAACGGGTATGGGGACTGACTGTGCAGGATCACTCCACATGGGGCTCTAATATATGTATCTCACAAATGATTATACATTCTCATGTTAGCAGACAAGATTTTTATTGGATGCAAAATATATCATTTGATCCCATTTAGCTGAGATTGATTTCTCAGTGGGAAGTGTTATATGGACCCACTTCATTGAGTATGGCACAGACCTTAACCAATTACTGTTATCATAATGCAATGGCAACCTATGGAAATGGACCATGCACATCTGAAAAAAGCATTGAAACATTACATTAGGGTGAATGGACGCATTAGATGTGTGATGATGCATTACTAAAATCATCACTCACTCACTCACCCACTCAATGCATTATCATCAATCATCCTATTCGATAAGATGATCATGAAAGCCGGTTAGGAGACTCCTTTTAACATCTTTAATCGTGACCCATTCCCTCTTTTTAAACAATAACTTCACAAATTCATGGCACATAGTGCTCAACATTAATATAAATTCATATTGTTCTGAACATGTATAATATATTATATTGCATATTGTGTACATACAAGTTGTCAACTTTTCATTAACAACCGAGAGCATTTGGAATTGTGGGAATCTATTACTGCACAGCTCAAGGTGTGGTACTGGTAATGTTTCATAACTTCTGTTTGTACACCTCACATATCAAAACAAGTGCATATTTCTGATTACTTGCATATATCCATTTACAGACACAATAATATCGAATTTAATTTAATTGGAAATGTTATCTTTTAAATCTTCACTTAATTAAATTTCAAAACAAGTGCATATTTCTGATTACTTGCATATATCCATTTACAGACACAATAATATCGAATTTAATTTAATTGGAAATGTTATCTTTTAAATCTTCACTTAATTAAATTTCAAAACAAGTGCATATTTCTGATTACTTGCATATATCCATTTACAGACACAATAATATCGAATTTAATTTAATTGGAAATGTTATCTTTTAAATCTTCACTTAATTACATTTCAAAACAAGTGCATATTTCTGATTACTTGCATGTATCCATTTACAGACACAATAATATAGAATTTAATTTAATTGGAAATGTTATCTTTTAAATCTTTACTTAATTAAATTTCAAAACAAGTGCATATTTCTGATTAGTTGCATATATCCATTTACAGACACAATAATATCGAATTTAATTTAATTGGAAATGTTATCTTTTAAATCTTCACTTAATTAAAATTGCTTTTATTTAATTTAAACTCACACATTTTATCTGCACCACACTCAAGACTTCAGTGGTATTTGGACACCACAACATGCTGAGTCTCAACCAAACCAAATCATGTGTTAAATCAAAATTACATTTGAAATTATTGCAAGAAAGCAGAAAAGGAGATATATTGTAAAAATAATTTGACAAAAAGGTTTTGTCATAGAGACACTTTACTTTGAAGGTCACACAAACTTAAAAATACAAAGAATTCCTTAGTCCTGGGTTGATTCCCGATGTTGTCAATATACAGTGGTCCCTGCATCATAAAACCACCCCTTCTACAGTCAAGAAGTGGTCTCTCTCTCTCGGGGTGCGGTCTCTCATCATGTGCAAAATGCACTAACAATACTACTTTGTGCAGGAGGAGTGTGTGTGTGTGTGTTTGTGTTTTACGTCTCATCAGCACCTTGTTGGGCTATTTAGAGACATACTTGGTTTGTACTAAGTGTCTTTATAGTCCTGTTTGATTGGTAGTTAGTTTTTCTTTTTTTTTGTATCATGTTTGTACTAATTGTCTGTATAGGTCTGTTAGATTGCTACTTAGTTATTCCTTTTTTGTGTCATGTTGTCTGTTGTCCGTTGTTTTTTTATCAATTTCATAGCAACAGAAAGATGGTCATGTAAGACCAGTATACTGAGGATTCCATAGAACTCATCAGTGAAGGTGCAGTTGGTGACTAAATTGAATATTTCTCTTTTTGTTGTATGTGTATCTTCATGCCAGTCGTGCAGCTTTAGTTTTGTTCGTTCAGTCAGCTTCCGGGACACATTGCCAAAGCCAGACATTTGAAGATGCTTCACTGCCGGTTCTAGCCAGTAGCGTATAAACTTGGGTCGGAATTTTTCAATCTTTTCAGGTGATGGTTCTTCATCTAGGAAGTAGTAAAGATAATCTTTGGTTGTGATTGTTTGGTTGTCATCGTTTTGTGCCCTGTCTTTTCCTTCATCCACAGGTTTTGTTTCCTTTTTGTCCATTCCACCCTGTTCTTTGTTTCCCGGATCCCGGATCATCTTCTCCCTCTTCCTCTTGTCCTTCTTCGTTTTCTTCTTCCTGCAAGTCCCCTTGGTCCTCTTCATGTTCTTCCTCTTCCTCTTGTTCTTCTTCCATTGATTCGTTGCTGGGTGTAGTGTCCCCACCATCATTTGATCCTTCCTGTTCCTCTTCAGTGGCTGCTTCATTTGGATGTTCTTCTTCCATTGCTGTATCTGGAGGAGTTGTGGCGCCAGCTGGTGTTTTTGGTTCTTCAAGGTCCGCCCGGGGAGTAGACGGTTTTGTGGTGTTTGTTGTCTTTAGAGTGGTTTTTTCATTTGTTCTTTCCAAGTGTCTGCTAGTGTCGTCTGGGTTCTCTGTGTGTTGTTGGTGTGATCTGTTGATGCTGTGTTCTTCGAGTTGTAGTCTTCGTCTTGGTGTCGCACGTTGATGAGGATGTCGATATCCTGCAATGTCCGCATAGCTGGGCATTCCTGAGTGCTGGTCAACGCTCCTTCTAGCCTCCGGAAAAGATATCGCTTGGGTTGCCTTCAATGTGAGGATTTCTTTTTCCTTAGTCCACTGTCTGCAAGTTTTGCTGTAAGAGGGATGATCCTCCTTACAGTTGACACAAAGAGGAGGGGCTGAGCAAGGTTGTTCCTTTGATTGAACGTGGTCCTGGGATCCACAATGTCCACAAACTTCTTGTCGTCGGCACCACTTGCTCAGGTGACCGAAACGTTGACATTTGTAGCATCTTCTTGGATTGGGGATGTAGGGTCGTACCTTACATTGCTCCCATATAACTTTGACACTCTCTGGAAGAGTCGTGTCTGAAAAAGTCAAGATAAGAAGCTCCCGATTATCCCTCTGTGGGATTCTATGAAAATGAATGACATCAGTAAAAGTTTCAAACCATTCTTGTAAATCGTCGTCCGAGTCTAAATAGCTAAGGGAGGAGAAAACCACTCCCTTGGAAGTATTCAAGGTCCGATGAGGCTCGATTATGGCCTGGGTACCTGCAACATCTTTCAGCCTAAGGAGTTTTCGACTCTGGTCGTCGTTTCTGGTCTTAAATAGGACGGTTCCATCTCTCTGTAAGGTTGTCTCTGCAGGTTCGCCGACTTCTTGAAGTATGGTCTTGTAGATGGCGAAGGGAGATAGCCTGTTAGTTGGTTTGAACACTATGTACCTGTGTCGGTACTCCGATTTTCGTGTTGTCGATTTAGAAGTTCCGGGTCGATACAGTCATCCGAGGATGACCGCTGCCGTTTTAGTCGAGACTGTGAATTAGGAAGAGAGTATGCCATAGGAATTTGTGATGTTCATCCCCCATGCTCCCCACCCACCAAGGAGCCCAACAAGGGGGGATTAATATGGGTAGGGCTGCGCCCAGTACCCTAGTCCAGGGATACATGGGGGATATACTCGTAGAAGGCTTGGTAAGAGATACAGCTGCAATCATATTTAAAACATGGCCAGCATGTAGACTTGGTAGAACCTCCCTTGATTGACCCATCAGCCATGGCCAAATAGGACCGAAGCCCTAGTGACAACATGACAAGCCGATTGACTGGACCGGGCCAATCCAGCCTCCCGTCTAGGAGAAATCCAGGCCAAAGTAGTGTATTGTATGGGAGGGACCAGGTTAGGCCCACCCAACTCAACTACCAGGACCCCTTCATCCTCCGACACGGGTCGCAACCCACGGCAAACTGGTTGCCCCATTTCCGTCGGGGAGACGTGTGCTTGCGCACTGTCTCGTGTTGGCCACTAAGGATACAGGTCTTCACCTATAGTGTTACCACCCACCGCCACGAGGAGGCCCGAGACCTGCGGGGGCTTGTGCAGGAGGAAGGCGGTCGCATAAGGCAAGGTGGTCTTACAACAAGCTATATTAGCTCAAAGGAATTGTGTAACCATCTCACCTAATTCATTTAAGCTGACTCAAAATTTCAAATTTTACAGTGAACGAGCTATTTCTAAGGAGGACCGGTGATTAATTTGATAGCACATTAAATTTCAAGCAGCGAGATACCATCAATTGACAAAGCTTTTATCAATCAGTATCTATAAGTTTGCTCAGAGTGAAGACAGTGTCACAAAACTTCTTTTTTCAAAACCAAATTTAATTCACTTCACACCAAAATACAAAGTCATGCTTCAAAAGACATCATTATGTCAATCTTGCATGCTCAATACTGGTATCCAGCTTAATAGTGGTATCCAGCTGGGTAGTAGTGGGCATCTGGGTAGTAGGCAGCTGGGTGGGCTGGGTAGTGAGCTGGGTAGTAAGCTCCATGGGGGTAGGCAGGGTAGTATCCCTTTCCGGTGACTCCGTAGACTGTGCCTGGGACTCCGTCTTTCTTGGCGGTGCCTGAGGAGGCGCCGACGGCTTCGGCGTAGTAGTTCACATCCAACTGCCTCTTGGCGTTGACGGCATTGACCTTTGTTTCCCTAGCTCTAAAAATGAAAATAGATGATTTTTAAAACATATTTCAGGCTCACTTTGTACAATATGGTGCATCGTTACACCCTTTGGTATAGTATTAAGACCAATAGTCAAATTTGAGCGAGTTCGTGTTTAATGTCAAATTCAAGTGAACTTGCCAGTCCAAATCAACTGAAAAATAAAGGACAAAAAGCCCCATCAGGGGCCCAGCACCTACCCCTATACCTACAGGTCTGTAAATTTAAAGGGAAACATGCAGACATAGACAATTTTACATACTGGATTTTTTTCCCATCACCAGCCAATTTCAGTAATTCAAACAAACTTTCACAATAAAATTTTCATTAACAATAATTTCTTCAAAAATCTCTTGTACGGTAGGAGGATAATAAAATTTGCATAAAGAGATATATATATTAATTTTATATTTATCAGCTCAGTTAAACAAAACCACAGCTAATATAATGGACCCAAATCCTTTGCCTCATTGCTGTATCTTCCTAGTGTTCTAATCAGCCTTCCAGATGCATAAATACGGAAGGTTAAGCCCACATCATCCATCCTGATAATATGAGATTCTTAGCTGGAGTATTTTCAATGCATTTAAGTGTTACCCCAAGGGCTCCATATCTCTTGCCATTAAAGCCAAATAAATTTTGAAAGTAGTACTCCAAAATTTAGGTTACTCCAAGAAAGAATCTAAACTTTAAAATCGGATAAACTGTGTCGGCTTAAATAATTGAGTGAGATGATTGCACAAATTGTTTGAGCTTACATAGCTCGTTGTTTTCAGCTAAGATAACAATTATTTTATCTTTGCTGAAAACAACAAGCTATATCAGCTCACACAATTAGTGCAATCATCTCACACTATTGGTGCAACCAGCCACTCAATCATTTAAGCGGACTCAAAATTCAAATTTACATTGAACTAGCAGAAAGCACACTTACTTGTTCTGGGGAATATCGAAGTTGTAGGAGGCAGCAGCCACGGCCACAAGGGCAAGGAGAGCAATGCAGGTCTTCATGATTCTGTAGATGTTGACCAAGTGATGCCTAGGATCTGAATTCTGACCTTTATATAGTCTGTGGTGATAGGAAATGCCTGAGGCATTAATGTTCCATGGGTCAATGTATTGTCCCAGCAGGTCAATCCATTGTTTGAAATTTGTTTCCCAGATTGTACCTCTGTTGAGGTACTTGTCAGATGCCTTTGACACTTTGTATCAATTCTGACCTATTGTTTCACAGGTAAAGCTTGTCAGGGCTTAAAACAATGCATGTATTCATTTTATATGTATGTATGGACAGATTGCACACATGTACTTTCAGAATGGCCTAATTTATTACCTTAAGGTCAGATGCAGCTTCACCTGACCTCTGTGACCTTAAAAGGTCATATAGTACAGGTATAGGCCCAAGTGCAGGAAATTGTACACTTCCTAAACTTTTGTGATACGTCTGTGGTGGGCAAATACCAGAGGAAAAACAAAATCTTTTTGAAAAAAAAAGATATATGCTGGCTGTAGTGATTACGATTTCAAAATTTACAATAAGAGTATGTTTTGCCACAAGAATTTTAAAATATGGTATAAGAGAAACTACAGATGAACCCATGATATGGTATAAGAAGCTATAAGAGGAATTGTAGATGAACCCATGATAGATCTATCTATCTATCTATCTGTCTATCTCTCACCCTCTCTATCTCTTCATCCCAAGGGGGCATGCAATACTCCGGAGACACCAACTATACTTTTTCTATATATCTCTCACTAACTAGGTCTGGAACACACATATATCATGGGTTCATCTATAAATCCTCTTATAGCTTCTTATACCTGTTCTGCTGACTAACTAAACAGTCAAAACTGTTATTAGTCAAAAACTGTTATTCAATCAAAACTGTTAGTCAAAACTGTTATTAGTCAAAAACTGTTATTCAATCAAAACTGTTAGTCAAAAACTGTTATTAAAAAAACTGTTAGTCAAAAACGGTTAGTCAAAAACTGTAAGTCAAAATGGTTAGTTAGTCAAAAACTGTTTGTCAGTCAAAAACTGTTATTTAGTCAAAACTGTTAGTTATTCAAAAACTATTTGTAGTCAAAACTGTTGGTAGTCAAAAACTAAGTCAAAAATGGTTAGTTAGTCAAAAACTGTTAGTTAGTCAAAAACTGTTTGTTAGTTAAAAACTGTTAGTCAAAACTGTTAGTTAGTCAAAACTGTTAGTTAGTCAAAAAATGTTAATTAGTCACTCATTGTCACTACCTGTTAGTCACTAACATTCAGTCAGTCACCAACTGTTGGTCAGTCACCAACTATTAGTCAGTCACCAATCACTAACTGTTAATTGGCCACTAACTGTTAGTCAGTCAGTTAGTCAGTCTATGTCAGTCAGTAACTGTTAGTCAGTCACTAACTGTTAGTTAGTCATGTAAGTCAGCTAGTCCTTAACTGTTGGCAAGTAACTGTTAGTAAGTTACTAACTGCTAGTCCCTGACTGTTAGTCATGTCCCTAACTGTTGTTCTCCAGTTGGTCACTACTGTTAGTAAGTCACTGCTGTTAGTCACTTACTGTTAGTAAGCACTAACTGTTGTTGATTCACTAACTGTTTGTTAGTCTTTAACTGCGAGTTAGTCACTAACTGTAAGTCACTAACAGTCTGTTAATCATCCCAAGGATGTGCCACACAGAATTTGGACCTATAAATAGAACAAACTGCTCTCATTACTATTCACCCCCAATTGTTACAACTCACCCCAATTATTTCAGGTCCTGCAACAATTGTATCTGCACCATTTGGTCGATTAATGGAGGTATATATTTTTCACTATTTGGCATGTACACGAATTTGTAAACCTGCAAAAACGAACATATGCACGAATATAGCATTCGTGTAAGTGTGAAATATTACTATTCACGAATTTGTGTATGTGTAATTACAAACATTGCAACCATAAACTTAGCTAAAACTAACTCTAAACCTAATTTTAACACTGAACCCTAATTATATAGCACTTCTACGAATGTTATTATTGGCAGATACAAGAATGAATAATAAAGCACATTCACGAGTGTTAGTTTTTACATGTACACGAGCAACTATGCTCGTTTTTTCATGTCCACGAATTCGTACATGCTCGTTTTTACACCTCCACGAATTCGTGAACATGCCAAATAATGAAAAATATATACATGATTAATGAGTTGCAGGTGTACTTTTACATCAATGCAACAATATTAAGTATTTGTGATCATAAGATATTTTGTAATACTCTAGCTGATATTACTAAATGGTGGGGACCAAACCGGTTGACACTTTTCCGTATGGGGCAACCAGTATAGTATGCTGGCTGCAGAGCCAATACTGTACTATGACAAATCTTGTCCTAAAGTTCAAGAAGCCAGCATAAAAAATGCAAAAACACCACTAATTATAACACAAAGGTCAATTCTATCATTTTGTAAGAAGCTATCTGGTTCTGTTTTCTGAAAAATACGTGAAGTCAGAAGAACAAAAACAACGAAATGTTATCTCAACATCATTAAGTTTAGCTAAGTAAAATGGACTGCCATTATAAGATGGAGGATTTTTTTTTACACTGATAACAAATACTCAGAAATCCAATCTATTCCAAAAGGAGCAACCAGAAACAGAAACTTCGAAGTGACATAATGGACGCATGACTGGGGCCTTATTAGGGTGGCCTAAAAATGTACAGGAAAATTTTTTTTTCTGAAATTCACGTCGCATACCCCCTCATTAGGGTGCTCCTTCTGCCCCCCAAAATTGAATTTTTTTCTGGATCCAACCTTACTTTTTTTTGGTGGTGAGGTTATCAATGTAGACCATTTTTCTGAAATTTCATGAAATTTGAAGAATTCCTAGGTGTAGCACATTGCAATTGAAATTTTGTCGTTTTTCGTAATTTTGAGAGAAAAGAAAACAAATAGCCAATCAACAGATAACATGGTTTGCATGATAAATCAGATTTAAACATACATAACAAAGTGCAGACACCATTTGGGAAAGACAGAGGTCAGCTAAGTGCTACATACCACTTGCCAGGGTCATCAATATGATAGGTGTACAACATCAAGTTTGCGCTGTTTTCTGCGATTTTGACGATAATTCAGGAATTGTTGACCATACTTGTAGTTCATTTTGAAATCGATCTTCCTTTCTTGATCTTAATAATCTACTTCCAATTTTACCCTCTTTCTGCACATTCATTTGACACCTTAAAGGCACTGGAGATCTTTTTCCCTGATATGTATCTATCATCATATTGTCATTCAGAAGGTTCGGATGTGTACATCAATCTCCAAAAAGGATGGCTCAATCTTCATTAATGAAACAATGTACATGCCATAAGTCTGCAACAACTAACCCACAGTTTCATATTTTCCCTCAATTCAGGAAAGGAATTTAAGGCTTTTGATGTAGAACATTTTATGGTTGTTTTAATATTTCTTGCAGTAACTTACTGTATGTGTTTTTCTCATCAGTACGCAAGTGATCATCAAACAGTGTCAAAGCGATCATGTCAGGAACAAGAAAACAGAGACGATGTTTCAGTACTTTCAGCTCGGCTTCCCAAATGTTGGAGTGAGTTGTTAATAACTTGATGATATTATTGCATAGTACGAGGTCATTGCTTGGGTTGCAGTTGAATTCAACGAAGGTGCATACACAAATACCTCACATTTGACGAATCATTTAATTTATTGAATGCTGCGAGCACAGGCAAAAGCCTGGAGTCTTGTCTTAATTGTCACTATTTATTTATAATTGTCAAATAAAGACAAGACTCTATTCAGGCAACAGCTAACTAGAGTGCATAAGAAGCTTTGCCATCCAAGTTGCACCCTCCTTTTCAAGTCATTGCTGGTCGCAATTGAAGAGTAGAAATACAGCAAGACAAGATCAAGTATCAATACATCATCATAATTAGGGTACCTTCTGAAGTTTTACAAAAGGCCTGCCACAATCTCTTTCAGCTCACTGAGGAAAGGCTGCAAACCACTATCCGCCATTGACAATGAATTTAAATCACTGAATGACATTTTTTGGGGTAAATTTTCTCCTAATTTTGACATAATGGTAAAAATATTCGTGGTCGTGTGCGCAGCCACTGTGGCAGGAATCTTTCCTCTCTTGATGTTATATTTCAGTAACACTATAAATTCCTCATAGCATTAAATATTTCCAAAGTCATCTTATGGGGGCTGACAGGAAATATGTGCTCTCTCACAGAAGGATAAAACAAGTTCAGAGTATTTTTTTCCAAATATCTTCTTTATATAATGAACTATGAAGCTCAACAAGACCTGCTTCCTTTGGGAAGAATTGTAGACACAGTTTCTTGTAAAACAAATACCTTGATCCTAGTGTCTTGACATGACTAAGAATGCTGTGCAAAAGGACTATCCCAAGGATCTGCTGAATTTGATGATTGACATCTTTGTAGGCCTTTAAAACTTCAGAAATGTCCTTCACACTTTTACCATGTGAGGTACTGTGCAGCTGGTCACATTACAAAACTTTAATTAAGTGACTACTAGTGTCACAAGTAAATGATTTGACGTGTAAATTAAACAATGCATCTTGAAACTCTTGGCAACTTCTTATTTTTCAACTCATTTAAATGATCGAAATTCTAGTTTCCATCAAGATACAGCCTTATTTTGATAAAGGCATTCAAAGAAGTGAAAAAGTTTGATTTCTAACAAAGGTTACCATGTAATCAGTGGAAAAATAATTTTATTTGTATAATATGCTATATATACTAAACCAGCCTTGTTATCAACAATTTATGATAATGTTAAGACATTATGAGACGACGCAATCAGTGTTGCCACCTACAGTGCCTTCCTGAACCTAAGCTGAGCCTTTAATCTGATGTTAAATTTAGAAATGAGTAAGATATGGATGGAAAATGCTGTTTTGACACAGAAATCTTCTTAAACAATATTCAAGGCTATTGAAAATAATATGATAGATAACCAAGAAATTCACAAGAAATCGCAAAATTTTAAGGATATTTGACAAATTTCAATCCAAATGTGCTACACCTAGGCATCAATAAAATTTCTTGAAATTTGGCATGATTACTTCTATTGACTAACCTCACCCGCAAAAAAAAGTATACGGGGTTCTGAGCAAGTTGGGGCAAAAGAAGCACCCTACCCCTCATTTTTGGAGAAATGGTGAAAAAAGCACCTTGTTAAAATTTCATGAAAATCAGTCAAGTCTAAGTGGTCTCTCAAGGCCCCTCAATTCTCACGAAAAAGAAACATTTCAACCATTTTCGCCATTACGCGGTTAGCCACAACTTTGTGAATTTTTAATGAACAACATTCTAATTGCCATGGTTGGAAAGGTATCAAAATTAGCTTCAATTTGCATACCAACATTAATGGTCTAGGATGATATCTTGACTCCCAAGGACTCTTCAGCTGACAGTGCTAATGTGCGAAAGTGTTTACTGAATCACTAAACCTGTTCAAGAAAAGATTTCCATTAAATTTCACTGTCAATTAACATGTTCTTATTCTCCAAAAGGCAGGATGACCCGATAAAACATAAAACTTTTTTTTTTACCATGGAGAAACCCGCTTTATGAGCTGTAAAGTTTTAATGTTAGATTTTGTCAAAAGTGCTGAAAACATCGGAGAGGGGCTGTTGCATTTCATAGTTTAACTGCATAAGAGTTAAATATAGGACAACATAATTTATATCATGTGAAACATAAGAATATTGTCTTTCAAGTAGTACCCATCATGGTGCCCTGTAATAAATTTGGATGAAGATATGAATTTGAAGTACTACAATTCCCCCCTGCTATTTTATGAGTTTGCGACAAACTTCAACATAAAATTTCATCACTCATAAACCGGGCATTCCCATGGTCAAAAATCTTTTTTTTAAATATTTGGTCATTCTGGAACTGGGAAAATAAGAATCACAGCAATTTACAGCGAAAAAAAATAAAAGCCTGGCTTTTATCAGGATCGGTCGTTCAGCAACAATTTCATGCACGAAAAGTGTAAACTGAAGAGACCATGGGAGTTGAGATATTATCTTAGACCAATAATGTTGGTATGCAAATTGAAGCTCATTTTGAGCCCTATCCAACCATGGCATTGAAAATGCAGTACTGTACAAATTGACTAAGTTATGAGGAACCGCGTATTGGCGAAAATGGTTGAAATTTTCCTTTTTGCTAAGAATGGAGGGGCCTTGAGAGACCACTAAGACTTGACCGATTTTCTTGAAATTTTTACAGGGTGCTTTTTTTACAATTCCTCCTAAAATGAGGGGGTATGCGAATAGAAAATCAAAAATTTTGTTTTTTGGGCCACCCTAGGCCGCCTTATGGTATGTATTTATGCACTTTGTGAGCTAATTAGAACAGAAGGACACAGCAATACCATCGACAAAGTTTTGACCTATAAGTAGGGGGGAGGGTTGGTCTAGTGGTGGCATGCTGGACTGCCAATCGCTGGGTCCAGGGTTCAAATCCAGCTCTTGTCGGGTCACCTGGGCCTATGTTGGACAGCTGCTTCAATCATCCTTCATCTCATTGCTGTGTCCTCCTGCTGTCCTAATTAGCCTACCAAGTGCATAAATACAGGACGTAAAGCCCCAATCATCCATCCATCCATTGACCTATAAGTGTCTAAATGTATAACATTGCTCTGAGTGAAGAAAGTGCAACAATTTTTAAAGTTTTTTTACAAAATTTCATTCACTTCACACCAAAGTAAAAAGTAATGCTTCAAAGGACATCATTATGTCAAATTTTGCATGCTTAATAGTGGTATTCAGCTGGGTAGTAGTGAGCATTTGGGTAGTAGGCAGCTGGTAGGGCTGTGAGTAGTGGTCAGCTGGGTAGTATGCACAGGGAGGGCTAATTACATAGCAATGACACTGATTGAACGCTATTGAAACTGATAGGTCCAGGTGATCCAGCCAGAACAGAAATCAAATCTGGGACCCAGCGATTGGCAACCTAATGCTCTACCAACTGAGCTTACTTTCAGAGTGATAGAAAAACCAAACCAAAACAAAAAATAACGTTCAAGCACTTTAACAGCTGCTTGTAGATAGACTTAGTATCTATCTATCTATCTATCTATCTATCTATCTATCTATCTATCTTATCTATCTACCTATCTATCTACATGTATATACTCCCTCTTGCCTTCCCCCCCTTCCCTCTTTTCCTTCCTTTTTTCCTTCCTTTTTTCATTCCTTTTTTCCTTCCTTTTTTCCTTCCTTTTTTCCTTCCTTTTTTCCTTCCTTTTTTCCTTCCTTTTTTCCTTCCTTCATTCCTTCCCTCATTCCTTCCTTCATTCCTTCCTTCATTCTTTTTTACAGCTGCAATCTGCAACACTGGATCTGCTGCTGTTGGTGCTGGTTTCACTGCAGCTGATCATTTGAAACTCCCGCCAAAAACGAACAATTTAGTTTCGTAAATAAAAACTTTAATGTCACAGAAGTTTATCAAAAGTTGATGGAAGCAAGATAAAATTATATTGAGACTGTATGCTAAGTTTCAAGGAGATAGGTGAAATAGTGCGACTTTCTATATGGTCAGAGGTTTACCGAAAATGCCACCTGTAATACAGGCTGCAAGCAGCTGTAAAAACGAAAGTGAAGAATAGACTTACATAATTAGTTTACTCGAACCTGTGTGGGGGCGGTTTAATGGATTGCGTTTCTATTTTTGGGCACACACATCCAAAATTAATTAAGTTTCAAGAAAGAACCTAGCATGTAATCCAATTAGGTTCAGACTAACCATATGGAGAACTACCCCACACAAAGCCACAATTTTGTATTTAGAGCTATATTGTCTACTAATTTAAAAGTTGCTTGAAAAACAGATAATTAACTTATTCTAAATGTTTGTAATTGTTATTCTAAGCCCGATGTATGAAAACAAATTCCTTTGAAAGTGTAAAAAAAAAAATTTGTTAAATCAGTTGACATAATAGCTTTAATTTGTTGGCAGCGTTAGCTTGTACACTGTATATCTTTATCCACCACAACACCGTAAAATTTGATGAACTGAGTCGGCTTAAAAGATTGAGGGAAGTGGTTGCACAGATTGTTCAAGCTACCATGGCTTGTTGTTTTCAACTGAGATCATCTGCTTCTTATCTTAGCTGAAAACAACAAGCTCAATGTCAGCTCAAACAATTTGTGCAACCATCTCACTCAATCATTTAAGACTCAAAATTCACTTGAAATTAGAGTCTTAAAAATTCACTTGAAATAAATTTTTACAGTGAACAATGTTCTCCATGGCTTGATGGTTAAAAGCGCTTGCTGCGTGAACCACTGGCTCTGAGGACGTGGGTTTAAATCTCACTCTTGGCGCTCGATTTGGTCCAAGTTCATGGGATAACAAAAGCGCACTGGCATGTAATATTGGAATTCATTTGGTTTCTCGTCCAAAATTTAAGATTTTATGCAGGTTGTATGCTGCACTACAATTCGTGAAGCGCAGCAAGTGAGACACTGTGCGTTGCCCCTACACAGTGTACCGTATGCTCCACCATCAGCCTCTATGCCAAACACCTACTAGGTGTGAAGGATTCTCATGAAGTTATAAATATCAATAAGTAGGAGGCAATCAAATACTTTTCAATTGGTTCAAATTGTTCACAACACCAACCTTTTCGCATATTTTACCAAATGTCACTCAACTGTTTTATATCACAACAACATTACACATTTATAGGTAAAATCAAAAGTGAAATAAGGAGTAACACGAAAATTACAATAATGATTCTACTGGCCTGTAAAATTCAAGAAAATACAACAATTAAGTTTATTATTTTCTTTTCTTTGGTGCAATCTTACTTTCATAAATAAAACAAAAACCTCCATTGCCTGGTAGTAAACCACAATATCTAAAGCCTCCTGCCAATTTTAGTAATGTCACGTAATTGGTTAATATTCAAGAGCCACAAATTTTCCAAATGTCAAGCCAACCAATTGCATTATTTATTAGAAAAGATACGAACAAATAAGATGGCAGTCACACAGACCGATGACGGCTTAAGACAATGGCCATCATATTGGAATGCACTTTTACAAAATCCTGGAATTGGGAGGAAAATCCCTTCAGACAGGATGAGCTACCTCTGATACTGGAAGCTCATGCCAGAAATCTAACCTGGATCAAAGAGCCAACAGTCCTACATAGCCCCCCCCCCCCGTAGTTGAGTGAAACGGGTGATGTTTTACCATTGCATCAAAATGCTAAACATCCTCAACTTAACTACTTGCCGAAGCCAGGATACTCATCTGATGAGATGAAATCATAAACGATAATATTTAATGCATGTGGGATACAAACGGCCACTAATTTTATCTGCTCTAAAGTTACAAATGGGCCAAAATGTGTAAGTGAACACCCCACTGAAATAACACTGGCCTTGTGTTTCATTTACTTATCAAAGACTTTGACCCATATCTAACTCGGGAGTACAGCAAGGAAAATTGGCAACCGTTGTTATCGTGCATGCCTCAAATATCTTCATTTAGAAACCTAACATGTTTTCATTTCATCAGATTAGAATTCATGCTTCCACAAGCAGTTTGGTAGAGGACGTTTAGCATTGACCCAATGGCAAAACTTCACCCATTTCACTTGCTAAGAGGGGGCACAAAAAGTAGGTCTCTAGTACAATGGAGGAAAAATTACCTGGTTTACTTGAACTTCAGACAAAATAATAAATATTTTCTATTCTGCAAATTCTAATGCCAATCATTATTTTCTTTCAACAGGTACAAACACAATTTCTGAAGATGGACAGGACACTGACCTCATGACAGCAATAAAAAGGTAAATCAAGAACTTTCGAAGAGGGCTGCACCATCAATTATACTAACCAGCCTATCTATCAAGTTGAGAGGGCATCCTGAAAGTTGATAATCCTTGATACCACAGGCAGTTTGGTTTGGAATTTTTAACATTGACCTAATGGCAAAACATAACCTCTTTGCCTTATACAGTGCTGCCTGTAAGTGAAATGCACTACACTGTGCCATTGCATCATTGCATCAATGCTAAACATCCTCAACCAAACTGCTAGTGGAAGCATGAATTCTCATCCGATGAGACGAAGACATACTGGGTCATGAAGGCCGATATGTGAGGCATGTGGGGAACAATGGCAGCCAATTTTCTCTGCTGTAGTCGGAGTTAGGTGTGGGTCAAAGTCTTTGATAAGTAAGTGAACCATCCTTCCCTGTGAAATAACATTGGGCCTGTGTTTCACTTACTTATCAATGACTCTGACCCATACCTAACTCCGACTACAGCAAAGAAAATTGGCTGCCATTGTTATCAGACATGCCTCACATACCGGCCTTCATGACCCAATATGTTTTCCTCTCATCGGATGAGAATTCGTGCTTCCACAAGCAGTTTGGTTGGGGATGTTTAGCATTGATGCAAAGGCACAATGTCATATGTGTTTCACTTCATTTACAGACAGCAATGTACTTTCAAAAGAGAAAGTGATTTTTGCATTAATTAGATGCTTTGCCGAACAGAACAAAGATGGATTTCTTCCTCAGCTTTGTTTTTGTTGCGTGCTGATCTGCCAGCGGCAAGGGCAAAGGTTTTGGGGCGTTAATATTATTAAAGCACTCAACCCCATTGCACATCAAAAGGTGTTAAGTTTAGTGTCAAGATCTGCCTGCAGGGTACGTTTGGAAACTGAATCAATATTAAATGGAAAGTGGCCTACTCATACCCTCATTGAGGTTTTGAATGCAACACTGAGAGCAAGAAAGGACCCAATTTTACATCTTTTTCTTTTTGGTGTAGTGCAATGGACCTAAAATCATAACCCAAAGAGTAAATGCACACCCAAATAGGCATTAAAAATCCATTCTTGGGTGTAATGTATAAGGCGAGTAGGGTCATAGACATTTTGGCCACAAATTATCTAGGGATTGATAATTGCTCTGCTTGGTGAAAGTTTGTTTGAGAGGGGCATACTGATTCCAACCACTGGGTGTATTCCTACATCCACACCTTAAAAGAGTGTATACATTGTACTCCTTTTCGGCTGAGAGTGAAAGTGAAGTACTCATGTTCCAACTTACAGGGAAACAAACAAAACCAAAAAGGGTGTTAGTGTCAGGATCTGCCCGCAAAGCTACAAGTCTGGAATATGTTCAAACGGATATAATTTAATTATTCCCATCTCCGTTGAAATGGTGTTAGTGTCAGGATCTGCCCACAAGAGTCACAGGTGTCCAACATGAAGCAGTATAATGAAAAGTAATTACACATCAGAAGGCAAAACTTTGATCAGTAGCCTTGAATTTTGGGGTGTAAGATCCACGATCTAAAATCATTTTTGTCCAAATACGATATTGTTTTGAAAAATATATAAAATTTTCTGTATTTTTTCAGGTACTACAGAGGATGGGGCCACAGAAGGTATGTGAATACATTCTAATAATTAGGCCAACAGTGCCGTCTGTAAATAAGTGAAACGGTTGATGTTTTGCCATAGGGCAATGCTAAACATCCTCAACAAAACTGCTTATGGAAGCATGAATTCTCGTTCGATGAGCTGAAATCAAATTGGGTCATAAAGGACGATATTTGAGGCATGTAGGATAACAATGGCTGCCAATTTTCTTGGCTGTATGACTTAGGTCTGGGTCAAAGTCTTTGATAAGTAAGTGAAACACAAGGCCAATGTTCACTTACTTACCAAAGATGTTGACCATTACCGTAGTTGTAGAGCATAAAATTGGCAACCATTTATGTCCTGCAAGCCTCAAATATTGTTCTTTATTACCCCATATGTTTCATTCTCATCAGATGAGAATTTGTGCTTCCACAAGCAGTTTAGCAGAGAATGTTTTGCATTGACTCAAAGGCAAAACAACAACCGTTTCACTTACTTGCAGGTAATACTGTATTTGTGAAATTCTGCTGAACATTACCATCAAAATAGCTTTGAAATAGCATCAAAAGACTTTTGACAAAACATCTGTAGATTAGATCCCCATTCATTGACAAAATGCATAATCTCTCCTCATCACAAACATCTAATATTTATTTCACTTCTATCAATTTTGTGAATTTGTCTTTAATATAATTTTATCCTGATAAATTATTCTCATTGAAAATGATGTTGCCTTTTACCAGCCTTTTCCTCTGGGACCCAAAAGACCTTGAAGCAATTCACACAGAAATTTCACACGGAATTAGATAAAGAGTGTCATTTTCAGTTCTATAATTTCTGAATTTGACATTTGTATTTTCAGCCGGTTTCCATGGAAACGTCTTCCCCATGCTATCTGCTACAGACAGCCATGCCGGAGTAACAAACACTGCTGTTATCGGTGGAACCTATGCGACAAGTCAGCCAAGGTGATGAGCTTTTAATATTAATTATTATTTTTGTGAATATTTACAGATATTTAACACCTCATTCGGCTCTTTATAAATAACTTGTTATTATCTTATCAATTATTCAAATCAAATAAATGGTTAGAGGAAAAGGGAACGTAGCCCAAGCTTATCAATTTCCTGTGCTATAGCACTTGCCAGTATGAAGGATTGCTAAAGGATTGATGAGAAGACTGGGAGACTGGCACAGGCCTTATCTATGCGGGGTTGCCCAGGGTCTTTTTTTTAGCACCATACTGTAAAATGGGATGAACTGAGTCAGCTTAAATGATTGAGTGAGATGGTTGCACAATTCCTTTGAGCTAAAATAGTTTGTTGTTTTCAGGTAAGATAATATAACAGATTAAGCAGCTACTATGTAAGATAAGAGATTATCAGTTGCAAACAACAAGCTATTTTAGCTCAAAGGAATTCTGACAACCATGTCACTCAATCATTTAAGCTGACCCAGTCATCCAATTTTACAGTGTATCCACGCAGAGATGTAAATGCAAATTAAGTTCAAATTTCCCGCTCTTTTCAGGTGTGCACAGACTGTTGGTATGGAACCCCTTGCCGCACTGAAGCCGACTGCTGTTCGAAGAATCCGTTTTGTGCTCGGGTTTGGCGCAGACACAGGGATGGATCCCGCTTCATCCACGGGGGAAAATGCGTCCCAAAATTGTAGTCAGGATCAGTTACTGCTCCGGAAAACTTCTGAATGTCTGAAAGTTATTTCCTGATTGATCTCATACTTTTCTCCTTTAACTGGCAGCTCCTTTTCAAGTCTTAATATGTCTAAAATCCTTTGGATATGTCTAAAAACCTTTGGACTTTTGTGTCAGGCATCTCATAAATAATTTTTGCCTAGTGCTGCAACCAGTTTAATAACCAGCTTTGTAAACTGAGTGTGAAGCCTTTTTAAGATAAAGGCCTATTTATACAATTTAATTGTAATCACAGCCAAAGATGTTATGCCATAAAATACTAGTGGTAAACTTGCCCCCACAAAACTACTTGAAGGAGCATGGATTGTAGTCCCATCAAAAGAAAATATATCAAGGTAAAAAGAGGGATACTGCAGGGTAGGTTGGTACAAGTAGCACTTAATTCCCTAAGCCACTTCTAAAAGTACAAATTGGCAAAAAAAAATCTTAATTAATATAGCTTTTGGCAAAGGTTACCTGCTCAAGCATACCAATCCATATTTTTGAGAGTAGCCTGGGAAAACGAAAGCTATTTAAAACAAAACCTGCAGTATCCCTCTTCACATTTATATACATTGTAAGCCTATTTTTAATAAGGTAAAAAAAAAATCAATGCAACCACAAGAATTTCTTAGACATAGACCAAGTTAACACTAATTCAATGGCGAAAGAACATTTCCAAACTTTAAGCTGGCAGTGCATACAAGTGCTTACCAAACTGCTCTGAGCCTCTGAGCGTTGTCATATCTCTACTCTTTCCATGTTAAACATCAACACTTGATGAGTCAGTTATTTCCTATACTCCCCATGCTATATTTTCAGTTAAATGTATCACTCACCTTTCAACAGCTGTACAATCATTAATAATATAATATGACAATTTATTATCTGTGTCACAACATCTGTATGTAATTTTGCCACAAACCTTTTGGTACATAATATCAAATTACACTCCCAACTCTTTCTAATAAACTGTTTTATGAGAGCATCCTTCCTGAACATTTCGCGATTGTCTTCTGTGATGTGGCAGCTAATAAAATCTTTCTTTTACACTCTGCGTTTAGTCTTTTATTGCACAATATCATATTTCAGAATAGTGTAATTTTAGAGATAATGTGGGACAAATTGCTTGGCAATAAACGTTTTATCATAAAAAGCTGTGATTTTCTAACCGTGAAGAACAAGACACACCCTTTGAAACTATTTGTTAGACCATCTTCAAGAGATCCGCATACTCACAACGCAAGTGAGTGAGTGAGTGAGTTTGTGTTTTACGCCCCATCAGCACCAGTGTGGGCTATTTAGAGGCAACATTGGTTTGTTAGATTATCCTGGAACTAATTTCTCATAATTTGTAGAAGTAGTCGTTATCCCTGAGGAACTGTGTTATACTGGAAGCAGAATTTTCTAAGAATAAGTGTTTGAGACTACCTGATTGAAAGGGTCGGTGATGTAGATTGTTATTACATTCTATCAAGATATGTTTGATCGATAGTGGTACTTGGCACCCTTCGCATATTGGTGCTGCGTCATTGTTTAATAAGTGTGAGTGGGTTAATCTGCTGTGCCCTATAAGACATCTATGAATTACTATTTGCTCTCTGCGTGAGTGCACATCAATTTTTATATCTTTTATGACGTGTGGTAGTATTGTGCGTAGCTTGTTTCGTTGGCAAGCATTCCATCGTACTTGCCAACTATACTTGGTAAAGTCATTGATATGCTTTCTAAAATCCGTATAAGGGACAACATAGTCCGTTAAGTTTTTACTTAAGGCTCTCTTAGCATGGAGATCAGCCATCTCATTTCCCTTGATATCAACATGACTTGGAATCCAACAAAATATAATCTCCTTGTTTTCTTTCATCACTGCTAAGGTAAAAAGAATGTCTAATACAAGAGGAGTTTCCACCTGCTTGTTGGCTATTGCCTGCAATGCAGACTTTGAGTCAGAGCAAATTACAAAATTGTTAGTTTCCGAGTTGACTGCCATTTCTACAGCCTTGTAGATAGCTGTCAGTTCTGCTGTGAATATCGAGCACACATCAGGTATACGTTCATTACAATAACTTGTCTTTGCGGAGGTGACTGCGTAACCAGTCAGAAGTCCATCTTTGGACCCATCCGTGTAAAGAAACTTGTATGATGGATACCTGGATCTTATTATGAGGAATTTACTCTGGTATTCCAGGGGACTTGTAGAAGATTTTCGAAGACTTGTCAGGTCTAAAATACAAATAGGTGAAGGAAGGGTCCACGGAGATATGG
Organism: Platynereis dumerilii; assembly: GCA_026936325.1. NCBI lineage: Eukaryota > Metazoa > Annelida > Polychaeta > Phyllodocida > Nereididae > Platynereis > Platynereis dumerilii. The sequence goes on along the minus strand of JAPTHN010000006.1, from coordinate 37,615,316 downwards.
ATGGAACCTGAACTTCAGCAACTATGCAGTTGTCTTTGTTTATTATGTCATAGTAGGGTTTCATTCTAAGCCCTAGGGGTTTTATGACACTTTGTTTAGTCATATAAATTTGTTGGTACTTTGGCAGAAATACCGGGTAAAAAGCCGGATTTGTTGGACATGCTGCCAGTTTTACAAAATATTGCAGCGAAAGTTTTATACGACGTAGTGACAATGGTGGTTCTTTCGCAAGGACATATAGACTCTCTATTGGCGATGTTCTAAATGCCCCAAGACACAGGCGAATGCCCAGATGGTGTACTGTATTTAGACATCGGAGGTAAGACGGTCTTGCTGATCCATATACAATACTCCCGTAATCGAGACGTGATCGGGTTATAGCCCTATATAGTCGTAGCAATACAGTGGTGTCTCCACCCCAACCGAGCTTGCTGACTACTTTGAGAAGATTAAGAGATTTTAAACCTTTAGCTTTAAGTTCTTTGATATGTGGAATAAAAGAGAATTTAGAATCCAGTAAAACTCCTAAGAATTTGTACTGGTTTACTACTTTGATTTTAGAATTTTCCAACATTAGGATTGGATCCGGCTGAAAGCTTCTGGGAGGATAGAAGTGCATACATACCGTTTTATTTTTGGAAAATTTAAAACCATTCTCATATGACCATTTTTGCAACCTGTTTAGGTTAAGTTGCAGTTGTCGTTCGACACTTGTCATTTTGGTTGACTTAAAAGCAACGAGGAAATCATCAACGTATAAAGAGCACTTGATATTCTCCTTGATATGTCGGACTATGTTGTTAATCTTAATATTAAAACATGTCGGAGAGAGAATACTTCCTTGAGGAACTCCCATTTCTTGGGTAAAATTGTTGGATAGTGTGCTTCCTATTCTGACTTGAAAGTTACGATCTTGAAGGAATGAATTTATAAATTGAGGAAGCCTTCCCCGGAGATCCATTTCATGAATGTCCCTCATAATTCCAAATTTCCAAGTGGTGTCATAAGCTTTTTCTAGGTCGAAAAATACTGCAACTACATGTTCTTTCTTAATGAAGGCATCTCTTATGTAAGTTTCGAATGATACTAAATGGTCCAATGTACTTCTTTTGGACTCACAACATAAGTATCTGTAATACCACAGCTGCATCTCTTTAACGGCAGCTACCGTTACAAGTACAAACGAATTACCACCTCACTGTAGACAATTTTCTTTACGGCGATAACAATAAATTCCTGTAATTCAAACCGCAACTGCCACACTAGTGATGCAGCCAGTTTTACGGTGACGTATGATAATAACAAGAATTTCACAACTTTGAGAGAGGGACGGAATTACACTTTAAGTCAGCCATCAATTTTACGCACTATAGTTGTTTGCAGATTGGCGGTCCAAACAGTTTCAAAATTAACTTTCAAATTGGTTGTGTGATGCCACTGGCTTGAAAATTTTCTGTTTGTGTCAGTTACGTTTAATCAGTTGATCAGTGCGTATCTTATCTAGCAGCATAGGTGACAATAAACGAACTAATTAAATGACTGACGGTACTTCATCAAATAAGAAAATTAGGAGACTAACGAGAACTGTCAATGATTTGGCAAAGCCAGTTTGCAAATTGAAATAAGAAAATTAAATTTTCCAGTGGACCGCCAATATGCAAAGAGCTCTAAAGCAAGTTTATTCGAGATTTTGACAACTTGTCGTAAAGGCTTCAGCCTTAGCACCAGGTGTAGTGGAGTTGCAATAGGAAACCTGGTGGAATTCAATCGACCTAACCAGCTAACAACGTCACTCATATCGTATGGCCACGCTGTGCAGATTCTCAAAAAAATGTGATGGAGTGGGGCAATTCCGCAAAGAAGTGCTGTAGTCAAGGCAAGGACATCTGGGACCTCAACCGAGACATTGACCCTGCGAGAACGAGGCATCAGCAATCAAGACCGAGACTGGCAGAACAAATATTATGGTTCACTGCCAAGATATTTTACCTTGGAATACTTATCATTATCGACATCAGTTGCAGTAAGGCTATAACTAGGGGGGGGACTTAATCCTACTTTCATATGTATACCGGCTCAAAATGTGCCATTAGGTGAGTTATGAACATAAAAATTTTTTTTTTGAACATCGGAGCACCGCTACCCCCCTTGACATAGGCCTTGAAGTTTTCAGGATATATCACGCGTCCGCGAAGTCGCGGTTTGCGATATCTTCGGCCCTATCACATATAGAACAATGAGGATAACATATTTGGATTCTCTGAAAAATTTCCTTCAAAATGAATACCAGGAAGCTATATATCTGATAAACTGAAGGCGATGCCATTCCAACAATTTTTAATGTCTAACACTTAGGGCATTCATATTTCATAAGCAAACGTTACCAATCAGCCCATGTACATTTTTTTGCCAGACTGGACTCCTGCCAAGGCTCTTGGTCTTCAAAAATAAATTTCACAGATTTCGTGATTAATGTCCATTTAGGAACGGAAATAACAATTTACTTGGTATTTCTTTTTTACTGTGAATGTTATGGTTCGCATGCCATAAAGCGTTTGTATGGCACTGAAAAAAAGACAAGTAAGAAAGACATCAACTGTCATTAATAAGCTGCCTATGTGTGGTTGAAGGGTCATGACTTATTTATCAAAAGCCTGGCCCTTCTGACACACAAAAAAACTGGTCTAAGACTCCCAAGTACATAACACTTTGATAAATTAATGATATTCCACAAATCATTGAAATACTTGTATCGTTAGTTGCATTGTACCTTTCATAAAGTTTAATTGTTATGAGGCCCAATGCTTCCAGGCAAAGAGTAATCTCACATGGACTAGTATGTACAATAATAAAATAATGCTAATGTATATCCTGTACCAAATAGATGCCATGAATAATTATTAATATGTAAGGTAATCATGTGAAATTAGGCCAAAATCATCTTCATGGGTAGAAGGAATTACACAAATCATATATATGTTATGTTATATACATGAAACTGTATGCATAGTATACGAGGGGTTTTCCATAAGTTCTGTCCAACTGGTCATAACTTTTGCTAGATTTGATATAGAAACATGATATTTGGGTCAGATAATACTGACGTAATTCTAAAATAAAACCCAAAAGATTAGATCATATAGATAAAAATAAATGCTTAATCTGTTGCCATGGAAACCAGAAGTCATGAAATGCGGCCCAGATTTTGTAGTGCTTACTTAAAAAGAATTGAACACCTGCTTAAATTATCTGTGTTTTGACTAATTGAATTAAGGTATATTCGTAATTTCTTTCATGAAATACAATCAGTTATTTGTAAAATCATTAATAATAATGGAAACTGGTATTGCCGTCATATCTCAGTTACTTTACCATTACCGGTGCAGTTTCTCATAATTTTAACAGATGAGCAAATTTTTGGATTCGGATAACACAATAAATATACCTGTTATATTTCTTCAATTTGATTGGATAAAAACTACCAGAGAGAGTGAGAACCTTCTATCATACATACAAGGAAGACAGTATGAGTGACAGAATCAAATAAAGATTGTAAAACCTTTTTCTGAATGAAGAAACACACGTTGGAAGACATAAGAAAAGAAGACTGGACAATGCCAAAACAGACCTTTAACAATGCGACTTAGGTATCTTATTTAAACATGGTTAGAAAGTATGAGAAAAATTATTTACAGGGTCATAGTCATTAGTTTAGGAAGTTGTGAAATGGCTATGTATATTTTGAATATATTCTGTTCTATATCTCTTGTGATAATTACATATTTTGACAAGATTTTGACCAAGTATGTATCTGTTAACAAGATCCCAGTCGCATTTCATGACTTTCGGTTTCCATAGCAACAAATCAACAATTTATTTTTAGTTCTATGATCTGATTTTTGTGAGATCATTTGTAAATTACCTCAATGTCAACTGACCCCAATATCATTTTTCTGCAGATAATCTAGCAAAAGTTATGACAGGTTGGACAGAACTTATGGAAAACCCATCGTAAAGCTCAAAAAGTATGCGAAACACCAACAGTGATCTCAATATGAGGACTATGAGGCATTGACTTTTTAAGGTATATATAAAGTTAGAGGAAATGTACTCAGTGTCAAGTTCATTCTTACAAGAGTTTGTGAAATGTTGGGGACTATTTTTAATACGTTTCTTGTTCTGTATCCCTGGCAAAAAATGAATTTTTGACAAGATATAATGAATACTTTGTCTCTAAAAGTGCCCTGGGCCGCATTTCATGAGTCTTGGTTTCCATGGTAACAAATTAACCATTTATTTTTATTTCTATGATCTGATTTTTTTGGGGATCATTTGTAAATTACTTCAATATCATTTGACCCAAATATCATGCTCCTGCATTAAATATTGCAAAAGTTATGGCAAGTTGGACAGAACTTATGGAAAACCCCTCGTACTTCCAAGAGATTCCATGATAATTAATTTATTACTGAGGTTTCAGCATCAACTGCCCAGTCATGAAAGATAAGTAACACAACTTTGACTAAGTAATTCCATCCATTAATATTTAACTATTTAGTTGATTTTGGATGATCGATTTGAAGCATTAGTTCAGAGATTTCTGACTCTATTGATTATAATTTTGCAAAATGTACAGCCTACTTAGATTACTTGTAATAATTTCCTAATTTGTGGGCAAGGAATGTCTGATCTGACTGCTGACACAACAAGCATCAATGTTTTTCAGACATCCAAATTACCTGTTTATTGAATATTGACATTTATTGTATCCACATTATAAGAGCCTCATTGCCTGGTCTACCCTATCAGAATGTAAGTCTCAAACAGGTGGGCTATAATATCTCGCTCATTCATGGTCTGCTTGATCTTGAAATAGCTATGCTATCATTCACAATGTATTATTCTAACAATAAGTTTTTGAACATACCGTTTCTCGTAATTTTAATATTCCTGAACCGATTGCCTGACATTACAGTGTACTCTAATTTTATTATACTTCCAGATTATTTAATTAATTGCAGTATAATCCTTTTAAAAATTGTGTTGGGCTATTTTCTGTTAGCCTACCTCAAAGAATTATTTCTGTGCATTGTATGAATTCATTATGAGTGTAAGTGAATGAATCAGCAATATTGTGTTGTGCGAATAAAAGCAATACTATTTCTGAATAAAACAATGACAAATGGTTAACCCATCAAATGTGTTCAGATGCCAAATTGAGATTCAAAAACAGTTGTGCTTGGTATTATATATTCCACTAAAACATTTGGACTCTCTAATTTATCAAAATAGCAGGAACTTCATTGAGTTAAGTTGAATGTGCTACTCGCTGCAATTTACAGTAAAATTTCTAATAACTATGACAAGAAATATCATAGTAGACCTATCATGTGGGTACTCATTTTAAAGCTCTTGATAAGAGGAATCCAATGGCACTATATGTTTTACCATATGTCTAATAGTCACTCAACGCGGTAGACGTAAATGTTCTCGCGAGCGTTTTAAATCACCAAAACTTCAAGGCATATGTCAAGGGGGGTAGCACTTTTCAGATTTTCAAAAAAATGGGTTTTTTGTTAATGGGGGACCCAATGGCACAAATTGGGCTGGTATACATATTAAATTTCCCAAAAAAGCAAATTAAGTCCCCCCCCTACTATAACAGTGTTAAAGATCCACTCATGTAAAGACAATAAGGAGGTAAAAATAAGGTTTTTAACGTGGGATGCTTGGAATATCAACCTGAAATTTTGTTTGCATGCTCAGGACATCTAACCTCTGGACATATCACACAGACATAAACTAGGAATAAATTGGGGGCAACTGATGCACTGTAAATTCTTTATCTGTATTAGAATTCAGGTGGTGCAAACATTTTTCCCCCACAAGGAGGCATTAAAGATGAAGTTACACAGGAAGAACGTGAACGAAGTTCGAAGAACATGTTGCAATGTTCAATGGCCGCAGGCTTGAAAGAATTAAGGCCTAGTTCAAAAATAATGAAGCCAAAGTGTGACATGACAATCAAACTTTTAAAATGTTTATATCTACCAAATGACCACATAATATTGTAACAAACATGTCTAAGTTCTAAAAACTCTATTTACCATTTGGCTGTGGTTTTTTTAAATAAATGATAAAGGCCGGATATTACCAAATTTTATTTATTTTAATTTCCATGGCCGTGAAAGAAAAGTAGACAAAATGGTAACTTATCTTCAAATTAAATCGATATTTTTTGTTGGATGACAAAACTCAAATACTCTTAAGTGTCCATGGCTGTTTTCATCAAAATTCACCGCATATTTTAAGAGAAAAACAGTATTTTTCGAAATTTTGTTGCATTATTAAAGAAAAAACTTACATATTTTCTCCCCAGATGTACATATTTTCTTCTAAAATGACTTCACCTGTCCTGTGTTATGGGTCTGTATGTGGGCTTCGAATTGGTAGGGGAGGCGGGGGTCAGAAGTCACAAAATTCAGAAAAAGCCCCAGAACAGAGCAGGTGTTTGTTAGATCTGAATGACCTTTGGCACAATTATGCAGTATATAGTTGACTATAGTTGTATCACATGATAGCTGCTGTGCTGTAAATAGGCTTTAGTCAGTTCACAATTATTTAAGGCAAAGTCCGCTGTGACTTCTTACCCCATGTCAGGGTCAAGAAGTCACAACCATGGGGTAACAAGTCACATGCAATTTTTGTGAACATACAACACTATATTAGGTAATATGCAGACCTAGACTTGATAGTCATCCTTGTGCATGAAATTTGTAGTGAGCCTTCAAAAGCTATCGGCATGCAATGACAATGCACCATCAGTAAAGCCGGCATCAGAAATTGCCCAAAGTTTGCTAAATGAAATTTTGCTGTAATGCTCTCTCATCAGTATTATTGATGATAGGTGATGATAAGATTGTAAGCTAAAAGCTTCTAGTGTGGAATATTTTACTTTCCTGAGCTCAGAATACTGACTTCCCGGTACCCTATGGTAAAATATCACTGTGCTGGGGTGAAATGTCACAGCGTGACATTTCACCCCTCCGCTGTTTTTTAAATTCAACACATGATCATGGCAACTTGGTGATCAAATGGCCAAAAATGGGTTCACAGCATGAAAGACAATTATCCACAAGACCTTGAAACCCTAGCACAACTTCCTATGTCACAGAGACCAGACATTAATAGAGAAAGTTCAGGATCAATAAAACCTGTTTGGGACACCAAAAATGCATGAGGTGGGTAAAAACCCACTTTGCACAATGAGTATAATTTTCATATTCCCTGCAGACCTTCTTCTCATAAAAGTGTCCCAAATTATGATTTAAACTTAAGAATTAGGTCACTGCAAGTTGGTCAAAAAGGCCTGTGACTTTTTACCCCTGTGACTTTTCACCCCCTCTTCCCCTACCAAATAGGGTAAGGTGGGGGAAATCCGCCCCCCTTTTCACATATATTCCTTGCTCAGTCCCTCACCTTTTTGAAAAATGAACATTTTATATCAGGGAATGATGGAATATATACATCTGAACATATCTGGAAACTTACATGCTTTAATTCAACACCTTTGAGCCAACATCACCATTTGAATGTTCAATCTCAGGGGGCGGATTTGCCCCAGAAGTGTGGGGCAAATCCGCCCCCCTTGAGTTTTGGTTACAAATGACAAGAAACATTTGGCTTCTGAAGTAAATTCTATTCTTAAATTAAGCCCTGGCTCTTCTGGGTGTACTTACAAACATGTAAGGATCGTTTCACAATTTATGTGTGAGAATAAAAAAAGTTTGCATTTGGCATATTCAACAAACACTAAAACATGGCAAAAATGTTTAACTTCATCTCAATTAAAATCATAATCACAATAAGTGGAGCTTTATGACAAAATAGAGTGACTTACAAGACATATCTCGTGTTTGTATGTTTTTAACATGAGAATCAGAGGGGGCGGATTTACCCCATGGACAAGGGGCGGAATTGCCCCGACCACTAGAAATTATGAGGGTGGTATTTTCTAAATATGCATTTTATTGATTGGTGAAATCTCTTGCACATGTAAAGTCGTTGAATAAACATTGCTATTAATGACAATAAGTAATGTGTTTATACAACATGTACCTGTAAAACACCTCAGTTTTGAAAGTTTCAATTGCACATTGAAATTGCTTAGTGATGAGATGTATGTCTTCTTTCTCAGTTGTAGTCCAAACAAAACTATGTAGCAGCCTAATCTCTGTGTTTCAGTGGTCTCTAGACACATAAGCACTAATCTGCATGAGAAATATTTATTGTCATTTATATTTTGGGTCATGAGAGAACTTTTTCTCCTCAAGGGGGCGGATTTGCCCCGGGGGCGGATTTCCCCCACCTTACCCTAAGTGGCACCAAAGTGAATACGAACAGAGCAAATGATGATAGAAGCGTGTTTTTTAGCCTATTTTTCCACACAAAAAGGCAATTTTGGGTAATGGCCATTCTCACTTGGTCATCGGATCACTTCGAGCTGGCTCTGCCAGTGAGCCTCTGACCTGGTAGGCCACAAAAAGTGTGGTTTTGGAGCTTCAAACTGATTGGTTGCGAAGGGAAGTGGACGCACAATCAGAGACTCTGTTACAGCCCAAGCAAGGTTATGTCATTCCATACTCAGCTTACTGCCCAACTGTTGTCTGCTGATCCATTTGTTGTTCATCATGTTTGAGATTAATCTTTATGATTGAAGTGCACTTCAGACCTGTTTATCAAAATGAAAAGTACTTATATCTAATAACTGGATATGTCAGCCAAAACAATTTCCAGGACATTGCACTACTTTAAATTGTGTGCATTGGCTTATGTATGAAAATTTTCATTAATATTTATTAAAAAATATTGTGGAAAGAACAGCAAAGTTATTGAAAGGACAGGATCTTGAAATTCTGTGACTTGAATTTTCAACAATAGCCACGAAGAATTTACATATATAGGCCTACATACGAGTGCGTGGAAATAAAACTACACCCCCCCCCCTCTGGAGACATTATGGTTGCCCCCTCCCCCCATTGACAACAGTCTGTTTTACAGGCAGGCTAACAATCCTGCAATGCTGCTATTGCTCAGAAATGCGTTCTGAACATGTCAAACTTGGACTGAGTCTATCACTGCCAATGAAGCTATCTTGAGAAGCAACCCAACACCCAATAAGATCACAATTAGATGCATGGATAATGATGATTGACATCTGAACTGTTCACAGTTTTAGTGTTTACTTTTAGCACTCATCAGTCATTTCACAGTTTGTGTGTTTTTAGGTGACTTTTTTTTTGTTTTCAGTTTGTATGTTTGGTTTCATTTTTCAACACTCATGGATTGCTTGCCATGATTTGAAGTATGCTCTGTGTCATTGATATGAAAGCTGCCTTCTGGTTGGATGAAACCACTGGGGCATGGCTAATCTAAATGTGACTAAAACCACAGTAAAAACCATCAACAGAGTCAGAGGCTCACTGGCAGAGCCAGCTCGAGAAGTGAGCCGATGACTACGGGAGAATGGGTAATGGCATGACAAAAAAGTCAAAAAATTGTTCTGGTTTTGACCCAAATCAATTTTATATGCATTATCAGTAATAACTGGATGAAGCATACGAGTAATTACAAAGTTAAAGTGAAATTTGAATTGTTTATTGTATTTTTCAACAAATTGGCCCCACATTTTGAGGAAAGCTTCACAAAGAGCAAAATTTTGATAATTGAACATTGAAACATAATCCAACTACTGAAATATTGTGTTGAGTATCAGTACAAGTAATACTAGAATGATTGATTTACTCTTTACAAGAAAACCATGAAAATATGATCAATATTATCCATAGCGTTACGCTTGCGACAAAGCCCCATTTAAGAAATCTTTGTATTTTACCACCAGAAACCAGCTGCAGACCTGGATTACTTGATTTTTTCTCAAAACTACACAGATTTTGCAATATTACAAGCCAAACCAGATTTAAAACGGAGCTTTTATTGCTCTGTGGCGCTACAAAGTATTCTGGGCATTACGCTTGCGACGGATTCACCTACCCTGCTATTCATGGGAATTTTTTAGTGAAATAAATTTTCCACAACCATAAGAAGCTCTGAAATGGGTAAGAAGATATAAGACTAGGTCTCAGAGGCCAAAAGATTCAACTGACGCATGTCAAAGGGACACTAGAGCATCCCAGAGCAGTAAGCGTCAAATTTGACTTAATTTTTGGAAGTCAACCTTTGAGTACAAATAGCTCAATAACGTCAACACAGGCAAATGAAAGTACTTGATTTTATGGATTGATGAAGCCTGAGTATGTAGAGATTCCAAAAAGTGTTGGGAAATTGTCTTAGAATACGTACAAATTTGTAAAACTGAAAGAATTCAAGTGGTCAAAAATGTTATGTCATATTTTTTTAGTGAAAAAATACTTGTTTTTCAATGTAAGTGGACTCTATCTCAATAACTATGAGCCAAAATGTCGTGAAATTTTCAGGAAATTTGCACAAGAATGTACTTAAAGTTATGGTGTAACTTTTAGTTGTCACATACAGCCGTTTTCATATTTTGAGACCCCAACAGAAGATATGCTGCGTGGCTTCATTATTTTTGAACTAGGCCTTAAGATTTCAGGTGGGAAAAGTTCTACTACTCTTCCCCAAGTCCCTGCCGGATCTACCTCTAAACCATACGCTTTCAAGGAGTGTCTATTTGGAATAATGTGCTAAGAAATGAGATAACATGTAGATGCTCACTTTTTTCTTTTAAGAAACTTCTTAAATGTCATCTATTAACTAATTCTTTGAGATAGGTAATATATTGTGCCCTACATTTCACACTAAACAATTTATACTATGCTCAGTATCAGATCAGTAGTACTGTAACCCAGACTGAAGAATATTTTACTGATGTACATTGTATATAAATACATTGTATATTCATACTGTGTCATACTTAATAATTTGGTGGAATTTAATAAGACATACTCTCTTTTTTTTTTTTTTTTTGCGACTATATATATGCAATAGTGTAACATTTTATTTGTAAATACAGATTCAATATACCTGTAGTGGTATCAATCTGTATATATTCGTCATAAATTATGTAATGTCTCTGATTATATTTTTTAATAAACTCAAACTCAAACTCAAACAATGATATGGTATAAGTTTTCTCGGTAATGAGGAAATGCACAGTATTAGCCTACCAAGATATTGAAGAGAGAAGAAGTTGTAAGGGGAGCCATATTCCGGTGGAGGATTATCAGACAAATTTCACATCCATGACAAGGCGCTGGTGGATAACATTATATCCCACAATAGGCAGTGTAGTTCTGGCAAAAAAACCATGTGATTCACACCATGTGGTTCATCGTTGTGAACCACATGAAAGAAGTCCTGACGTTGCTATACAGTAAAGTGATGACGTCACAATGTTTTTAGGCTCTGATTGGTCTGTGTGGTTGCTAGGGATATTTTTGGCGCCATTCAAACAAAATAGTGCCATATAAAATTACTCTACTTTTTCTACTGGAGGTTTATTTTTATTGTGGGATATAAACGGAGCAGAATAAACACTCGTCCTTCGGACTCGTGTTGTATTCTTCCGTGACCTGACATTCATGAGGTTCATTGCTGTGAACCACACTCCCATTAAGTTTTATCATAGTACCAAGAATGTTGTGATGAAAAATTGTTTTTAACTTAGGCAAACATGACTATGCCAAAACTATAATATTGATGAGGACAGTGGTAGAGGTGAGGAATATGTACATACAAAAAAAAACATCGAGTTTGGACAGACACCAGCTGGCTAACATTTCATGTCTTCAACAACCTTGTTTGTACAAGAAAATGTAAATGGAACACCAGGTACTTCAGAATAACATTTATTGTATTGCTCTTAGACATACAGTGCCGCCTGTAAGTAAGTGAAACGCATGAAATGGTGCCATTGCATCAATGCTAAACATCTTCAACCAAACTGCTTGTGGAGGCATGAATTCTCATCCGATGAGAGGAAAACATATTGGGTCATAAGGCGATATGTGAGGCATGTGGGATAACAATGGCAGCCAAAGTTCTTTGCTGTAGTCGGAGTTAGGTATGGGTCAAAGTAAGTGAAACCCAAACCCATTGTTATTTAATAGGGAAGGGTGGTTTACTTACTTATCAAAGACTTTGACCCATGCCTAAATCCAACGACACCAAAGAAAATTGGCCGCTGTTATTATCCCATCCCTATCAGCGTGCCTCGGCAGTCCAACGTCGGCCCGAAGCCGGTCCGATGCTACTGACATCGGACTGACTCTGGGCCGACGTTGGACAGCCGTGGCATGCTGACAGGGATATGCCTCAATTATCGGCCTTTATGACCCAATATGTTTTCCTCTCATCGGATGAGAATTCATGCTTCCGCAAACAGTTTTGCTGCGGATGTTTACTTATTTAGCATTGATGCAACGGCACCATTCATGCGTTTCACTTACTTACAGGTGGCACTGTAACCAATTATCTAGAGTACCAATCATAGCACGAAACATAGCACCTATAAATACAAAAAGGGGATTTGAAAACATCAGCAAATCTATTGAGATACTTCAATGATATTTAAAATAAATTAATTCTCTATGTGTGATGCTCATAAACCACATTGTTTCTGCAGCACTATCCCAACAAATCACCACACCTGACTTTTGTCATTTCACCCTTGAGGACTCTGATGATTAACCAAGTGGCCAGATGGACTAAGATTGGAGTGAATTCTGCAGCAATGTTGCGTGAAAAGGACGCGCGCTCGAGACAGTTCTTTGGAGTTACAGTTGAGGTCAAAAATTTGCATACAGACGGACAGGAAATAGTTAAAGCTGTATTATGTAAGTGCAAATGGGTCTACATATTTGGCAATTTTATTTCTTGTTTCTTACATATAGAACTTATGAATTTGACTATAATTGGTCCATTTGACCAAATCCCCTTAAAAATACAGGGCATTAATCTGTGAGTCATCCAAAGTTGATGGGTCAGAAGTTTGCATACACTCCGGGACCATGGTTGTATTATGCAATATTTATGCCTTTAAATGGAAAATATTTCATTATTCTATCCTAGTTTGTAGAAAAAAAGTCTCAAATATATTATTCTCAGAGATTTATTGGAAAAAATTGGTAAATTATGTCCATACGATAGAGGCCCGTGGATACAATCTTTCACTTTCTCCGCGAATCTCCATGGGATCATGCAAACAGTATGGAGAAGATAGATAGATGCAAATTATATGAATGCACAATATTGGGTGTGATACGGAGCAATTGGGAAGCATTTTAAATTTTCGTATCCTCAGTACAGCACATAGTTGGTCATTTTAAGACCCACAAGTTCATCGCTGTACTGCAGAGAACTGGAAGAAGAGCCAAACTGGTGGTGACGGACAACATAGAAATCATCAGAATGGCTAAACAGAATCCAAGGGTGACTAAAAATGAAATATGCAATGATCTGGGGGTGTCTTTGGTGAAGGTGTCCACCGGCGCAAAGATGTGGACATTATGTGGAAAAGGACTCTGAGGATGCAAAGATGGAAAGAAGCCAGAGGTACGAGAATACCATGTGAAAATTTGTTTGGAGTATGCCAACTCTTACAAGGACTGTTTATATAGGTGTTGACATACCCAGGAGAAGACTTGACTCACTGCATGATTTTTTTCTCGTAGCAGTGACTTCTTTCTATCTTTGCATCCTCGGAGTCCTCCTCCACGTAATGTCCACATCTATGCGCTAGTTGACACCTTCACCCCAGCCACCCCCAGATCATTGCATATTTCATTTTTAGTCACCCTTAGATTCTGTTTAGCCATTCTGATAATTTTTATATTGTCAGTCGCCACCAGTTTGGCTCTTCTTCCAGTTCTCTGCAGAGCACCGGTGAACTTGTGGGTCTTGAAATGACCAACTATGTGCTGTACTGAGGATACAACAATTTAAAATGCTTCCCAATTGCTCCCTATCACACCCAATATTGTGCATTCATATAATTAGCATCTTTTTATATCCCCCATACTGTTTGCATGATCCCACGGAGATTCACGGAGAAAGTGAAAGATTGTGTCCGGGGCCTCCATTGTATGGACATAATTTACCAATTTTTTTCAACGGAACTCTGAGGATAATACATTTGAGACCTTTTTTCTACAAAGTAAAATAGAAAAATGAAATATTTTTCAATTAGAGGTGTAAATATTGCATGATACAACCATGGTCCCGGAGTGTATGCAAACTTCTGACCCATTAACTTTGGACGACTCACAGATTAATGCCCTGTATTTTTAAGGGGATTTGGTCAAATGGACCAATTATAGTCAAATTCATAAGTTCAATATGTAAGAAACAAGAAATAAAATTGCCAAATATGTAGACCCTTAAGCACTTACATAATGCAGCTTTCACTATTTCCTGTCCGTCTGTATGCAAATTTTTGACCTCAACTGTAGGTTTGGTGAAGATAGGAAAGAGGATGGATGGAAGAATGATTGGGGTTTTACGTCCTGTATTTATGCACTGGGTAGGCTAATTAGGACAGGAGGAGATGGGAAAGAGGAAGTAGATGCTTATGTTCAACATAGACGACTCAGCAAGGGTCGGATTTGAAAGCCTGGACCCTTTTGCGGGATGCTGCAGCATACATGGGTGAAGAGATCCTGCTTTCATTAAAACCTAAACCCAACCATCACCTCTACGTCCACTGTTTTACATGTGTTAACAGAGGAATGGATCCAGATTTTATCTGGTTGGACAACAGCGGATTATGATTTTACTGAATGGTCATATTCAATGGTGATCTTTTCTTTTAGGTTGGCCGATGAAGTCTTGATGGGAAGTACGGGGTCAGCCTTGTCTACCCTGTCAGCTAGCTACCTGGATGGCAGCTGTGAAAGAAGAATGAAAGACCTCTTACATCGAGGAAATGACTGCTTCAGGACGACAGTCTTTAAAAACTTCATTCTTCAGGGACAGAAAACATAGATTTATGTGTAAAATAAGTTCCATTTGTATGGACGATCATAATTACTATTTCTAATTTATACATTTGAAATTTAATAAAATAAGCTAAGTAAATATTGATCTCCGTTATAGCCTACTTCTCATCATCAGCAAAATACACCAGACACACTTTTTGTCTAAAATAAAATATTGTTCATTTTGCTGATGAAGTAACAAATAGAACCAAGAAGCATCGACTAAAACAAATCTTGGATATTTACCTGAGGTACTTTCAAAAGTCTCTCTTTTTTATTTTAAAAACTCAAAAGGTTCATACAATATATATTTCACATGTGCACGGCCATTATTCATACACGCTCTGGTGTTTATGGTGATTGGAATGAACAAAACTAGCAATGCTAACAATGAGCAGCCTTGTGTATCCCGTCAGTTACCTGGATGGCAGCACTGACAGAAGAATCAAAGACATCTTCCATCGAGGAAACGATTGTTTCAGGAAGACAGTCCTAAAAAACTTTGTTCTTCTGGAATGAACAAAACTAGCAATGCTAACAATGACCAAGCTCCAAGCATTCAACTTCCGTCGAGGAAATGAATGTGCAAGAATGCTTGTAGACAAATTTCAAAACAGAGCTTACTGTTAAACTGGAAACAGAGAAATTTCAAAAACCTTTGAAAAGGTAGCATCTTACCTTGTGCAAAAGAGCACCTCAAATCTGCTTTGCATTCCCATCAGTGATACAGATTGCAATGTGGCTTGAGTGCCGGAGTTGGTGGCCATAGAGGGTAATAATTCTGTGTATGTTCTCACACACAAGAAATTCAATGAAATTACTGAAATTTTAGCTACAAAGGGTATTTTTAAACAAGAACAAAAGTGTGGCATGTACATCAAAGGTGGGTTTTGTTACTTCTGGCAGATTGGTTTATTCATACAGCTGCATGCGACGTAGAATAGCATAGTAGATGACTGGTAATCACAACTGGATTGGGCGTTACCACTTGTGTATGCCAGATAGGCTATCTACAAATAGGGCTGCCTTGACATTAATTTTCTATGCCAGACAAACCTTATCAAGACATATTGCTTTGTCTTAGACTCGAATCGAAAGATATCCTCATTAACGTTCCTTATTTCTTTAAAAAACAGGATGAGCAATGGTGCTGTTGCCACGGACTGCCAGATCGCTCGCAAGAGAGTTCACATTGAGAGACTGATTGGCCTTACAAGTTACAACTTAGACTTTCATAATTCTCAAACACCCATTAAACAATACACAATCAGCTCTGACTACTGAAATAAAGGGCAGTGTTGTGCATCGGTCGACCACTGACGATGTATAGTCATCCTGCTGGATTTTGTTAAATGATATACTCAGCACTTAGGATGATCTGGAAAGCTTTGAAGACACGATGTTCCTGGACGAGGCAAAAAATTTATCAATTGCTTTGATAAAAAACCTAGATTTTTGTGTTGCCCAGCAGTCTGAATTTCTGAGGTATAAGTTGCAGAAGAAGGCCTCTGACTTCTTGACTAGCCAGATTGAAAATTTCAGAAGTTAAATGTCGCAGCATCAAGGTGGCCCTTATGGTTAAGGCAGTCATCATGATTAGTAATGCTAGCTGGCTCCTCTGGTATCTCCAGGAAAACAAGAAAAACCAACTATGAGTGGTTTTCCAACATTGGATTTTTTTTTTTTGTTGCTTTTAAATGTATGCCAAATGTATGATTTATAAATGAAATCAGCGAGAAAGAATATTTTGAGTGTCGGTTGTTGAAGATATGTGTACCGCAATAGAATATTTGTAATTTTATTATGAGGTTAATGAAATATGCTCAGTAAATATTGATCTCCATTATACTTCTCATCTGCTAAATACATCACTCATGTTTTATTTCTTTTGTCAAAAACAACGTATCGTTCATTTTGCTGATGAAGTAACAATTGAAACCAAGAAGCATTGGCTTAAACATAACCCTTGGACATTTACCTGAGGTACTTTCAAAAGTCTCTCTTTCTTTTTTATCAAACTCAAAAGGTTCATACAATATATATTTCACATGCGCACAGCCATTATTCATGCATGTTCTGGTGTTTATGGTGATTGGAATGAACAAAACTAGCAATGCTAAAAATGACCAAGCTGCAAGCATTTAACTTCAGAAGAGGCAACGAATGCGCGAGAAAGTCCGCTGAGAAGTTTCAAAACAGAGCTGACATGGAAGACTGGTAACAGTGAAATTGCCAAAACCTTGGAAAGGGTGGCATCTCACCTTGTGCAAAAGAGCACCTCAATCTACTTTGCATATCCATCAATGATGCAGATTGCAATGTGGCAGGTGTTCAAGAGTTGGAGGCCATGGAGGCTAATAAAGACAGTTGGTGTTTATTCTCAGACAAGAAACTGAACGAGAATGTAGAAAGCTCAGCCGCAAAGGCTATGTTTAAACAAGAACAGTATTGTGAGTGCATCACATCAAGTTTTGACACTTTTGCTGCTTTTGGCAGGTTGGTTTATTCATACAGCTGCATGTGATGACGGATGGATGAATGGATTGGGCGTTACCACTTGTGTATGCCAGACAGGCTGTCTATAAATGGGGCTACATCTACACTGTGTAGTGATACATAATTACAATACTTACACTCTATTAAACATGTTTTTTTTAAACCTCAGACAAACCATCATTAGTATTGCTTGCTACTATCACTTTTGGAATTGTGATAGATATTCCTGACATTCAATTGGTTGTTAACTTGGAAATACCAGACAGATAGAATGGCAAAGCTTTTGAAGGATACCAGATTAAGAGGTGTAGGATACCAGATTAAGAAAGGGCGAAAGTAAGTCTTGCCATGATGCAAGGGCCAATCACAGCATGAAAGGTGCACGGCAGTCTGGTAAGGGTTAAACACTACAAACATCACTGAACAGTGCTGAATAAAAATTTTAAAAATGGACCTGACCCAGATCCTGATGCCATTCTTCAAGCAGCCGTTAATGAAAATCATAATGACCAAAGGAGAGGAGCCGAAAAAGGAGAAGGCCTGGTGCTGGCCAAACCAAACAGAAGTAATTTTATTCAAATTCACCTTAATTTAAGCCACTTGGCTACAGGATAAAGCATCAAAACAAATGGAACATTTCTCATCCAACCAAAGAATGACAAATAAAGGAGAAACTGACAGGTATCAAGGAGATGGATGGATGGATGTTTGGGGCTTTACGTCCTGTATTTATGTGGTATCAAGGAGATAACAAATGCTCAAGGTTCAACTGAACCCTTCAAAACCAAGTACCAGTAAAAGTATTACCTTCTCCCAAGAAAGTAAGACATAATCTGACTATGAAAAATTATTATGAGGCTCAAGAAAAAGCAAACTAACCTGGCTGGACAACAGCTGATCACATCATTACTGAAAGGTTATATTAAATGGTGATCTTTTCTTTTAGGTTGGCCGATGCAGTCGTGATGGGAAGTACGGGGTCAGCCTTGTCTACCCCGTCAGCTATCTGGATGGCAGCTGTGAAAGAAGGATGAAAGACCTCTTCCATCGAGGAAATAACTGCTTCAGGAAGACAGTCCTAAAAAACTTTGTTCTTCAGGGTCAGAAAACATAGATTTATGTGTAAAATAAGTTCCATTTGTATGGATGACTGGGTGTATAATCACTAAATTATATATTTGAAATTTTATAAAATATGCCAAGTAAATATTGATCTCCGTAACAGCCTATTTCTCATCATCAGCAAATACACCACACATTCTTCTTCTTTTTTGTCTAAAATAACATTACTTTCATTTTTGGTGGTGAGGTAACAATTGAAACCAAGAAGCAACAGCTTAAACAAATCTCTTGGACATTTCAAGGTGACTTGATTACCCACATACTTTCAAACATTTTTAGGAAAAAAAAGGCAACTCAAAAAGTTCAAATTTAGGCGAGGAATGTTGGCAGAGAATTTGGAAAAACAATGTGGCAGGTGTTCAAGAGTTGGAGGCCATGGAGGATAATAAAGACAGTTCGACATTCAATTCAATTGGTTATGAACTTGGAAATACCAGACAGATAGAATGGCAAAGCTTTTGAAGGATACCAGATTAAGAGGTGTAGGATACCAGAATAAGAAAGGGCGAATGCAGGGGGCCAATCATATGGCATTCAAGGTACACGACAGTCTGGTATGGGTTAAACACTACAAACATCACTGAACAGTGCTGAAAAAAATGGACCTGACCCAGATCCAGAAATTGCAGATGCCATTCTTCAGGTAGCTGTAAACGAAAATCACCATGACCAAAGGAGAGGAGTAAAAATGAGAAGTCCTGGCGCTGGTAAAAACCAAACAAAAGTTTTTTTTTAATTCACCTTAATTTACGCAACATTTCTCATCCAACCAAAGAATGACAAATAAAGGAGAAACTGACAGGTATCAATGAGATAGCAAATGCTCAAGATACGAATGAACTATTAAAGGCATAATCAGACAATGAACCGAAAAAAAGGTTCCACAAACATGGAATTGCACAATTCAAACGCTAGCCACAGGATCGGCTCTTTAATGGAGTTTTTATGAAAAGTTTTATCTTTTACACTGAAGTCAATGTCATGCTATTACTTAGCCTGTGATTTTTATGACTTCTGTACTCCTATCATGCAGTTTTAAGACTTTCACACTTGTGGGGGCAGTAAGCATCAAATAAGTAATCTGAGGATGTCCTTGTCCATTGAAATCTTTGTATTCCAGTCGCTAACTTTTCAATCTCCGCCTGTTTCCCACTGAGATTCTTGACATTCTTGAGTCCCACCGTGGCCTAATGGTCAAGAACGCTAGACCACTGGCTTTGAGGACGGGGGTTCAAATCTCACCCTGGGAACTCACTTCAGTCCGAGCCCATGCGAATTAAATGGAGGTGAGTTGTATCCAGTATATTCTATGCTGGGGCAACAGAAAGACCCTAGGCATCCCTGATTTAATCAAGTATATTCCAGACTCCCAGTCTTCTCCTGTCATTATCATACGGAGGTTTTGTTTGTTTGTTTGTTTGTGTTTTACGCCTCTGCAGCACCTTAGTGGGCTATATCGAGGCAGGCGATCGCCGTATGATGATGAGATGAGAAGACTGTGAGTCTGGTACATACCCTATTAATTCAGGGATGCCCAGGGTCTTTCAGATGCCCCAGCATAGAACACTGGATACAACCCGCCTCCATTTAATATCCAATGGGCTCGGACTAAATTGAGTTCCGGGGTGGGATTCGAACCCACGCCCTCAGAGCCAGTGGTTGTGCAAACAAGCACTCTTAACCATTAGGCCACGGAGGAACTTTATCATACGGAGGTCACGAAAAATGAAAGTGCAGCTCCCTGGGGTATACCAGCAAAACACAAGTCAGTCGGTCATGGTGACGGACATTTATTCATTGATATTCCCCAGTGAGGCAGGCGACACACTCTGCAAGTGTTGACAACAAAGAATAAAGGTTGGATGGATGGAGTGGGGCTTTACATCCTGTATTTATGCAATTGGTACGCTAATCAGGACAGGAGGATGAAGACACAGCGATGAGGATGATTGAAACAGTAGTCCAACATGCCCAGGTGACCCAGCAACAGCTGGATTCGAACCCTGGACCCAGCGATTGGTAGCCTAGGACGCTTTCTGCTGGCCTTGGCATCGGCATGCAGGAGGGGTGAACTTCAGGCCATCTCTCTGGGTGCTAGAGATATTGTGTTTTCTGCTCGGGGAGTCCCCCTGCGCACTGTTCCTGGATTTTTACCAAAGACGGCCATCCCGGGGCATGACCCCAAGCCTTTCTTTATTCTATCATTGACCCAACTTTCGGGGCGAGACAGCGATGACAGGCTCCTGTGCCCCGTCCGCATGTTAAAATTCTACCTGCTTGCCACCGGGGGTTACTAGGACCAGGAGGGTCTTTTCCTCAAGTTTAGGGGGGGGGGCGCCTGTTTTGGCTCAGACTATTTCAGCATGGATTGTGCGGTGTATTAGGACTACTACAGCAGAGGCTGGAGCGAGGATCACGGCTCATGAGGTCAGACAAGTGGCCGCTTCTTGGGCCTATGTCTCTGGTGTGATTCGCTTTATGAGATCTAATATCTACAAATACACACTTGCAATGGCACTTCCATCAGTAAATCACATCAGGTAGGCCTGCACTTTTATTGGCTGTTCCCGAGCTGAGCTCGCTGCTATGCTTGCTTCTCACCGACCATAAAACCTGATAGAGGCCATCGCTACATATATTCCATCACTACATCACTACATAAATACATTCTCCATGAACCAAGCAAGACCCAGAATGAGCACAGCAAATTTCCAGATCATAAGTTTACTATTGAAGAAATTCACAACCCAAATCAGCTTATGACCAGGACCTTTTTAAAGGAGAAGCACCATCAACTCTTCAGCCCTATCTATCATCCAGCACTTATATTTGAAACTGCACAATCAGTGCAACCATTACGAGAAAGCCACATCCCAAATTTCCAGGCATTTGATGACATTCACAGGCCTTACTAAGTTGACCTTTTAACATCAAGGACTCGGTCCAAAATTCGTGCATATTACGCAAAATTTTCTACATAAAACCATTGAACATAGCCAAAACGAAACCGACTAAACGAAATCTAAAGAGGTCCAAACAAATTTTACCATTTGATGACATTCACAGGTCAAAGCAGCTGTGGAACTTGACCTTTTAATATCAATAATTCTGTCAAAGCCCAATTCCAATATCTCATGAAAGACTCCCTGGAGCGATGTTTTGACCTAGTGGAATTCTCAGATTTAATAGTGGACATGTTTTTTTTTAAAACGCCAATTATTATAGAAAGTAGACACATATAATTGACAGCTTCTGACAGCTTCCGACAGTTATATTCATTTTATGAATTAAACAGTCTTTAGACATATAAACTTCCATTTGCATTCTTTATTCAAAGATTACTTTTTAAATAACAAAAGTAATGTAATAAATACAACTCATTCTTTAAAACATTTAAAGAATGAACAAATACCGCATGCGTCCATGTGTCAATTTATGATAACAGCCATTAAATGGACCAACAAGTAAATTTAATGATTGATGACGCTGATTTTACCACTTTATACAGATAAAGATCTTTTCAACGACGAAATTTCCTTGGTCAATTCATCAGAACTATTTTAGGACAACCGCAAATAAAAGATGTCATTAAAATAAATAGATCATTAATATATATATAAAGGTCGCATAATAGTCAAATCTCCATTACTTTGGATAACAGCCGATCTATAATACAAAGATGATAACGAAATGATATTATAGTTTTTCTTCATAAAGGTATCAGCAGGTCTTAGAAATTGATAATAGGTTGTTATACATATAGTCTATACTTACCAATGATATTATATTTCTATGTCACAAAGAGCTTTTTAACCCTTACGCCAAATAGAATATCCCCTATTTATAACTGGGCACTCCGTATGCCATACAGTGATGATACAATCCATTTCATGATATTAAAAGATGTAAATTATTTATAATCCTAATTGCGATAAAATTATTCTTTAGCTCCTGCAACTTCTTCTCCTAAAGATGCCAAAATTTCTTGTCGGTATGAGTCAAAACCTCCTTCGATTTCAGCTATGGTCTGGTCCTCAACGATCCACAGCTGACATTCGGTATCTCGCAGTAAACGTTCGTCGTGACTCACAATGATTACACCTGAATGAAAAAATACATTCAGAATTAAATTACCGTAAAAGTGATTCACAAAAATATACTAGAGCCAGCCTATGAATACAACTCATAACCATTTTTGAAAAGGATGGATGGATGGATGTTTGGGGCTTTACATCCTGTATTTATGCACTTGCTAGGCTAATTAGGACAGGAGGAGGACATGGTAATGAGGCGAAGGATGATTGAAACAGCCATCCAACATAGGCCCAGGTGACCCGGCAAGAGCTGGATTCGAACCCTGGACCCAGCGATTGGCAGTCCAGCACGCTACCACTAGACCAACCCTCCCCCCCATTTTTGAAAAGGATATATTGCTTTATAACACTGTCTAATGCAACTCAAAAGTGCTGTAGAACATGGGCTCGTCGGGGAAAAGTTGGCCATCTAATTTACCCCACTTAATGGCAGAAATGCCAACTTTCCTCACTGACAGTTTCTTTCGGAATTTGGCCACCTGCATCAGTGAGGAAAGTTAGCATATCTGCCATTCAGTGGGGCAAATTAGGTGGCCTACTTTCCCACGGCAAGCCGACTTTACCCCGTTTCACAGCGCATCTTTAAAACACTGGCTGTCCAGGCATGCCAGAAGTCCAGATTTTGAGAAGGATGATCAGATTTACAGCATTTACAATTATTTACAAAGACTTCTGCTCACCCACAATCTGACAACGAATGTGAACACTAATACTAGGCATGTACCGATCTGATACTAAGGATCGGTATCGGTGCCGATCCAGCACAAAAAGGCAGTATCAGATTGGATGCACTACTCTCCATTTAACCAATGGTATCGGTATTGGTATGGTATCAGAAATCGGTGGTATCGGCAACAAAGTACCAGGATCGGTATCGGAATGGTAGTGAAAAAGTGGTATCGGTGCATCCCTAACTAATACTTTTGAATTCTTCAATACAATACAATACGATATGAAAGGATTATACTTCTTTGAATCATGCTACTTGACAGCAAATCCTTAGACAATACACTTGTAACATGAAAGTAGATATTCTCACCTCCAGTGAATTCATTGATGGCATCGGCCAAAGCGTCAATTGATTCAATGTCCAAGTTATTCGTGGGCTCATCCTGAAGGAGAAAATTAGTTGAATTACTTGAAATGGTACAGATTCCAGATTAATTACAAAAAGACCTTTCCTTGCACATACAATAGGCAACTTTGCGAAAGATAAATCTCAACCTATCTAGAACATGGACATTCTGCAAAAGTTTCAAACAAGGGTTGAACATTTTAAAATAAAGAATACTGCAACTTCAGACCTTTAACCCTTACTGGACTGAAGGGACATTTATGTCAAATTATGTGCATCCCCAGCTTACTGCCTGAAGGGCCATTTATGTCCCTAAAATCTGCTGTTGTCCCTGATAACGTCACAAGACCCAATTGTTTTTTTTTTGGACTGAGCAGTCCAGTAAGGGTTAATGACATGAACATTTGAAGATCCTAGCAAATGTTGGTTTTGTAATAGGTTTTATAATGTCAATTAATCAAAAGTTGCACGTGAGCTGAATTTTCTTTTTTCGTAGGCTGAAAGTCTGTTTGGTTGGTCAATCCAAGAAGCTGCAAATTAATTACGTCTAGCCTTACTTAACAGTAAATCAGAGCCAAGACAATGTGTTAAATGCCCTAAAATGACCTACCAAAATCAAGACGTCAGGCTTGCTACAGGCGAGATCAGCAAAGGCGACCCTGGATTTCTGCCCTCCAGAGAGATCAGAATTCAAGATGGTGTGAGCGTGACTCGCCAGTCCAAATCGGCCGAGGATCTTGCGGGAGTCTTGGTAATCCATGTCGTACTTGTTCTGATAAAAATAAGACAACAACCTCAATGTACATAATAAATAAAGCTACCTGTAAATTTCATTTGCCTTGAAGGCAACAGATTTTCTTTCGTATATATTTTATTCTATTTTTTTTTTTTTTTCAAAAATTACCCTCAGATATTCAGAAGCAGATTCATTCAAATTCAACTGGTCACCGGAATGCTGATCGTATTTTCCTATTCTCTGAAAATAAAATAATTAATACCATAAGAAAACAATCACCAATATATGGCACATGCATACACTCCATTTGACAATTCTAAATGGATAAGATGTTCCCTAAAAACTTTAATAACTAATAGTACTCACCAATCTATGGTTTTTCCTCACTTCTCCTTGGGTCTGAAAAAGAAGTAATTATCAAAATCATTATAGCATTCTATGCGACATCTAGTCAATGGATGAGTGAATGATTGGGGCTTAACATCATGTATTTATTCATTGGTAGGCTCATTATGACAGGGACTAGGACACAGCAATGAGGAGGATGATTGAAAATGCTCTCCAACACAGGTCAAGGTGACCTTAACAGAGCGGGAATCAAACCTGGGACCCAGCTCCTGGGACCAGCTACCAGAGGCAGATGTAATGATGTCAGAGCAACTTCTACGTGCCGACAAGGTTCTCCTTGTATCTACATGGGGCCCATTACTTGCCATTACATAACTATGACAATAAGAAACCAACATTCTAACGCCTAATTCATAAGACACCCAACTGATACAATAGTAACAGTACCCAACAAAGAATACCCAACAGAGATTTGAACCCAGGATATTTAGAGGATGGATGGATGATTGGGGATAACATCCTGTATTTATGCACTTGGTAGGCTTACTATTATATTAGGACAGGAGGACACGGCAATGAGGTGAAGGATGATTGAAACTGCCATCCAACATTGGTCCAAGTGACCCGGCAAGAGCTGGATTCGAACCCTGGACCCAGCGATTGGCAGCCCAGCATGCTTCCACTGAGCAAATCCCCCCCCCCTCCGGATCTTTAAAGGAAAGCCACAAACTTACTGGTTCAAGTTCTCCGAGCAGCAACTTCAAGAAAGTACTTTTGCCGACACCATTGGGACCTACGATAGCAACTAAAAGGAAAGAAAGATTAAAATTATCATACATGTACGTGTTTTTATCAAATATTTAATACAAGCACTTGTAATTTATCCACTTACTTCTAGACTGCATGTCTATACCGAAATCTACATCGACGAATAGAGCTTTATGTCCAGAATAAGCGAAGGTGACAGCTGCAAAGAGAAATATTTGTCATTTAAAATTGTTTAATTGTATCCAACTAGCTATAACCAGTTCTGCCCTGGAATCAACAAGAACTAAAACTCAAACTGCACGGACAATTAGGCAGGGAGACCCACCCAGTGTGGGAATGGATGTTTCATACTGCTCATAGAGCATGTAGAGTGTGCTACTAACTGAGAGAACCTTCCCCACTCTTCAATATCAATATTTCTTTAATGTATCACAGACACAAGCCTTTTTCGAATCTTGCATCTTGTCTCTGGTATATTCAAAGGTTCCATTCTCTACTGAGCCTGCTAATTTCATCTGGACAGAAAATAGGTCATTCTTGGATTTGGCCAATCAGGTAAGTACAAATATGACCTTCATAAGAACTTCTCTGATAGGCTGAATTCAAGAATGACCTACTTTCTGTCCAGACGAAGATGACAGACTCAGAGCATGATACCTTGGAGTCCACTAGTGACAAGTAAAAAAGCTCTGGAAGGCCTGGGCCTGTGAGCCTGTGTATGTATTAAAAAAATCCATAACTTACAATGAGCTCCCAAAACGGGAGGACTAAGAGGAGGGGGAGCTGGGAAAGTGAACTTGACGACGTATTCCTTTGGTTTCTGCAACAACTCCACAGGTCGATCCTCGTCCGCAGCTTTCTCCATCTTCGTTTGGTTCTTTGCTTTCTTCTTTGATAACACATCTTTCGTTGCTTTTTCCTGAAATAATTTAAAATGAAAAGGAAATTGGTTAATAATTATAATTTAATATCAATAATTTGCCTTTCCATGAGGTTAACTTTTAATTTAGATTTATTAGTAATTCTTGATCTATAACTGATGGGAATCCCAAATTTTTCAGACAATGTCAGCATCTTGTTTTATAAGTACTCACAGCAGCCTTGGATGATTTTCCTTGTGATTTCAGCTCCTTCAGTTTCTTCTCCTGTTTCTCGTAGTCCTTTGTTTGTTCTCTTCTTTTCTGAACCAACATTTTCTTAAATGCAGCTGAAATGAAAATACATCTGATGAGTTATCAACAGCTTTCCTCCATTGTTGGGGTGGTTCATTCACTCATACAAAGAGTAGATTTACAGAAATGTCAAAAATTAACCCAAGTCTTCATACCATAGTTTCCTCTGTAGTAGAACAACTTCTGCATGTCCAAATGGATGATATCCGTGCAAACATTGTCCAAGAAACTCTGGTCGTGGGAAACAATCAGCAAGGTCTTCTTCCAGTTCTGCAGGTAGCTGAAGTAAAGTATATATGCACCTCATTAATATTATGTCTCATCATAAGCAGATGATTAAACTAAAAGATGGAATGAGAAATAAGGCATCCATTCAGTATGCGTCCATAGTTCAGTATATATATCCTTTCTGCATATATACCCTGCATCGTCAGTTTACTGTGTACGTTTGTTCACCAAGAGCACCTTTACCGGCTGCTGCCCAACGTATGTGAATCTGCTGCAGAAAAAATCAGAACCCAAATCCAGTTACGAAAATGTCCACCAGGAATCAGTGTTTATATACAAATGAATTTAGGACTGGTGTGCCATACAGCGGCGAATAGCATAATCACCGAGAAGTTACGATCACAGTGAAGTTGAACAGGTGAACTAACGATCGAGGGTACAATAGTTGGAGCAGGACAAATTTAAGCGGCAATCAGCTGTGAGCAATAACAAAAGCAACTTACTTGTCAAGCCAAATGACGGCATTCAGATCAAGATGGTTGGTCGGTTCGTCCAACATGAGTAACGTGGGTTCCAAAAACAAGGCTCTGAAATAACATGAAACAAATAAGTAGTCGATCGATAAAAACATACAAGTACATCAGATTCAGATATTGACATCAGTTACTTAATTGATTATTCAAAAACAGGTGAAACTTTCAATTTTTGCACAGGTTTGCCATGACTGTACCGGCGAGTACCACATAATAACATTTTATGATTTTATCTGATGCCCATTCCAGATAAATCTGCACATAGGCACTTAGCATACTGAATGGCAATTACACAATATTATAATGAGAACCTCCGGAGAAGGCTGGAGCAGGGTTTGAACCTGCGTCCACTGTGCACAGGGCATACATGCCAACCACTATGCTACGGAGTACGGAGCCACACATACTTGCAGTGACGGCATGAGACAAATGACGGATGATCAAGTTACCTTGCTAACGACACTCTCATTCTCCATCCACCAGAGAAGTTCTTCGTAGGTCTCTCCTGCATTTCTTTTGTGAATCCCAAACCGGCCAAGATACGACGAGCTCTTGGTTCTGCTGAGTCAGCATTTATGGCTCTCAACTCTTCATAAACCTGAAGGGCAAATAAATGTGAATTCACCAAAATCAAATTCAAGGCTTTTCCAGACCGTATTTTCCTAAAATCAAGGCCAATCTTTCGGCATATTGATGCAAAAAAAATGCACAGTACTTTTTTTTCTGAACATATATGTTTCTACCGTCTGACTGTCACAAGAAATCGCCAAATATTTAACCGTGAATTGTTTTTTATTAGTGGGAATTAAATCCCAGGCCTTTTGTGCAAAATGCAATTTTTTTCAAGGCTTTCAAGGCCTGGAATTAGAGAAACCAAACTCCAGGCTTCTCAAGGATTAGCAGACACCGTGTGATAGTGATACTAACTTGCCAATCAACATAAAAGATATGCGCACTGATGCTAATCTTTTTGACTTTCTGCGTTTAGACTCAAAGGGTAAGTATCAATTTTCACAAGACTCAAACCTCATTTTTCAGAAATTTAGCATAATTTGCACAAAACAACGACAAATTTGAAATATTTTCATACCTCCTTTAAGCGGTCGTTCTTGGTCATGTCTCCCTTCTCAGCCTCCTTCTGAAGTGTTTCTGATTCTTCCAACAGGGACAATCTTTTCTTGTCGGCCTTCACCACGGCATCGATGGCTTTTGTGTCATCAGCAATAACCTCTGCAAATACAAAATTTGTGGTGACAGGGTGTCTGCAGCTTATTGGAAACCAAATTTGAGGATTTTCTAGACCAAATTCTCCCAAAATCAAGACGAACAGACACAAAAACAACGCAGACTTGCAGAGCACTTTTTTTCTGAACATAAAATGTTTCTATCGACAGACTCTTACAAGAAATCGCCAAATATTCAGCTGTGTAATTTTCTAATATCAAATAAATGGTAGGAACTCAATTCCAGGCTTTTTATGCAAAATGCAGTTTTTTTCAAGGCTTGGAATTTGTGAAATGAAATTACACGTTTTTCAAGGACTGGTAGAAACCCTGGGTAAGTACAAATGGGGGTAAAATGGCGCAGCCTTTTCACGGCTTTAGAGTCAGGTCAGAAGTGATTACAAATCCAGACTACCTTTCAAATTATGACTATCATTCTGAATCCTGACTACACCCTTTGCTAAAAACCAACTCCCGATTCACTTCCATTGTCATTACTGATGTCATCAATACATACCCTGTTCGCAGTAGAGCAAATCAATAGTAGGGGGTACGGCGAGAGCTCGAGTCTGGATGTGTCGCAGCAGAGTAGTTTTTCCATGTCTGAAATGGAGCAAGTATTATTTAATTACAAAACATAATCAGAACAAATTCTAATTGATGACGACAAATTGGTGGTGCAATTCATATTGAATCACCAAGCGCATTGAATACAAAGAAATTAAATAGTAAAAGCACACACCCGTTGGGTCCAACAAGTCCGTATCTTCGGCCAGCAGTAATTTGCAAAGTGGCATTAACAAAAAGATCCTTTCCTCGGGCGGAGATGGAGAAGTTTTCAACCTGAAAAGAATCAGAAAATTTTAATTCTTATTCATCTCCAAAAACAGATTATACTAATTCATCAGTAACACAAATACTTTACACACCTTAATGTCGGTCTGATTCTCCCACGTGGCTGACACCTTGGATCCCGTCTGAGCTTGAGAGACAGAAAACTGGTTGCCGGACGCACTTTCAGCCTGCAGTTCTTTCAGGTAGGCGTCCTGTAAGTGAAAAATAATATAAACATTTCACAATGATGAGCAGGGTTGGCACGTTTATGGCACAGTGGTCTTACCGGCTAGTAGGCCTAATTACTGATAAATACCGCCTTGCTGAAAACTAATTTTGGGCAGTTTTCCGGCCATGAACACCATTTTGACGGGGCTTTTAATCGAGTATATAAGAGATAATTTCCCATTGTATTATTGTCCAAAAAAATTGATAGATTTACAGTCTTGACATTGTTTAGAATCTTTCGATCAGGATAAATCTGTTTGTGAAAACAATTCAAACGTCTGAAATCGGTACATGTATATGAGTGAAATAAACGTACCCTCTTCTTCATCTTCTTCAATTCCTTCTTGCTGTAAATCCTCTGATCACCTTCCTCCACTCCTGAAAAGGAAATTGTAGAAAAATTAAAAGAAGAATAACTCATTTTCTTGTCGTTTACATCTGACAGATGCAGGCTATCATTAATTAAATATTTTCATGAATGTCAAATATTGACAAATAAACGGACGGACATACAATCAAAGATTCTTTATATTAAAGAAACAAAATAATAAAGGATTGAAATGATGTCAATCCACGTGCATAATAATATCTGAAAGTCATTGCAAGTGTAATAATGTTCACATGAAATTTTCCAAATATGCAGCATATAAATGTTTATATGGCAGCGTAATTTCTTACTTATTTCACAATGAAATAACCTGCTGGTTGCCCTCCATGTGACGAAGGACACCCAAAATCGGACAATGAATTTGAGATTCTGTCAGACTGTCTAATGAAAATAATAATTGCCCCCCACTCAAGACCAAATTGAAAAAAGAAATCAATACATACCACCAGCCTTTTCCTTTTCTCGCTCAGCGAAGTCGTCAGCATCGCCAAAGAACTGGTCGTCATCATCTTCGTTGCCGTTCTCATTCATCTCGTCGTCGTCTTCTTTTGGTTCTGGAGGGGGAGCTGCTTCTTTCACGGCTCTCTTGCCTGACGGAAAAATTGGCATCATTGTCAACGGACTGAACTCCATTATTAGTTATAGCGAAGTCAAAATATTCTGTCATAATGAACATAACGGCCAAGTATAGAATCGCAATGCTGCTGATTCAGTTTCGTGCACTCCTAGACTATGCTTTGCTGAGGCTAAACAGCTTATAATGCGCTGCATTCGTTTACTGCAGCTTTATTCACTATATTTGTACTGCAGCCAAAAAAAGCCAATTGCCCAATATTATAATGTCACCATCACGGCATAAATTGCGCAACGTTTTGGAGAATACCTGGTAATATATCGCTGTTTATAAATAGGGAAATCGGAAAAGATTGTTCAATCAAAGATGTGTTTCAATGAAGTTCTTAATCAATACATAGACAGCAATTTAAGAAATTTACATACGGTATTTAGTTATCATTAACCTCAATTGACATGATCATGTCATGATTAAATTTGCATATTTGAGTGTACCTTTCTTTCCCTTTTTCTTGTCTTCTTCCTCTTCAACCTCCTTGGGCTCAGCATCCTCCTCCCCCAAGAGGAAGGCCATCTTCTCAGCATATTTTCTCTCTTGTTCTTCTGGATCTAATGTTTTCTTTCCTTTCTTTTTACCCTTTTTCTTCCCTCCACTGTCTTCTGTTGACAGCTGTTCCATTTTACCGCTCAACTCTTCACCTTCTTCAGCCCCCTTTTTGTTCTTTTTAGGCATTTTGCAGACTTGTAAACGTGTCACAAACCTTCAATATTACTTAAAGATCGATTAAAACCAATCTATAGTCATTAATTGTGAGTACTTAGCCTTAAAATCGGTCCCAAAGTCACAATTGTCAATTTATTGCGACACGAAATGTGGAGCACATGTCATGGACGACGTGACGTCACAGCGAGGGATTCCCCCGACTTCCGGAATCCCCGCCGTATCAAAACAGACAGCTGTCAAAACTCATTTGAGATCATTAGAGCTGTCAGATGAGAACTGTCTGTGGCTGGGGCAAGTCAGGACTGTTTCCAGGCGATCGATGCCATAATTAAGCATCAGATCATCACTTGATCCCCCTAGTGACGTTGCTGTTACCATGGTTATGGGTAATTATCCCTTTTGTAACGATGTATCAACTTGATACTATGAAGCACAAGCTGACAAGACTGGTCAATCCATAAACACAGAATTATGCCATTTATGGAAATAATTCACAAGCACCAGTTTCATCATCATTGCCAAAGTTGCTTGATCTACTGTGAGCATTAAATTGCGAAGTGACAGCGCATTATCTCGAGTTAAAGGATTACATTTACCGTGATTACATTTTCCTTGTTACGATTTATTACAGGGATTAATTCAACATAATGACAACCTTGGGTGATGCCACGAACTGGCTTGTCCAATTATGCGGGACTCTATTATTATTGCGAATACTCACTTCCATTTTACAAGGAATAGACATTGATCTCGGACAATGGATTAACTTGAAAAGAAAACGGAGATTACTGAGCAAGACGAGGATTGACAGCTTGCCCCCGGAATGTATGGAGATTATCCTTGGCCACTTGAGGTACACTGATTTAATGCAATGCCGCAAGGTCTCTCATCAATGGCATGAACTGGTCGATTGCCACACTCTGTGGGCTCATGCAGACTTCCGACAAGTACGGACGTCAGAACGAGACTTCGACACAAGGAAATTACCCTACAAACTATACATGAAGTATACAAAAAACATTAGTCCCAAATTTAACAATCTGACTTTTGACGTGACCAGTGCAGTTCCAGAAATTTTACGTTACGACAATGCTGAGGTTTTGGCAGATTTTTTGTCACACCAAGCGGCCCAAGAAATTAGGAAAGTGAAATTGACGTGGGCCTCGTCGTGGGAAGATATAGACTCTGTTGATTTTCAATGCGCTTGGGTTTTATCTTTGACAGCCCTGATGACATTATCAATCAGATGCCCTTGTATTCAGAATTTGAGCATGCAATTTAATTGGACAACAGAATCGATAAATTCACTACTAGCTCTTAAACAATTAAAAGAACTCGAGTTAGTGTGCATGCCGACAGTTCAAGGCATCCAAAAATGGCACATCAATAAAATCCTCGAAGGTTTACCGTTATTGAGGATATTTCGTTTGATCGCCAAACTCTTGCCACAACACGCCATTCTGCAGAAATTTACTTTATATTCAGATTATTTAGAAGAGCTGGACTTGTCTGGTTGTGTCAATTTCACAATTTCAGATTTGCATTTACCCGAATTATTGCATTTAAAAGGCAGAGACTTGAACAATCATTGTAAAAAGGACAATTGTGTTTTTCCTGTCATTCTGCAAGGATGTCCGAAATTGAAGATGATTAATTACACACCAATTAACATCAAAGAGAAGGACCTTGGTCTCTCAAAAGCCCAGCAGATGGCGCTCAGAGTCTGTCGCTGTGAATTGCACGACCAGCGTAGAATCACAAACAAGACATGAACTTAAAGTAGAAAAAATCTGCATGTTTTGCTAAAAAAAATATTGGGGATGGCCCAATGTGCCCCGAGGTCCAACGTGCCCCGGTCTCCACTACTGCAGATTTGGAAGTACAAATTGATATTGTTTACAAATTGTCTTCATTGTGTTGCATAATGTGATTCATTGAGTGTTTATTTGCTATAATTATCTTGATTATCAATGTTCAGTTGATGTTATTGTTTACACAAACTGTTTAATTTTACTTATAAACAAAGGCCCATTGTCTGAGGATATTACAAATTTTTTTCAATACTGTACAAAGCACAAAAACGCTCAGCTAAGGCCAGACTTTTTTAATTTTTAGCTTCTCGGATCGACTGACCCAACAGATTTTCTGCCTACGGAAAAAAAAATTGACATAAGCAGAATTTTTATCAAATTGACATTATAAAAAATTGACATTTCACCGGTTTTTTTTTTCGTTCTACCGACCGACCCAATAAAAAGTGCCTTGAGAAGATCCGAGAAGCTAAAGATCAATTATGTGTGGCCTAATGTTCAGATGAGCTGATGAGTGTTGCATCATCTGGAGGAGGTATGCTCTACGCAGTCTACGGGTGTCCTTAAAAAGTTAGAGGCAGTTATGAGAAACCTGTGAATTCCGACACAATTCAGGATCCAGAAAACGAGTGTTGACGAATGAAAAATTTACTAAAACTATTGGATTTTTTTTTGGCGTTAAAATCTAAATGCCCAACGCATAATCCACCCTATATTTTGGCAAAATTCGGCTTTAAAGAAACTTGTAACTTTGAACTGTAATGGCAACTAAAATTCCCAGAAAAATTAATGATATCAGCCGCAGATTACCACAACTTCTAAGTTATTTGCTACAGGCAATTTCTAAGTTTGACACATATCTCCAGACAATGGACTTTTTTATTCAGCAAAGTTTTTTTAAAAGCCAGTTTGACTTGGGGTAAATATATACCCTGCATTTAACAAACAATTCTGTTTGAGTTGTTAAGTTATTCTAGTCATTAGTAATTCTTGACGACGTTACTGTCATTAGTTTCTCGGAGTACCCTGTTATCTTAATTTCGAATTAATACCTAATCTTTAACATTGTTTACATTGAAATCAATTCATCAACAATTTATTACAGTTCACATGAATATTACACCTCCAACGATTAATAAATTTGAAGTATTTTTCTTTTTACTTTGCAAGTTTGTCAAAGGTTGCTCATTTGTATTGTGAAACTCCTCCCATGGGACAAACTCGGCAGCCAATCACAATTGGTATACAGATAATGTATTCATCCTAATTTGAAATCAATTCACAGGTCTGATAGCCTTAATTCTGCCTTATCTATAAGTAAATCTGTAAGACCCTTCAAATTGATGGATTGGCACTTGTAACTTTTTCTTTCTCATAAAAAATGCTACTAAGAGCACTCCGAGAACCTATAAAGACAGAGTGTCGTTTATTTATATGTCTGTTATATTATAATATGTACATTTAACAATGACACAGTATTTTCTTAACAAATACTATATATTTTTTCAACTGACAAGAGTGTTGTTTACTGCAGCACATTCTCACAATTACAAAATATAGAAACATTGACTCAGTTATTTACATTTAATACAAACCTGTACATAAATATATATTTATCACACATCATAAAGTTCACTCCATCAAAAGATAATCACATTTGATATACAATTAATTAATTTGCGACAAAAACATCATTGCCATTAATTTATCATGTACACATTTTTTTCTTTACATTTGTATATCAAAGTGTCTTGATAATTCAACAATCAAAGTATACATTGAACTGTAACAACATTTTGCGATAATTCACAATCAAAGAATTTTTTTCACTTTAATTTTGAAGTACGCCATATCAACAATTAAATCATGACCAGAATTTGTTCAACAATTGTTGGTCTGAGACGAGTTTAGTTGGGGCCACCATATTCTGTTAAGAGGATGGTTGAAAAGAACTAATTTAACTAATATATTTTTTGTTGACATTTTGCAATTTTATTTACGACATGAGGCCAGGCATATTGATTTTTAGCTTATCTGATTAAAGGCCGACCCAAGAGACTTTCTGCCAAGGGAGAATTCCTCCAGCTCTGGAGGTGCACATTCCATGTGCTTTCTAGTTTTTTTTAGTTTACCCACAATTTTTATTAAATTGACATTATAAAAAAAGAGATTACAGGTTGTTGTTTTTTTTCGCTCAACTGGCCGACCCAAGAAAAAAGTGCCTTGAGAGATCCGAGAAGCTAAAGATCAATTATGTCTGGCCTAAGATTTATGAAATGGTGTAGTTATAAGTTTTCAGAATTTTGCATTTGTAGAACCATGAGTTGTTATGTTTGCATGACAATAAAACTGTTTTGTTTGGTATTGTTTAGTGCATATATTCTCTATATCAATTGCAAAATAAAGTTTGATTGACTCCTGGAAAAAAAAAGCTTTCGTCTTCAGTTGTAATTTTCTTTGGAAAATCTTAACTAAAATTTGGCATTTTCACCCAAATTAAGTTGTTCGACTTATTTAAATTAAAACCAAAAATATTCCTAAAATAATTTATCTAGACAAATATTTATGATAGTAATAGATTATTAATTTATATACCTATCGTACAGAGTGAGTGAGTTTGTGTTTTACGCCCCATCAACACCAGTGTGGGCTATTTAGAGGCAACCTATCGTACACACAAATCTCACATTTATATATGTGTATAACATCTAAGCAAGACATTAATTAATACAAGGAATAAACAGTTTTATTCCAACAAGACACTCCAGCTACAAACATTTTGGCAAGTAACTGGCATGAGCATCATCCTTGTTCACTCCCACATTTTACCTTCTATACATAAATCCTATACAATTTACATCCATTCATAAATTGAAAGTAATGCCAATTAATAATCATTAAATAAATGCATACTTGAATCAAATTTGAAATCATAAAGCTGTACCAATGCAACATAGATGAATCTCAACTTCTCAAAATAGACATCCCCCCCCCCCGCCCTGTCCGAGCCAGAATCAAACTGGGGACCCAGTGATTAGATCCTCCTTGAGGGTTACCAACTGAGCTAACTCTTCCCCTCAGTGGAGGAAAATTCAATTCCATTAGACCTATTAAATAATTAATTCAAATTTGAAACTTTTTCATATTATTTTGAGGGAAGTACTCAATTATGGTACTCACTGTAGCACAGCGAAAAAGAGAAAAAATAGTTGATTGTCTCAATTTTCCTATTTGTATTAAAAGGAAAAAATTAATATATATCTATTTATAATCTGATTTGAAGTACCAAACTCAAAGAACACTTGAAAAAATGCTAATCCTATTTAATGTTCTCTTACATTTTCATAACATACCCGCCATTAATTTAAAACTAGTATATCATACCATTTAAAACTAGTATGCAATACCACAATAAATATCACGTTATATGGACCAGATACTATAACAAAACAACCCAAGTCAGGGTCACTGAGTAACAATATCACGAGCTGTTGTGTGTATTAATATCACTCGAGCCCGCAGGGCGAGAGTGATATTAATTCACACAACAGCGAGTGATATTGTACGAAGTTACCCTGACGCGTGGTTGTTTTTTTTTTATCACCTGGTTTTACCTCAAATTTTCAATTATAAAGAGGGACTATTTTCTGGCATTACAAAAATGTTACGTCACCATGGTGCAACAATGGAGGTGACGTCACAATCCTTTTGTTTTGGCCATTGCTTGGTTTGTGACATCATCGGCATCTGAAATGCTGGTGATGTCATAACCATTGTTAAAAAATATCGCCCTTGAAGGGTGGTGTTTTTTACAATATCATTGGTCCTGATATTTTGACTGTAAGCTGTGATATTCACCGCCAACCAGGTGATAAAACCTAGTACCAACATCATACAGACGTGCATCCACACTCTTTGAACATGCAAAAATATGGAATGCATCAACAGTACAGTCAATCTTGTTACTATGATAACTGTTAGCGACGTCCTGCAGATAACATCACAGCTAGCGATGTCCTGTAGATAACATAATGGTCTTTAGTTGTACCCTTATCAGTTGGGTGTCAGCACTGGTCTTTGAAATGGGACCCACTTTCCCCCTCCTCCATATCACATGTCAGGGGACACAGGGAACCAGCAACACCCTACTCAAAATACCCCCTCCCCTGCTTGCACCCTCCCCTGCTTGCACCCCCCTCCTTCACTGCACTGTCCCATCAGTTGGCCTGGCAGTGACTCCAGAGTTTTAATTGACCATGCAGTGTTCATAGACTGCTTCCTTAGTTCATGTAGTTTTAGCCTCCTCTATTAGTATTATCAGTAAAGAGGGAATATCCCTTAAAGAGCTGATGCCCTGTATCCAATTAGTCATCAAATTAACACAGATCAGATCCCTCTGCTACTTTTTCAGATTTCACTCACACAGATTTGTTCATTGATACTGGTATTTGAAGCTTACCAATTACAAGGTCAAACTGTCTTTGCTTATTATTATTAGCTAAAAGCCTTTTTATGAAAATGGTATTTGATAACTCTTTTTGCAATGGTGATAGATAGATAGATAGATAGATAGATAGATAGATAGATAGATAGATAGATAGATAGACAGATAGACAGATGGATAGATAGATGGATAGATAGACAGATGGATAGATAGATAGACAGATAGATAGACAGACGGATGGAGGGAGAGAGAAAGAAAAATTATCTGTGCTACTCTGTGGAATTTATTAATTAAAACTTTTTGATCCTTTGTACCCAATGACCTCTCTGGGCTTGATTGCCTATTAAGCAACCCTGTATAGTTGTTACGGAACACCAGGCCCATCCATGTGCTAGCAGCCTTTGATGTCCAGCGAAGAATGTGCTCAGCAAAAAAAGTTTACAAAAATTTTAATGCGAAAGTCACAAATTCTAATTAGTAAGATAATAATCAAAATAGCTCAATTACCTTTAATAGCAAATATTTACCAACACCATGGAAGCTTATAAACTCCCATATTGACATGGGCCTCTCAGGAATCAGGATGATAAAACTTCCAATTATTTGGTCAAGGTCAAGCATAACCAGAAATATATTGTACCCTCACAAGAAAGTGTTTGCTTAAAGACTGCCTAGACTTCAGCAAGAAATTATATATTTCAGAAAAACTCCATGCCCCCCCCCCCGCCCAGAGATCTAATTGCCCCCCCCCCCCCCCCGCCCAGAGATCTAATCGTTCTCCTCTGATAAATGCAGTATCTCAGTTCGGCAAAAGTCAAAATTCGGCAACGCTGCCTCATAAGGCATCCCCCGATGCCATTTTCGGCAACCGTTGCCTCATACGGCATCGGGGAGATGCCAAATTCGGCATCTCCCACACTAAAACGTTTCTCGGGAGGTGGCGCTAATGATCGGCGATAATGAAAGTGCTGCCACCTTGAGTTAATATGTATTTCTTGAAATCTATCCAAGAAAAAAATCGATCTATCCCAGCATTTTTGATTAATTTGCTGTTTTTATAAGCTACTTTACTAATTTTGATATCAGACTTGAATTTGGGTGTTTGACTTAGTTAATTAGATTGTGCACAAGAAGGATAGGCTGGGTTTTATGTTCAAAATTAATATTTAATATTTTGCCCCCATTTCACGGGTATTTTGCTAGTTTAATATGAATAATCTGGAGAATAATGTTACCTGTCTACAATGAAAGGCAAGACATGATATAGCCGCTGAAATTAGGCTACCTACATTTAGAGATTTCATGGGAAAATAAGAAATGACATAATCTCAAATTGGCCAGGGGTGGATCCAAGGGGGGGGGGCACTGGGGGCACGTACCCCCCCCCCCCCTGGCAGTGCCCCCAAAGCTCAGTTGATCTTAGTGATCTATCTTGAAAATTCAATCAAATAGGCTGATAGGCTTACTGCTTGTTTGTGGTGAAAGATATAGCAATTAATCATTGAACCAAGAAATAGATTGCAATCTGGGCTGATCGCCAATTCACTCTAAAAGGGGGACACAATCCTGATTGAAATCTGTCAAATATCCACTTGATAATAACCTCTTGCACAAGGAATAAAACTTCGATCAGCTTACAATATGTTTCCTGACTGCAAACACGGCCTGGTGGGCACAAAATGATGGTTTCTTTTTTTGTTACCTAATTATTGTGGACATACAGCTAGTGCTATCCCTATAGCTAAAATACACTTCGTTTCGGCCTACTTAACAATTAAATGCCAGGAAATATTAACGGACCTTACCGTGTGCCTATACATATTAAATGATTAATTAAACGTAAAGTGAGAAACATAGATTAAATTCACAAGGCAACTGGGTGTGAGATACTTTGAGCAGGATACCTGGATTCTTAAATCTTAGAAAGTGATTTGACCTTGAAAGATACTTTAATTTCACATAATTATATTGAATAAGATCCACGTTTTTTCTGAGATAATAATATAAGATGATAATAAGATATAGATACAGTAATTGTACCCCATCTGTAGGGATATGGTAAACTCACTGAGTATGGTTTAAATCAATTAATTAATTATTTTTGTTATGCTTTTGCGTAGATAGAGGATGCCCAGGGACGGATCAAGGATTTTTCGAAAGGGGGGTGCGGCAATACTTATAACATTGGAGTCTCTAAAAAATGTTTTTCCAAATAGCGATATGAAGGATTTATCTGACAAAAGGGGGGGGGGCGTGCCCCTTGTGCCCCCCCCCCCCCCATGGATCCGCCTATGATGTCTCAAGCTACATATTCGTACCAAATACAATAGTAGATCGATGGGCTTTGAAGTTTTGTCTACAGAGAGCAGATAGCTGAGGGCTGAGATGTGCACATGAAGAGACCGAAATTTTGGCGTTTAAGTGGTGTTATGTAAAAATGCAAAATTTATAACCTAATGGGTCAAACCTTATAACAATTGACATTAATACAG
Organism: Platynereis dumerilii; assembly: GCA_026936325.1. Taxonomy (NCBI): domain Eukaryota; kingdom Metazoa; phylum Annelida; class Polychaeta; order Phyllodocida; family Nereididae; genus Platynereis; species Platynereis dumerilii. Next base: position 37,575,013 of record JAPTHN010000006.1, on the reverse strand, counting down.
CATGATGTATAAATAGTGACCTTTCCAGATGAATCTACACAATATTGAATGACTAATCTTCATAGATAGTGATAACCTTTCAATGCTCCAATTTTGCCAAAAATGAGAATAGTCTCAAAAACTGTGAAACAAAATTTTGTATTGAGGCCTATTTCCCTTCTGAAACAAGGCATGCTGAAAAGCTATTTAAAGACTGTGCAAGTTCTACTATTTGAGGCTTCACAAGGTTCCCTTGCCAAGATGCAGGAGCATCGGACATGCATGTATTTTAAACACATTTGAGCCCTATGGATGGAATTGTTCTTGCCCAACGTTGATATTGATTGACATCATTGATTAAAAGTAACTACATGTATATCATTTGGCAATTAAAAGAAAACATGCTTGTAAATTGTAAAGTTTATATACATATTAATTATGTAGAACTCTGAAAAGATATTGAGAACATTCGAGCCGTGAAGCAGGTCAACCTTCTGAGTGACTAAGACACCATGGCAAGTCTTTAGTGTTGAAGTCTGAAAGAAGATATAATCTATCGTCAGAATCACTCAGCATTCACTTTAAGCAATGTAGAATCCGTTGGCTTCTGGGGGCCTAGCGCCTATTTGGCTGCGGCCCTTCGGGCCTTGCTCTAGTGCCCCCTGCATTCACTTTTCTGGATCCGCCCCTGATTAATTGCACAAGGCTCATGATTTTATTATCCCACAGCCACATGAGAAAATCCAAATCTCTTTGCGTCCTGTCTTTCTGACTCCTTCCATGCAGCTCTGTCCGAATTCTTTTTTCCCCCTGCTGCTTCCACTCAAACGTCTCCTCCATCTCTGCCTCCTCTTCCCTTTCTTTAGAAGTGACTTGGGCCATTAAGACCTTAGCTTTTTGGCTGAAGATGTACAATACATAGGCCTAGTGTGATATTTAAGCCCAAATCTGAAAAAAATACCAGCCCACACAAGAGGTAAACCCAAACTTTGACCCCCCACCATGTAATAAATGCAATGCATCACACTTAAGCACTGAAAAGAACATAATACAGTAACAGTTGCCTTTAACAGCATCGGGGATGCCTCAAACGGCAGCGGGATGCCTCATACGGCAGCGGGGATGCCTTAAACGGCAGCGTTGCCGAATTTTGACGTTTGCCGAACTGATCTGGACCTATTTCTCAGTTATTTTTGAATATGAATGCTTACATGAAGCTTCCAAGTGTGTTGTTAGCTGTTTTCAGATTTTGTTTTTTGTCAGCATGGCTATTCAAATCATCCAAAGCTTGTGATGATTATTGTTAAAAGAGGAGCAACCTGATGATGTGGCCCTATATGAAACCACAATTTAAATAATTCATTACCGGTGATTGGAATGAAATAAACCAATGACAATAAGCCATTATATATACAATGGCCATTTTTCAGTTCCCATGGTGGGAAGTTTCCAGTGCCTGAGGCAAAACAAGAGGGAGCCTTGGGCAAGGGATTGGAGGTCCAAAATGAACCTGCAAGGAGGGAGGGGGAGGGCAGTACCAGTGCAGTGACCAGCCCACTCAGCTTGGCCAACCTAGCAGTCCCCAGCCAGACTTGCTTGATGCACCTGCCTCCCTACTGCTACACATGGATAGAATCTACCTCTCTATCCTTTTATAATTAATATATACTAGCATTTACCCGTGATGAAGATGTCATATTTGCACACATCAATTTACTCACTCCAAGCCCTTTTCCATGAATTCAATCTATAGGGGGGAGGGTTGGTGTGGTGGTGGCGTGCTGGACTGCCAATCGCTGGGTCAAGGGTTAGAATCCAGCTGTTGCCGGGTCACCTGGGCTATGTTGGATGGTTCTTTCAATCATCCTTTGCCTCACTGCTGTGTTCTCCTGGCCTAATTAGCCTACCAACTAAAGTACCAAGTGCATAAATACAGGACGTAAAGCTCCAATCATCCAGCCATCCATGAATTCTATCTATCTATCTATCTGTCTATCTATCTATCTATTGTCCATCCATGTGGCTGTCTATCTGTCTATCCATGCGAATTGAATGGTTAGTTGATTGAGAAAGGGACTTTTGTTGAGACTATTAGACAATGACATTGTGTATGTTTAATAAATTAAAGAGTTGTGAAGGGGGGTACTAACTTTTCACACGTGTTTCAAGGGGGGGGTTTTAATTTTTGACAACACTTCCAAGGGGGGGGTAAGAAATTTTAACAAAGAAAAATTTTTGAAAAACACGTATAAACTCCTTTTATTTGGACTTTTTTACGCGCAAAAGTCTGCGAAATGACGCGAATCTGTACGTGTGGCTGTGTATAACAGTATATATGTGTGTATTGCTTTGTATGTCGAGGGGGGGGGTACTAAAAATCCGCATGAATCCTAGGGGTGGGGTACTAAAAATCCGCATGAAACTCAAGGGGGGGGGGTATCAATTTTTGACGGGAAGTTCCAGCAAAACTCCCACCCCCCCCCAGTCATAAATTCTGAACGGTCCCTTATAAATTATGATATTGACAATTCTATTTGGGTTGTAATCTATTGCGTTAAAAGAGCTGGCCTCAATGCTTACAGTAGGTGAAAATGAGTTCATTAGGACCAATGCTAAAATTATTTTACAAAAATGTATCTTGAATTTCAAAAGAGGTTATTTCCGTGGCAGGCAACAATATATTGTAAAATGTTTGCATATTTAATGGACATCAGTCTTTAAATTTCTTTATGCCAGCATTCAACCATTGGAGTCTACTGTGATTTGTTATTGACTCATGGACCTTTATGAGCAAAATCCCAACTGGATGTCGTGCGGATGAGACGTTAAATTGGCGGCCCCTTGTATCAGTGTCTGTACTGGGAAAGCAAAAGATCCCTCACATGGGGTAAAATTAATGTGGAACATGTTGAGGACTCCCGCTCTCTCTCTCATCTCATCAATCAACCCTTGTGAGCGCCCAGAACTGGGCTTAGAGGGCTGCACTTACCATATCTATCTTTCGATCTATCTATATCTACTGGCACTGTTCAGCATAATGTATGCCATGGTTATAGAAGAAATTTCCTTCCTAGTCCTATCATGACTCAGTTCTTTTACACTGTATCAGCTGACTTTCACATTCATTTCATTAAAGAATGTCTATCCATGTATTTTTCTCTCTTTTCAGTTTTCATTCAATTTAGTCTTTCTCACAATCTGGGTTTCCTTTCTATTCTGCCTACCTATCCTATCTTTCTTCCCATCCTTCTTCACTTCTCTCCGTCTTTCCTATTTTCCTTCTCTCCATTTTCAATCTGCTTTTCTTTCTCCAATCTATTTCTCCTTCCTTAACTTCTATTTTCCCTTTTTTAAATTCCATATTTCTAAATTTGCTTTCCTTCCTGTCATTTTTTGGTCTGCCTTTATAAAGATCTATTTTTCTCTCTTTCTATCAATCTTTTTCAGGTCTTTCAAATTTTCTATTTACCTTTCTTTCTGTATTTCTATCAGCTCTTCTTCCTACATCCACCTTTGTTAATTAACTTCTGTTCTGGCTATATTGAACCATGTTGGATTTTATCTATATGGAGGCTTAACTTTCCTGAACTCAAAGGAAGCTCCACTTTGTCTTAAAGTTCTAAGCAAGACATCCTTGTAATCAGCCTATTCCCCAATTGACCCTCTTTAAAGACCTCACAGAAGTCACCTCAGGGGGTCTCTGAACTTGGGACACTGGAATGTCTCACATGTATGTTAGTTGATGAGCAATCACATTTGATGAGTGAAGATATTAATATTCAAGAGATAGGCCTAGTGGAAATTTCCATGAAAAGAAAGATTACCCCTGAAAAAACCTGCAGAGTATAGGCCTACATGTGTACATGTATTGTTAAGTTATAAAATAGTATGGAAGCACTTTATCTATCTATCTATCTATCTATCTATCTATCTATCTATCTATCTATCTATCTATCTATCTATCTATCTATCTATCTATCTATCTATCTGTCTATCTCTCTGTCTATCTATCTATCTATCTATCTATCTATCTATCTCTAGCTATCTCTCTATCTCTATCTCTCTATCTGTCTGTGTGTCTGTCTAGCTGTCTACCTATCTATCAATCTATAGATCTATCTGTCTATCTATCTATCTATAGATCTATCTATCTATCTATCTATCTATCTATCTATCTATCTATCTATCTATCTATCTATCTATCTATCTATCTATCTATCTATCTATCTATACAATGTGTAACTTTCTTCCTGAAACAGTGCAACCTCTGAAGTAATGACAAGCTTTGCAACTTTCTTCCAGCAATAAAGGTGCACATGCAAACAAGCACTAAAAAAAGGATTACATAACAAGGTAAATATATCAAAATTTAAAAGGCTATCTGTTACAGACCTACATGTTTATAGGCCTAAATGTTGAAATCATTATATTCTGCATTTCATCCAGACTGTCACAAACTATTATTTTTGTCAAAAAATAGTTAGTGTCAACACATAACAGGCAATTCTTTAAAAAAATAAAATAAAATTCATGACAACCAACATAATCATGCATTCATAGCAAACATAGTTGAAGGTCTCGTCAGTCTCAGAAGTGGCAATTCGTAAGATTTTCTGCACCCCATTGTACTTGTAATACAGAAAAAATCAAGATATTGTACTCAAATTTGTTGATGGGCACACAAACCTGGGTTTAGAACAGGGGAGGAGCATAAAGATACACATTTATGGATGAAGGAATAGGCCAATTGGGGCCATTGGATGGAGGGGGTAGTGAAGAAAGGAGGGGGGGGGGGTCATGAGGAGAGGGTGTACTGGTCAATGTGTTGATTGGTGATAAACACCCTCTTCCCTCAGTTGCTTATCAGATATGAAGGAGACATGACAGATATGCCCTGGCTTTGGATATATATGCAAGTTGGAAGTAAACTTTTGAAGATATCAGAAAAAAGTATTATTTGATAAACACTGCTACTGCAAGACTGTTTACCGGGATTGTTTACAAGCTTGCATAATCATAATGCTTCATTTATTCTAAAATGACTATGGAATAGACACTGTTTTATGTTCAGAATTTCATGCAAAAAGTGAAGTTGATTTTAAGGACATCATACAAAAGGTAAAAAAGGATAACATTACATAATGTCTGTGAAATGGGAATAACACATAATCTAACATAGGTAAGTGGAGTTATTTATTGAGCATGGTCCCTTTTGAACGCTTCGAACATTCCATTGGCCACTATAATGAAAGATTGCCTATGATTGCACATCTTTTTGTATTAATAGCTTAAATCATTAAGTTATCTTTTTTTTTAAATCTTGAATTAAAATTGCCAATACTGGGTATTTTTGTTATTCTATGTAGGCAGGTATCCTTCAAATTTCAACAATGTTTTTGGATAGGGCATAACAAGATGTGCTGGGTATTTTCATAAGAAGTCTTTGTGGCATTCCATTCATGAGTATAAAAGATTGGCTTAGACTTCTTCCATCATAATTTCATGGGGAAATGTGTGAATGATTATCTTGGATTCAGGCTACCCAAGGGTCCAGCTGCTGCTGTCCAGTGTGACAGGCAGGGCTGCTGGGTCTTGAGCTGCCAGTCAGTGGGGTGGTCAATCTGCACCCTCAGCAACATCATTTGGAGTGGTTCTGGACCCCCTGGCCTTCTTACACCCCCTCATGTATCCCAGTGGGAGATGCTCCTGACCTCTGGTGTGGCTGGACTAAACTACCCAGAACCACTCAGACCAATTTTGGGGTGTCTGTTCTGTCAAGGGCATAACAGTGACTTGCAAAACAACTTCACCTGCTGCCCATTCTTTGTGCTTGTGACAGAAAAATCTTGAAAAAATACACTGAATACTTTAGGGAGTCAAGTATCTTGTGGACACAACTGGACATGATGGGTGCTGTAGTTTGCCTGTAATTGATGAGGGAAGTTTATGAGAACTGTCAAGTGTCCTGTTATCTGCATCACACCCGTGGGGCATTCTGCTAATAGCATCATGGGGTAAAAGAGGGTTATGCTACTGGCATAATCACGCACCATTATCTTATCTGCATTCAGGAATGTACTGATCAATAGAACTGAATGCAAAATCCAAAAATTATTTAGTACATTGACTTTGGAGTGTTTCAAAATACAAAGATATTTATTACATAACATCCTAACATGATAATCAGAATGAGTAATTTTTTGTGTATTGTACTACACTGTATACAAATAATTAACATTATTTAGAATCATTAAGTGTCTATGATTACTGGTATAACAATTTTCTGGCTTGAGTTTATGTTGTCTTAATTATAATCTGTCAAAGCATTCACCGATTAAAAAGGAAAAAACATATCAGCTAGGCTATTACCTCAGAAATGCAGATAAATATTATACAAAAAAGAAGACTATTTCAAATTATTTGAGTTTCCAATTTCCTATAACATATAAACCCACACATATTACCATGATTATCTAAACACATGTACAGTGTATATATCCAAATCCCTGAATACAGTACTTACAATATACCACAAGCAGCACCAATGAAACAACAGATCTTTGACTCATTAAATAAAGCTACAGCATAAAAATATATACTTGAAAATCATTTGAAATGCATGCTGTAAAACGGGGAAAAGTTGGCAATCCAGGGGAAAGTTGGCAACCTTTTTTAACCCGCTTAAATGACAACTTTCCTCACTTACACTGGCGGCAACTTTGCCAAAGAAGCCTGTGTCAATGAGGAAATCGGCATTTAATCTTCCATTAAGTGGGTTAAAATGGCTTGCAAACTTTCCCCCGGATTGCCAACTTTACCCCGTTCTACGGTATATCTCATGATTTTAAGAATTTGTACAGACCTACAGTTTATGCAGTATGTATAGGCCTAACAGTTTACATGGCAACTGTACAAAATCGTTTGACTTGTAAATGATTAGAAATAGCCAATTATATAGTCAAAATATATTTTTGGACTTGGTGTATTTGTACATATTTTTGAAGTATAACAATTAACTGCAAAACAATCTTTGATTCATTCATTTAAAGCAAATGGCGTGAAAATACATTTGTAAATCATTTTGAAATAGCTGCTATTTGTAATGTACAGTCAAAATATAATTGTACAACTTTGTGTATTTGTGTACATCTTTGCAGTATATATATCATAACAATTTAACAACACTGTCGACACATGTGCACATAAACCTGTTATGGCGCAACCACAATCACACAATAAAATATACAATAGTGATGCTCTCATTATGACGATTATGATTATGTTGTGATTGTAGACCTTTTATCATAGTGAAAATTTGCAATTTGTCAGGATTTCAGAAATCTTCCACTTCTGCAAAGCCTTCAGTGAATGAATCAGACACACCCCCAAAGGCAGACAATGAACATGCCTTCACACATATTATGCACTTCTGTAAATCAGACAACTATAATTCTTACGGTTTTAGAGAGATCTCTCCTAGAGCTTCAAAATGATAGGTATTACATCTCTGGGGAATAAGTAGTTTTTACGCAAATTGCCGTTAAAGATTTGAAGTGGAGAGAGATCCTGCACGCTGATTGGCTATGACGCTCGTGACGCAAATCTATGTCAATTCAGAATCCCAGAGGGAATCGTCTAGGGTAGATTCTCTGGGTGAAATCTTCAGATTCGCCTCAATAAAACTTGAAACACTTATAATTTACGCAAGTCTTATAAAAATCATAATCAATGATAATATTTCCCATGATTGATGAGCTAGATTCCAGATATGACATTGTGTAGAATTCAACACAGAGAACATAACAATATAAATTAAACTCAAGTATCACATCAAGACTTTGGAGAAAACCGTCTATCTTCCATCAATACTTCCTTAATGCCGTGTTTCAAAATACACTCATCTATGAGATCATAAATGTCCAGTAATCTTCGCTCCATGGCTTCGTAATGAGCGTCAGTCACTAAAGGGCTTATGGGATCGATAGAAACTATTTTGCGAAGTACTTGCGAGAGAACTCCGTCTTTTAAAACTTGAAGGCGTTCCCAAGTGGTCTGGCGCAATCTGAAAAGATACAGAAATAATCGTTATGCATAGTAATATTAGTTTTGATCATACACATTCAGGGTTCCCACTCTTTTGCCAAATTCAAATTCAAGGCTTTTTCCAGGTTTTTCAAGGCTGCCAAAACCAATTTTCAAGGTTTAAACCTGCAATTTTTTCAACCTGATTTTGCGCTCCAGAAAGTCGTCAAAAGTCCACAATTTGTAGAACCTTTACAATTTTTGTAAGAGAACCCCAAATTCAAGACTTTTTCCAGGTTTTTGGCTGAAATAACACATTTTCCAGGTTTTTCCAAATCTGGAAAAGCACAACCCAAATTCGAGGCTTTCAAGGTCTTCTGGGTCTTCCAGGTTGAGATGGAATCGTTCACATACTACCATGTAGGGCTTCGGAATCAGAATCGAGATTAAAATGGTACTGGATTTTTGCCATTTTAATTAATTTGGTTTCTGTTTTGCCACCCCAACATATTTGGTACAGTTAGAAAAACCTTGGAAAGACAATCACAATGGTGCCAAAAAACCACTATAAGATTAAATTGATATGGGTGAAAGTTACCTTTTTCAACAGCAAGTCACTACTAGCAACATTTATCATCAAGATTACGGTTTAAAATGTTTGTATTGAAGGATTAAAATGGTTTGTGTTTTATTTTTCATAAGGATCCGGATTAAATTGATTAAATTTTTCCTAATTGCTCCATGTAGAAAACTGAAACTGGACACTGATTGTGCAATCCCTGCCATGACATGTTTGATGCCGGCAAATAAAGAGATTTTTTGCTACACATGATTGATCTATGTATCAGTAGAATTAAGGGGAGGAGGGGTTTGTCGAGTCAGCTGAGTACAGTGGGCACAAAGTTCAATATAATCAATGATAATGATTATCATTATCACAAGTGGCTATCCAACTTTAATTTTCAAAATCCAACCTACACAATTGACGTCATTCTTATGAAGTATGTCCACAAGTAGAGAAAAAAACCTACACGCTGGCTCATTTGGATTAAGACTTAAGTTAGGTGAAGTGGTCTTCATCAGCTGTTGTGTTACTAATGATTCAAAAGGTCAATAGTTTTAATGATTAATAACAATTTTTTCCCGAACACTTTGGTCTCATTAAGTAGTTTTTCTTAACAAATCAATGAGAATGTGAACATACTAGGATCACATGGGTGAATAAGATGATGGTCATCTTCTACGTTTTTAGGACAAAGATTTTTTTTTTGGCAGAAATCAGAGGTATTGAAATTGCACAACTGTTTGATGAAGGACAATACACTAGTTGACCTGAATACTTCTTACAAAAAAAGTTACTTATCATATTAATTCTGGGCCTAGATATGGACCACCAGTAAATTAAAATCGTATGTCATAATGTCTTGGATTGCCCAGATCAGTGCAACTGCACTGGCTGCAAATAATTAATTTATCATTAACCATGAATATGTTTTATAGCTGTTTTTGATAAGCTTATCATATCCACATGTTACCTCACATGTCATTCATGAGAAAAGAAGCTTCCAAAAAAAATTCAAAGCAAGGACTTGACTTTCTTTCCTTGCTGTAGCCTTGACGGCCCTTATGATAAACCTAGGTTGAGGGCAAGTGAGGGGCACTGAGGAGCTATTTAGAGGCAATCCTAAGTTGTGGATAAGGGCTACGGGTGACTACAACAAAAATCTTCCATCAGATTTTTTTATGCTTGCATAATATTTTCAATTCAGTCAACAGCAATCAAAAACTATCGATAAAAAGGTAGGCACCCAATATTTTTTAGCCAGAGCCCTGCGAAATGCTAAAAATTTCAAAAAACACATTTTTAGACAGGGAGAAAAATCTACATAAACTTTTCTAAAAAAACTGTACAATGATGTTTGGGCATAGCTTGAACAATTCACGAAATAAAAAAGGTGGGGTCACCACATTTTAATTTTACTTTAGGGGGATTTTTGGGGAAAATATGCCAAAAATCTCATTTCACTATACTTTGAAGAGCTTTAACGTAATTAGGATATTTTAAATGGAGGCTGGTCATCACTCATATTCCATGAGGAATCACTGACATCACATTACATTTCAAATTTTCTAACAAGTTTTCATTGTGGATAATTTCTCTGAGAAATAGGTGAACTTTTAATATTTTCTGTTCGATCATAATATATATCATAAATAACATATGTGACATTTTTTGCTGATTATAGTTTCACTTTCCGAAACATAAATATTTTTAATTCCACAAATAAATTCTAATTACAAGTTTTTTCAAGTACAAGAATCCATGGATTCAAAACCGGCCTTTGGCGATTGTATATTCGGGATTGAAATCATGAAGAGGGTGATTTATATATTATTACATGGATTGTTTCGTATTGAGCAGTGATTGCCAGACTGATAGTGTTTGCTGCAAGCCATAAAAACTTTGTGGGGAACTTCTTAGCAAATGCCTATACCATATTTCACGTCAAAATATGGCGTCCATTTTGGCAGCCATCTCGGAAATTTTCTCATAATTATGAGGGAACCCCAAAGCAAATCCCCAAACCAAATAATAAAGTCGCAGTGGGCAATTAAAAATATGGTGGCCATATTGGCAGCCATCTTGGATTTTTCTAAAAAATTTCTTAGGGGAACCCCTAAGTGAATCCCTGTACCAAATTTCATAAATCTAAGTGAAATACTAAGGTCACAGTGGGCAATTCAAAATATGGCGGCCATTTTGGAAGCCATCTTGGGTTTTTCCAAAAAATTTTGAGGGAGACCCCAAAGTGAATCCCTATACCAAATTTCATAAATCCAAGTGAAATACTAACAGCCTTTAAAACTCGCTCTGACCTTTCACAAGGCATGCGGGCCGGTTAAAACTGGTTTACAGGACCGCCAGAAATTTTACTGGCCCGTTTATTTTTGGTATCAAGCGTCTTTTTGCAACTTTTTCTGCAGCATGCAATTAAAACACCACTTTAGTTTACAGTCTGTAAAAATGATATCCAAACAGAGTGGGCTGAATCATCATATTGATGATGTGTCACAATAATTTTACTCTAAGATCAGTTACATGACATATCAAATAGCCTTCTCTTCATCATGACTAATCAAACAGCCGCTATGTTTCCCTCGGATGTTAAATTTGGGAAGATGACACTTCATCAGGTATCATGACTCACAGTCACAGAGTGCCAAAATCTGTGAGAAGCAACATTCATTTTATGCATATCAAATTTACAGGCTGTAATGATAAAGTTTGTCAAAGTATACTGTCAGAATGAGAAATGTACTGAGAAAGGCTCTGGTCTCTTGGTGGAGTTTAGTGGATGGGTGTTGATAGACAGTGCTTGCAGGAATAATTGGGCAATGGTACAAAACTACATCAGAGCACTGTACAGAAAGCTGGCGAAGAAGTAGACAATGCCAAGTGTTATATAAACATAATGATCCATTGAGCAACCATGCCTCATCTAGGCATGAACAATGATTTAAAAACACAAGTACTGAAATGGTTTGACTCTCACAGTGCTTTGAAATGATAAGCAATCCTGACACAGGGGCACCTTCTCCAATGAGGCTCACAGGCCCACTGCTGGCTGCAGCTGTTCATTGCACCTGTAACCAAGGTAAGCCCCTACACTGCTAACTGATTCCCCCATTCATAATGGGCAGGTCCATATTTGTCATAGGCCCCCATTGCTCACTGGATTGCAGCACTGTGTTCAGAGGGGCAAGGAAAGTGGAAAGTGGACAAGTTGACACATGGACAAGTGGACAAGTGGACAAGAGTCCCATCTTACCAAAAATCTGTTTAAGCCCTCCTCTATTAACCGGCCTTTGGCCGGTTAAAAATAGCAGGAATACTTTATGGAAAATTAAATGCGATAGTAACTTACAGACAACAGTGCTGAACAGGTGCCAGTATGGATTTCTCATCATGCGTTGGATTGCCAAAACTGAAAAAATAAAATAAATCTTATTTAGGGTTCATCATCATCACACAGGTCTATTTCTTGACTTATCATGCAAGGAGTCAAAAAATATACCTAGGTGGTATGATGAACTATGAACCGATGAACTTCCATAGGTCTCGGTCATGATGCCAATCAGTTTACAATTCATCATACCACAAAGTTATATTTCTTGACTCGTTGTGTGGTGACAATTACTTTAAGGTTGTTGATTACAAAGGTCTAAATTTTCTTTAAATATGGGACAGGTTTCTTCTTCCCTTGAACGTCTTCTTGAAAGGTATTTCTTAAGCCTTTAGGCCACACATAATTGATCTTTAGCTTCTCATATCCTCTCAAGGCACTTTTTATAGGGTCGGTCGGACAAAAAAAAAGGTGAAAAAAATTGTTTTCATTATGTCCAAATTTTTTTTATTTTTTTTCCATCGGCAGCAAATCTATTGTGTCGGCGGGTCCGCGAAGCTAAGAATCAATTAAGTTTGGCCTTACTACATCTGAGTGGTAGTGACGTAGCCGCAACCCCTGTAGCCATCCTTGCTCTTCCCTCTCGCCCCCCTATGAGGATTGATAATATTTGGCAATTCTTCTTTTATTTCCCAATGCAATATGACCACATCTTTTATCGATTTTTATTTAATTTCTTTTGTCTCATGTTGTTGAGAATCACAAGCACTGCTTTCACTATTGCAGTTTATACTATCTTTTAGCATTTAACTTAAATTTCCAAAATTTTCATAGTCCACTTGCAACACGGCTGAGCGGTCAGGTGCGGGCAAGATAGCTGAAGTGGTGGGGGGGGGGAAGGCTTTACATTGTGTATTTTTGCACTCATGCGGTTCAATAGGACAGACAGGGACTACAATAATAAACTTTGGTGTTGCAGACAAATCTGACTGACTTTAAACCATTCAAAATTCAACATTTAATTATTTCCATACCTTTTTGCATTATCCAACATCACAAGCATACTGTTCTGATGCTCCTTGAAAGTCTCATAATGATGGCGATCTGCATTTCCAATTAAATAATCAAACACACTTGCATCGAGTATGTCTAGTAATAAAGGTCCCTCATTGTAGGGCGAATAATGCTGCACGTATTCACAATAACCTTTCGGTTTGGTTTCCCATCTGAAAATAGAATAAAACAATGATGCATTGATAATCGGAACAGTATCCGAAAGTCATTAACATTAGATAACCATCTTCTAAGTTTAATAATAAAACTTTAAAAAAAAAACAATTGATCAGACTTAGCAAACGCCGTAATGCTAGGCGATGGATGGATGGATGATTAGGGCTTTACGTCCTGTATTTATGCTGTTGTTAGACTACCTAGGACAGGAGATGACACTGCAATGAAGTGAAGGATGATTGAAACAGCTGTCAAACATAAGCCCAGATGACCCGGCAAGAGCTGGATTCGAACCCTGGACCCAGCAATTGGCAGCCCAGCACGCTACTGCTAGACCAACCCTCCCAACTCCGTGTAACGAGGCGAATGGATGGATGGATGAATGGGGCTGTGCTCTTGGTAGGCTAATTAGGACAGCAGGACATCGCAATGAGGAGATAATGATTGAAACAGCCGTCCAAAATTGGCCCAGGACCCAGGTGATCTGGCAAGAGCTGGATTCAAACCCTGGACTCAGCGGCTGGCAGCCCAGCCTGCTACGACTGAGCTAACGCCGACACCTGCCATTTTCACCATCCATGCATCACAAAATTTTAACTGATTATTTTGTTTCTACAGATAACATGGCTTTTACCATTAATTACATGATTTTTTTATTTCATGTCCAGATTTCCAGACATTAGAATTTGATTCCCAAAAAAAAATTAAATCTTCCAACTTATTTGCGATATTTATGCCTGCTAATATCAAAATTCATATGTCCTGGATTCTTATTTTCATGGCCATTATTTACCTTAGGCCCACAAACATTTTTTATCTCCCAGACTTATCTAATCAGACAAATCAATTTCTTTTTTATGTGTTTTCAATTATATCTGACGCAAGTTTACCAGAACTTACAGAAAAGAAATTAACTCCACCCACATGAAAAATTTCAAATAAATTACAACCTATGTGTTACTAGTTTTCCGCCTTTGTGAAAATGTTATCAATTTTTACAAAATAAATTTTCAAACAGCGCTAAAAAAAAGATAGTGTTGCGGACTGGACCCTCACCCCCCCCCCAACCAGAACCGCTCGGTCCTGGGGTGAGACTAGGGACGCAGAGATATCCGGCAAGGTATGCGGTATCCGGCCGGATATTGGAATTTGCAGAATATCCGGTATCCGGCAGAATTAGGAGTCAGAACCGGATATCTGGGATGCTCAAAAATAAGTGAAAAGCTAAAAAAAACTTTGTTAATAAATAAATAAATGTTACAAGAACAGTCAAAAATATGACGTAACTATCTTCAAAATTTAAATTCAGCTACAGGACATACTGGAAAACATTCACAGGAAAAGTCCTCCTGCCGGACAGATATCTCTCGGATCTCAAAATTTCTTTTTATAATTAACCGCGAATGCTGGAAAACTTCCCTTTGTATGTTTATTATCCGGTTCCTGCTATCCGGTATCCGGCAGTTGGTGTTGCCAGATTATCCAGTATCCGGCTATTTTCACTATCTGTGCATCATTAGGTGAGACAGTCTAGGGGGAAGGTGGTCCAGTATACCAGCATGCACTGCTTTCCAATTTACACCAAATTTTTGCGGGTAATCCTCAGAAAAGGTAGGAAAATAAGGTGTGAAAAAAGAACTTAATTTCTTCTTTTTTTTTGGCGTTTCAACAATTTTTACTATATCAACTACAGAAAGAGACAACCACTGAATCTGTTTATCTTTAATTGAGGGCGGTCCGGTACAGAAGCGGTGGAGGTATTGGACTGCGCGAGTCCGGTCCGCCACACTAAAAAACGTACATAGCCTACAGATATATATTTTGTAATAAACCATACCAATTTTTATAGATATACCAATACCATTTCAATCTATCTTCAGTAATTAATGTCCATTAAAAATATCAAAAGAATGACCTACCTTGCGAGCTTGCCAGGGACATAAGTCCTAGCCCAAGGATGACGCCTCAAGCGGAAATTGGTCCAGGGTCTGGGGAGCCAAAGAATTAACGTTCCTTCCATAATGGTCCCATCTCCACACGCTCCGTCCTCCTCTGTTTTACAATACATACACTTCCCTAGGAAGCAGGTATTTTCATCTGTTGATAATCATAGAATTTTATAGAAAATAGTCGAAAAAAAGAAGATAGCATACTTCTAAGGGCTCGTTTGTTTATAAAATCTCCTGAGAAGTAAGGGTTTCTACAAAGTTTCAAGACAGAAATTCCATGACTTTCCACGCCCAAATGTAGGATTTTCTATGACTGATTCTTCACTCATTGACGTATCGATAAACCCGGAATTCAAACAGGTTCTTGAAATAACCAAGCTCGGTAACCCTTCTGGCCATTTAGTCCACCAACCAAGTGTCATAACCATGGTGGAAGTGCATTCAATTTTACTGGGACTAGTTAAAATTAGAATTTTCCATGACTTTTGACAATTTTTGGCTTTTTTTAATATAATAGCTGCACGGAAGTTTGGTTGGAAATTTTAAATAAATTAAAATGACACTCACCCTTTACAAAGAATGTTTTGAGCAATTTTGGAGAAGCTACAGGTTTAATCTCATTTTCCAAATCCACAACTCTCCCTACGGCTAATGGAACCTTGCGAAGACTTAAAATTCTGAAAAATAAAGTTAAGGCATCAAGTAAACTAGGTTGGATGGAAAATAGCTGGGAAATTCACAATTTTCCCGGCCTAGAATGACAGATCTAAACGCAGATACAAAGAGATTGAGAAAAAGTTCACACCTGCTTAAATGGAATGCAACAATCTCTGCATTATGGCGGTCTTTCCCATCATATGGTTTTCCTTCAATAATATATTCCCTTTCATACCTGAAAGTAGAAAAGAACTTATGAATTCAAGATAGGCAGATAGTAGATATGGGAAGTGCAGCCCTCTAAGCTCAGTTCTGGGCACTCACGAGGGTCGATTGAATAATATTGTATCGGAGAGATAGCAAGTAAGTCGAAGTCCCTTTTTACTTGCCCCAGGCAAGCAGGAAAGTGGTAATGTCAATCCTTGAATTTTTTGCGAGAACACTGCAAGATTTAACTCAACATTGAACTTACCATTTTGGCTTGAAAGAGACTTTTTGTCCTCCTTCCAAAGTCAGTAGTAATTTGAGTTGAGTTCCTCGGTGGCCAACATCGGCTGAGATTATCTTCCTGTTTGTCATTTCCCGTAGTATTGCACCTGTAAAAAAAAACATAAATGACGGATAACATTAATTTTGATTCCCCTCATTATCAATTTGAACGTGTGAATGTCTAAAATTTAATGCAAGGGCCCTCTGCATTATCAACAACCTATATAGTGATGTCAGAGCAACGAACAAGTTAATCTTGCGATTATGTCACAAGAGAATAGACTGAAAATAGACAAAATTTGTCCGAATATTGGTGAAAACAAAACCGAAGCACTACATCGTAAGTGTGACAAAATTTAATAAACCGCCACCCGAGGCACGAAAGTGAGATTCGGAGTTTCTAGGGCATATGGTTGCCGTGAAATCGAAAAAAAACGAGTTTGCATTTGATATGACTTCGCCTGGAGTTTTATTCTCACCCAATTGTGGAGTATGCTCAGGGTGTATTTGTCGTGAATTGATCCATCCATGTGGTATTTCCCAGGGAGATTTTGTTAACTGGTAGTCCCAGTCCAAAGTGTATCGCTGCAGAAACCAATTCACAATAGACTGGCGACTGTCCATGTTAGCCAGGGGCACATCAAGGGACCTATTTGCAGAAGGGCTTTCCTGAAATCAGAGAAATGTTAAATGTTATATAAGCACCATCAAAATGAGCAGCATTCTTTGAAAATTCTGATGACTCCCACTTAAAGTTACCCAACATGATAGGTCAGGTTTGGATCAAAAGTTTTTCTAATTTTTACATAATCTTGTCTAGCGTGCTTGTCTGACTGTCAGAGTGTGCAAAATTTCTTTACTGTAGGATTATTTTTTCTTGTTGAAATGACTGACTGAGTGTGCAAAATTTCTTTACTGTAGGATTATTTTTTCTTGTTGAAATGACCCATCAAATACACTGAATCACCCCTGGATTTATTTCGGGTACGCACGGAAAAAAATCACCAATCTGCTTGCTTTCAACATTATGACGTCATCACCATTGTAAGAATTTGTTAACTTATAACAATATGCTGATAACAATGCTCATTGTGACGTCATCCGTAATGGATGTGCTGGAGGTGGGAAGCACTATCAAGAAAAGTAATGGAAATAACTAAATAATTTATGTAATCAAAGAAAGATTTTAAAAAAATAGTTTTAAATATCAATGATCACAAGTTTATGTTACAATGTACAGAAAATCGCCCATATTTGGCAAAGAATTTTATCATTCAGGGCAACTTTAAGCAAAAAAGTAGATTGTCTGGGTGATGACTCCAAAACCAAGGCAGCTAATTTCAACTGTTAGCCTGCTGCCTAGTAGTCAAACCATAATTTGGTTTTCCCTCAGATATAGATAAATAGTGAGATTGACAGAAAGATGGCATGAACAGAGCGACTAGGGAGTGACGCTTGAAGTGCCTTGTGCACATTATAATTTTAGAAAAAGATAGTTTTTGGAAATTTCAAGATTTCACAGCAGGGCCACTCCCAATTTAGTTCATACCTTCCTTTATGCGACAAACCGCATGTGAACTCTTTACTTGATAAAGCAAGCCCAGCTGCAAAATATAAATTCGAAAGTCTAATTGTCAGTAATTTGTCACATCCCATATTAAGATTCCATTCTTCGCCTCTACTATTCTCATTGGAGTCAAATGGATTTCAGTAATCATTACACTCTATCAATTGACTTACATTTCGCATGCTCAAGTTATTCTTCTTGGCAAGAGTGTCCTCGGCATACTTTTTTTCCAATTCCGCAAACTTGTTTTCGACAACTAGGGGCGCTTCTGGGGGAGCTCCTCGTGGAATAGGGTTGGGAATCGCTTTGGGGATTTCCTTCTTAATTTCCGGAGGATTGACATCATAACCATCATAGCGAGGTTCCTCGGGTAGTTCCTGGACTATGACCCGGAATGACATGTACACCACAAGGATCACAAACAGACCAAAAACGACCCTGACTTTGAATTTCATGATCACGTTTTAAACTGCAGCTTCCACTCCATCTTCAGTTAATGCTGAAAAAATATTAATTCATTATAAGATAATGTACACATTTTTATTTATTATAAATCTGCATAATATTTCACCAGATGCCTAGATGAATTACAGCCAGTACTTTAGATTAGGCCTAAAACATCCCACCTCAGTCACCATGAACATAATATGATGCAGATACATGATAAAATCTAATTTAAGCAAAATTTAAAGAATGCTAATTTTTCCAATTTTGCTGACATGCAATAATTGGAAATCATTTCACACTATTGCATCGCACCAATTTGGCCTAATTGCCTGCACCAAATATTTAAATATGCACCATTTTAACAATCTGTGGAAAAACCAATTATATCACAATATTTAATTATTTTTAATCAATAACTCAATTTAATCATATTATAAAAGCTTTATACATACAGGCTTTGTACATAGGCCTATAATAGTAAGGGGGCAACCATTTAATACCGAAGGGGGGCTTGGAGTAGTAAGTTTTTGAATAAATAATCTTTAGCTCAGGTTCGGTTTTCAAAATAAATTAGTTCTGTTGGGGCTATTTCTTAACACTTGTTGATCGATTTAGGAATGAATATTCGGGGAGTTTGCGTGCTGAAATAAGAAATAATTGCTGCCATTACCGTGAAACAAATAATTTCCAGCCGAGGAAAACATCAAACCCCCTGATTATTAAATGGTTGCCCCTTATCATTATTTTGAAATTAGCTTGATATGCATACCAACCTATTCTTCAGATGCATTATGAGATAATCAGCTGATAACGGGTTCATCGACTTCATGCAATGACTGCTAGGACTGCAGACATCTGCCTCGCTGCACAGCTAATTACCTTCAACTTCATGATGGTTGTGACCCAGTTATCATTTACATAATGATCATATGAACATGCTACATCTAGGCCTATATGAACACTTAGCCCAATTTCACTGAATTGGTCCATTCAATCTACATGTGTATTTCAAGCATGTCAAGTGGAAACATCTGGCACTCATACAAACTCATTTGCAGTTTGACCGGCCATGATAGGCGCAATATATAGACGTGACAGTCTGCGGGGATTTCTCTTTACAAGCTAAAGTCACCATAACAAAAATTATTGTCACATTTAAGTCATAATTCCATTAATTTAACACCAATTTAAGTTTTTGTTGACTTCTCCATCACATCATTGGCGTGCGCATGCGCGACCCATATATAGCGTGACTCCGTCCGTCAAAGAGAGTTGAAGAATACGATCCGCTCGTGACCTCATTTCTATTTATTTCGCGCCAATTTGCCCAAAAACACCGCCTCAGCTTTCAATGAGCCAAACAGGGAGTCAGAGATCATGACATACAGTCATCAAATAATAGATTATCTACTATGTAGTAGGCCTATTGTAGTACAACTATTGACTGGGTATGAGCTTTGGCACTACTGGTAGCCTACTTATGCAAAAACAATTTGGCGTGAGGAGTGAGGTTAAATTGGCTTTCGCCCCGGGGGAGGTTGACAACACTTCCAAGGGGGGGGGGGGAGTAAGAAATTTTAACAGAGACAAAATGTTAAAAAAAAAGCATAAACTCATTTTATTTGGACTTTTTTAACATGCAAAGGTCCGCGAAAGGACGCGAATCTGTACGCGTGGCTGTGTATAACAGTATATATATATATGTGTGTATTGCTTTGTATGTTGAGGGGGGGGGGTACTAAAATTACGAGTGAAACCTAGGGGTGGGGTACTAAAAAATCGCATGAAACTAAAGGGGGGGTACCAATTTTTGATGGGAAGTTCCAGCAAAACTCCCACCCCCCTCCAGTCATAAATTCTGAACGGTCCCAAACTGGATATTTGAAACCAATTTAAACTTTATGATATTAATTGCTACCACTACAATTGTATTTTCAAGCAGATTCTGCTGATACCAAATATGTTGTGGTTGCAAAAAATAGGAACCAAATTAATCGGAATTGTTAAAATATCAATACCATTTTAATCCAAGGTAAAAAAACTTACACCGTTCAGTCAGTGGAGTAACTGTGGGGTGTCGAGCGGGGGGGGGGGGGGGGGATTCTCAGGAGGGGCACCCACAATACTAATTGTACATTTTAGTCAAGGTTGAAAAGTTCATATGGGGGGGGGGGACAGGTCCAATATGAGAGGCACGTGCCCTCCTGTGCCCTCCCCCTCCTGAAGAAAGGGGGCTAACAGCTAAAATTGAAACGATAATAAAATATCATTTTAAATTATATAACAGTATTTTATTCAGAACAAAATGGACTAACAAAAGTAGTGATAACATATATTCTTCAAAAACCACTCTTAATTTTCTTCACTTCAATTGGCACACGCATGAAAATGTGATTTCTTTAAACGTTCACTCCATCCGTATGACCACACAATAAAGTGAATAAACTTTCATAATTTGTCTACAAAAATAGGCCTAATATTCTTGTTGTCTGTCAATTTCACACATAATTCAATAACAGCAACATTCATATATATCTCATGTGGCTAACTTATCACACATGGTTCAATGAAATTAATAAACTGAATTTTTCAAACCATCATGATACAGATCTAGGACTTCTACAAAGAAAGTAAATCATCCAGCAGTTTAGTGTAGAGTTAAATGTAAGTTACGATATCACAACAGCTTTTATGAAAAATAACGTAAGTTCTATAAATAATAGAGCAATAAATAATGTCACAAAAAGTGTATACTACAATTTTCTAAAATCCACAGCAAACATTTCAAAACGGGCAAAAGGAGATTTACCTCAAAATAGTTGTAAAAAGTGCAATAACAATATTTTCTTTTTCATCAACTTCATAAATAATTAACTCACGCAATTACTGACTAGTTCTCTCTAAATAAATCGTCATAACTCAGATTAATTAATTATTTCTCTCATTCCACAGATATTAGTATCAAAATTGCATACATGTAAAACATAATAAATAGCCTTAAACACACTTTCCAGCATTTTCTACTTTAAAATATTTTAATCAATCAATACCATTTGAAAAGCAATTAAAATCTCATGAAACCCAATTATCGATGTATGACAAATTAAGTGGAAGAAAAGCACCAATTTTAGTTAACAATGGAATTACTCACAAGAGTTCCACATAATAATGATGCTTTGTATAAAATTATTTCTAGAAAACTAGTTTAAAATGCCTAACATGACAAGTTTAGAATTTGTAGAGTTTTATAGTAGAGTAGCATAGAAAATTTAACTTCTTGTTGAATATAAATAGTCATTCGGAATGGCAATTTAGGGAAATTAAGGTACCAAATTTATATACAGAGATGTATGGAATGATGAAATTATAAATCAAATATACCGAAGGCATATTGGGAAGAGTTACTGTAAAAGACATTATTGGAGAATACGTATTCTCCATTTGACTATTGATAAAATACTGGTCGTTTGGATAATTAATAATTCAACAAACATAGCATGAATAAATCGGTAAAATAACGAAATAAATTGCAATATCATTTTTATATAATTTAGAAGGGGTAATTGGATGTGCTAGGCATGGCAGCGGGAGGCAACGCTGATGACGAATCTCCGAAAACATTGGCGTAAGAGTTTTTGAGAAACTGGACGTAATTCTGCATGCTGCGATTGGTGCAATGGGCTTGTTCCAGGCGATCTTTGAGGTCGTACAGACGAGAATTGAATTTACGTTCGGCCTGAAAAAAAACAACAATAGTCAAGTAAACTTTATTTAATCCATATGGTATAACTTTGCAGACTCTTCCAGCTACAAATGTACAAAAATATGGAAAAAAAACAATTATTATTTGTACTTAACATTGACTAAGTTTCAGAAATAAATTCGGACAAATTTTTGTGTAGTCAAGATGCGATTATATCTTATTAGGGGTGCCAGAAATCAGATCGAGTCATTTATAACCAAAAAAAAGTGTCTCCAAAGACCTCCAGTATGACAAACAAGTAATTCTAATAATACTACAGTTGACAGGGGTCAAAGGCAAATGGATTCATTCCATGGAATCTGGTTTTATCTTGGCTTTGATGTCATTCGATAAACAAAATGAACCAGTGAGACTGTTACATTAATAGAAATCACAATAATTAAATATCGTCCACAGGAGACTGCCAAAATGTGAAGATGTAATACCCGTCATTACTAATTTCACCGAACAACACAAAAGTCAACATACCTCCTCTTTCTCCCTCTTGAGGCGAGCGATGTCCGTTCTTGTCTGACTCAGTTGAGCTTCCAGGTCCATGATACGCGACTGGGAGGCTCGGTCCTGCGGGGAAATAAAAGAAACTTATGAAGAAGAGATAAGAAGAAGAGATTAGGACAATTTATGAAGGTGGGTAGGTACTAGGACTTTACGCCCCATATTTATACACTGGCTAGGCTAAATCAGATAGGTAGGAACCGTGGTTATGTGTGGTGCCTATTTATGATAATCAAGAATGATTAGATATACATATGGCACATTTGTTATACTATATTTACACAGCCTGACAAGATAAATTAGTGCCATTGCAAGCCAACAACAAAATAGCAGACTTAGAAGTGAATCAAGTGAAAACATAAAATATGAAAGGTTACAGCGGGCACTATAGAGGAATACACTAAATGCTATACACTATAGGTATCGAGCCTAAAATGTACATCATGGAAGATTACTGTGGACAGTATATAGACGTATCGGGTATTGAGCCTTAACCTAGATATTGCTGACTCATTGGTGCTAAAAATAAGAATATTCATTTTATATTAATTAAATAAACTACTGTCAATCAAAATCAATGATATCTTTTTCAAACAAAATAAGAATATAATCTACATAGTTAAAATAAGAATGTGTTCATGCACATTCTACATTGTTATTGAGCTACAGATACCAATTTCATAGTGCACTATAAGAAACCAAACTTGAAACAATATAGTAACTGGGTAATGACAAATTGTATAGCAAGACAAATAAGAATGGCAAAGTTGTGAGTCAATGTGTAATATTCCAATGTACCAGTATTTTTTCAGCAGCTTTGGAAAACAACAATTGACAACCTTCAGAAAGACATCGCATTCCAGCAACAATACATGAAAATAAGAAGTCATACCCAGAAAAAACCTTTTGAATTACTACTTCCTTTACATGTACTATTGAGATGCTGCTAAATTGGCATTATTTTACAATCCTTATTATTAGGACTGCACCATTATTCACAAATTTGATAAATAAATAATGAAACTTTGCCGTATTATTCCTAAAATTGCTCATTTGTTTACATGAAAATGCAACTATTAACTAACTTGCAAATTTTTAAGCGACTATCTTGCTTTTGAATTTATCGCACAATTTATCAACATCGCGATATTACACATAGTTATGGCATCTCACTGATGTCAGCCTATCATCCTGCAGCCAGACTTACCATCTCAAAAAGTATTTTCTTGGTATGTATAGATCCACAGGGAATCAACTGCTCCCTCAGGATATACTGAACAGCGAAAGAAAGTTATCAAAAACATGCACTGTTCGATCGGCCCATTCAAACTTTCTTTAGCTGTTCCGTAAATGTTAGATTGAGTAAATAGAAATTAACAAACTGTTTATTAGACCAAATGTCAAGCAGGGTCTCACCTTTGAAGAGAGTTTGTCCCTTGAGGATTCCGTCAACCTCCTTGCGTCTGTGAGGGCCGATTCAAGTTGTCTCGCTAAGTTCTGGTTCTCTCTGGTTCTCTCCTCTAATCTCAACTGAAAGTAATGAAGATGATCAACTGAGATATTAAATAGAGTGACAAGGTACAGATGAATGAACTGAACACAAAGACGCAATATAAAACAATATGTTTGAAAAAACACTGGTGAAAATATGTGAAGGATAACTTCGACAAACTTGCGATGCAAAAGTGCCTCGAGAAAAAGTGCCTCAAGAAGATTCAAGAATCTTGAGATCAATCATGTTTAGCCTTTAGTATGGTATGGCAGCTTTGACACTGACAGAAGGAGCCAATTAATGCTTCAAACTATCCTGGGATTTTGTTGAATTGACTTCTAGGCTAGAGGGTAAAACATAATATGCGAAAGTACTTACGTTTGCCTGATGCAAGGCTTCCTCCTTCTTAGCAATGCTCGTTAACAGATCTTTGTTGCTGCCTTCCAAGTCATTTTGCTTCCTGCGAAAGAAAAAAATAGGTTTTTATTTCATATTTTTTTGTGACCGAGATTGAGATGGCAATTTCATGTCCATCTCTATTCGAATGATGCAAGTCTGGAGCATCACTGCGTTAGTTTGCTTTTAGACACATTGTATTACAGACTAGCGTTTCAATATGACAAAAATACAACATTATACATCAGGGGTGGATCCGAGGGGGGAGAGTATCCCGATAGTCCAGACATCGCATGCCCACACATCAAATTTCCACTAATAAAATTAGAGATACGAATGAGAGCTCTAGTCCAAGGTTGGACCTCCTGGTCCCCCCCTTCAGAATTTGCGTATCCGCCCCTGCACATAGAATCACAATGTCATACATATGAAACTTTTATAGTTCTGTACCTTTCTAACGTTTCCACTCGCCCCTGCAGTCTTTGAGACTCCTCAGTACTCCTATGGAACCGGTCTCTTAGCTGGTCTGATTGCTCTGACTGGTGTTGCACCTACAAATACACAAATGATAAAGATTTTAAACTTTCTTCCCACAGCAAATTTATGTGAGGTATCATTTATTTTCCAAATTATATTTGAGAGTTTTCAAAAAAATTTACTAAAATTATCAGCAAAATTTTCAAATTGACTATCATTTTCAGCAACTTAAAAAAAATTTAAAATTCATGCGATGCTATGTAGGCCTATATTGATATTACACTATTCTGGTATTACGCTGTCATCCTTAAGGTGACTCAACCGTGGTACACTGCACACACTTCTGAGCAGCCTGGTTGCCTAGCAACATAGCGTCACAACTGCTGCAGGCCCTGCAAAAGTTGTGACGTTACCATTTTCTGTTCTTTTTTTTTAACAGCATGGCAGCCAGTAATTTGCTATTTAAATGAGATCTAAGGCAGCTAGAAGCATAATTATTTTTTTATTGAATGCAGTAACGTCTATTCTATGCTAGTATAAAGTTTCAGCTTCTCATCTTTATCCAAAAAAAATTCTCAGTTACTTTCAGACAACTGTGTCAAAAATTGTCTTTATTTATTTAATTTGACATTGGCACAGTCATGGTCCTGCAGTAAAAAAATGACTCGGTGAATTTTTTTAATTTTTTGCCATTTGTTTGACAATAACTTGTTTATGATATATGCAAATTTTTTAAAAAATCTGTATGATCGTTTTCCTGAAATTTGATTACTGCCAAAATTGATGCATGCAAAATCTGCAATTAATTAGTGTGTTGGTGGCCTTTGAGCTCTTACAGAAAAAAGTATTTTAACCTTTTTCTTCAAGTTTATGGCAAATGTATTGGTTTACATCCATGGGAAGACATTTCTGACATTTTTGTGTGACAAATGCATGTAATGCTTTATTCTGTGGTACATAACCAAAAACTCAATTTATAACTTTTAAGCAGTCATCAGGCCAAATATGTTGTTACCATGGCAACCAAACGAGTCGGTGAATTTTTTTATTTTTCATTTTTGGAATGTATGGGTCCCATAGACTACCTGTGCAAAATTTTAGAAAAATCCGTATGATCAAACTACCACGGTTGAGTCACCTTAAGGACCAAAAATTGATATTCTTAAAAATGTTCAAAGTTCAAACTTATTATTTCGGGCTTAGGTTGGCTTAGGCTATTAAAACTATAGGATGGATGGATGAGTGGGGCTTTATGTCCTGTATTTATTTAAAACTATAGGAATAGCATCCACCTGTAAATTAGTAAAATCTGTTATGTTGTATTATGAAAGTTTGTAAATTTGTTAAATGCTTAGAATGTTATACGAAACCAAAACAGCACTGCAAGACCAAAGCGCAATCATTAATTCAATAGAAATATTTGTAGCATGCATTCTAGAGCATTCAGAATATATCAATTCCAATGGTGCAAGAAGATTATCGTTCAATGCATTTCATGCGCAAACAGGAGTAACAATTAGAAAACATAACAATTTCATGCAAATATAAACTGAACAATCAACAGGGAAACAATATAACAAACATACGTAACAATCAAACAACAAACAACTTAAAACGAACAAATTAAAGAAATAAGAAACAAGATTTTTGTCGCAAAATTGAAGCACACACCGACATCAACTACATGTAAAATAAAGGTAGAACATTGAGATATGGCATTGATTTAATACAAAAATATAGACATGCAAAATCATGCATTGTAAGCTGGGCAAGAAAAACAATAACATGCTGGACAATGTGCGATCTCAGACATTGATCTCAGGTGCCATGATCTAAAGTGAAGGCTTTTCAAACTGGTGACATGCTGACAATTTAACTGGCTATAAACAATGGGGTTTAACATAAAAGTGCAATACATCAAAATTAAAAAAGATTCCTAAATATCCAAGTGATAGATTTTGATACGCAAACTTCAATACAATAGCTGGCCTATATTATGTGTTGAGGAGGTCAATTAGCTTTCAATAATAATATTACGAAAAATGTTCATTCAATGAGGACAGAATCTTCATGTTGTAACTGTTTTTCTCACCTGGCTTGTCATATTATTCTACATTACAAATTTACATAATTATTCATCATTCTCTTGATGCCGTTAATTACTGACGGTGCAGAGTCACAAAATACTTATTTCCGCCTGCTAATTCATTCATTAGTGTAGTCAGTCAGTATGAAATACTTAATGTCAAATTGTTAAATCATCAGCCCTACAATAAGGCAACTACATTAATTTTTAATTCACTACGGGAGTCACACCAATTCTAAGTACGTATAACCCTCGCACCTTGGACGTTAGTTCGGCAATGAGTTTTGTATTTTCTGTGTTTCGCTTCTCGTAAGCTAACAGCTGTTCATTTGCATCCTGGAGCCGGAACTCTGTCATCTTAAGAAGCTCAGGCAGAGGTTCGAGCTCATTTAGGCGAGCGTGGAGTCGACCTTTGACCTAAAAACCACCCAATAAAAAGAAACATGCTGCATTCTTGTGATAATAAACTAAAACCTGTTCATAACCTTTGTAGTGTTTGAAAAGTAAAAGGGGCATGTGGTCTTGAATTTGCTCATCAAAATTCATGCAACAATAAGTTCAGCGCTTTTCCCAGCAATTGAATCTGTATCATACTTGTAAAGTTTAATAAAAACAAATCTGTAATTCCTTGTCAGTCTATTTCAGAGAATCAGTAAAATTTGATCTAAAATAGCATGACTGCCTGATTTTGGTGTTAATCGAAATAACTTTGCACAGCACGTACATAGGATGCTTTACGAAATATTATTTAAGACCACATGCCGCTTTAAAATGAAGACATTTCATCTCAGGTAGTTCCTTAACAAGATTGAGGAGGTGTTCAATTTCGTAAACAGTAAAGAATTGAAAAGTTGCAAAGGGAATAGGTGGATAACCAGTTTTAAAGGCATTACTGAGCATTTATGCACCAATTAGGATAGGCAATGACCACAACAAATTACGAGATCAGAAATGTGCTACTGCATGTCAGCGCAACTTTGACATGCCTGCAAGTTCTAACTGTCGTGTGCTTCCGCATATATATCTTTTAGAAGTCCGTCAACAGATGGAAGGGTGGTTGTTTGGGCTTTACGTCCTGTATTTATACACTTGGTAGGCTAAGTAGGATAGGAGGAGGACACGCAATGAGGAACAGGATGATAGAAACAGCCATCCAACATAGGCCCAGGTGACCCGGCAAGAGCTGGATTTGAACCCTGGACCCAGTGATTGGCAGCCTAGCACACCTCCACTAGACTAACCCCCCCCCCCCCCCCCCGGTCCACTCTGTCAATGGAAAATGCAGTTTGCGATACAGATACGAGATCCAACCATTCAATTCATCCCCTGCCTCACTCTTAAAAGGAACAACCTTTGAAAGTAGTTTAATTGATACAAATGAGACAAACATAAATAAATTCAAGATGGCAGTGAAACATTTAACTGACTTTACAATATTATTCTGTGATGAGGGTGATCTAGCTTTCTATCAAAAATGCACATTATATTATACATTATACATGTATTACATTAAACAGGACAATATTTAAAATAAGTATATACCGGTATGATAAGGGTGGTCCAATAATTTTTTGTGTTCTGCAGGGCACTTTCAGATTCAATTTCATGATTAAAAGGAGATACATCCATAATATTGTCGTATTTATTCAGTTAAAAATTAAAAATTTCATAGATACGTTTTCTGGGCCACAAGAAAATGCACAGCAGACTATTGTAGCCAGTTTCTTTGGACCACCCTCATAAAAAATACTTTGAAATATCTAAACATGAATCAATAAGTACTGAAGAAAATGGTAATAATTCGAAAGTAAAAATTTCGACATACATAGAGAACTGCTGATACTAAACTAGTTTTCAAGAGTCAATCAATTCTAAAGAATGATATTAATCTATTTGATAACTATAAAAGTTAACTATCAATCTTCCTGGTTTAATCAAATAAAATCTCTCTTACTAATCGATTAGCATGAATATTGGTTATGATCAAGCAAGCTATAGCAAAAGTAATAATTAAACCATCCAAGTACCAAAGATTGAAGCTCTGACCCAATTTCCAAATAACCTTGACCCAATTCTAATGACCTTGACCTATTTATGTGACCTAATTACCTTCTCCATCTCGTTCTCTCCCTCTCTGATAACTCGAGTCGCGTCTTGTTTCTGTTTTTCAAGTAAAGTTGTTGACTCTTCAGCTTCCCGACGAGATTGATGAACCTGAAACAATTATTTCAAAATTATTAATCATGAAGAAAGAGGTTATCTGATAAATTGTGAATTTCATAATATTTATACAAGTTACATTCATCAATATTACATGAATGGAGTCAGTTGTTTACCAAATTTATGATGAGGTACTGAGTGATAAATACTAATAAATCTTTACTTCGAGTCATATTATGATGCTTCTAAAATAATTACCAATATTTCAATGAAGTTGCTTTGAAAAATCACTAGAAATATGCAACAAATGGAAAACAAGCATGCTGAGTGGCAAGAGAAGATTTATAGCGTCCAAAAATGCCTTCACAAGTTCACAAAGAGGCAAATTGACTGCCCAGAGACATCAATACATCAATAATATCCTTAAGGGGAGGTATGGGTGAGAAGGGCACTTTTCTGCAATTTTAAGTTTAATGAACAAAGTTTGGTATAAAAAGTTAGGTTTTAGTTAAATTAGATGATTTCAGGTGATTTTGAATTGTTATGATGAATGGTTGCCATGGTAACCAGTTTAAAAGGCGAAAAAAGGCTGATTTTTACTGCTCACGGGATGTGAAATTTCTGAAGTTACAGACATGATAGAAAAATTTTGAAAAAATTTACAAATGAAGACAGGCAAGACGCAGGGAATTACAGAGCGGATTTTTGATATTTCTTTTCATAGTGTCAGAAATTAGGGTAAAGTAGTCCAAAGTCATTTTTATTGAAAAATTTCTCGTTTCTATCACTACGATGTCATATAATTTTGCAACGAAAAAAAATTTTTAAAATCTGGTCTGTAATCTCCAAGACAATTTTTCGAGGATTCCGATGATGTATCCCACAGGTTCCTACGACAAATGGTTGTCAAGATTTTTCACATCCCGTACAGGGTAAAAGTTGATTTTCACATGTTGCGGAAAATGGCAAAAACGTGACGTTAACGTCATTTCAAGCAATTGACCACTAGTTAAATATTTGTGGCTATTTCTCCAAATCTAATGAAGCTACAGGAACAAAATTTTGCAACGACTTAGTTATCATTGTTATGTTTCACCACAGTAAATTCCATGTTGCCATGGTAACTACTTTTTTGTGTGGACATCTTTGAAGTGACACAACGCCACTATTTACTCACGAAAATTTGGCGATGATTTGGTATTTGACACGGCTTTAAGTGATGATAGAGACATATTTTAATATAATTGAAGTTTAGACTGGCTGCCTGAGTTGGTGTTGGTCAAAGATGTGCCATAAACTGAATATGTGAAGCTTACATATTTTTGGGGAATTTCTCACCCATACCTCCCCTTAAGTTGGAAATAGCCAAAGTCAGAGCAAAGCAATGACGACAAAATAACAGAAATTGAAATGTAATTCATTAAAGCCTTCACTGACAAGGGTTGCAACAATAGAGGATAAAGCACCAGACAGACCGAGCAGTACAGACAGAGTGCTCATCAAGATATGGATGACACATCTTAAATACATTGCACAGAGATCCAAAATATTTGAAAGAATAAAACAAAGAAAAATTAGCTTACTAATAATTCAAAAGACAAAGACAGATAGCCATTTGACAGACTAAGACAGACAGAGAGTTGATTCATACATAGACAATAGATCCAGGACACAGAGGTTCAGAAATTACACCAAAATAATAAAGAATTTTAAAAACTTCACAAATAATTCAAAAGACAAGATAGGGAGCCCTAAAATGCCACACAGACAGACAGAATAGACTTTGAAAAGACAGACAGCTTGCAGAGACAGGAATACCAAACACAGAGGTTCGCAAGACATTCAAATAATTTTAATCCTATTTCTTCCTTACCAAGTGGTTAGTGATGGAAGTAGTGTGATACTTGTGATATTGTGAGCTATCAATTAGACCCTGAGAAAAACATCATAACATTTTAAAACAAATCAGTTCATGCTTCTAAATTAACAAAATGATATATTGTGCAAATGTAAGTGAAATTTATGATGATTTCCAATAATTATCATTCAGTGAATAAATGAAATGTCAACAAATCAAAAACGCCTTGCGACAAGCATCTTCATGTCCGGGGATTATTATTGCCAAATAAGATAAATGGTTATTGGAATAAATGGTCTAATTCTGGCAATCATGTCCACCCTGACACTAAAATATTCCTAATAGATGCAAGGTAGGCCTACTTCGGTGATGCATTATCAACCATGCTAAATTTAACATAATGAAAAATCTAGAACCTCCTTCCGAGTGGTTTTCTACAAAAAAAAATTGATCTCTCAACAAAGACTTCACGCTTTTTAAATCTTTTAAAAATAGAATAGCTAGAAATGAATATGACTCTTTCGAATTTGCTCTTCCTGTCCTAATGAACCAACCCAGAGCATAAATACGGGACGTCAAGCCCAACCACCCCCCCCCCTCCTATCCTCATGCAAAATAAGTGAGAATCAACTGGCAGGTGTACTTCCTGATGGCCAATTGGAATATAGATGGATGGATAATTTGCACTACATCCTGTATTTATGCACTCGGCAGGCTTCCTAGGACAGGCGCATTGGAATATAAATAAATTGGTAATCTGCCAATCAATTGACTCACCTTAGAACGGTACTCGTCAACAAGACTTTCGTGTTGTTTCAAGTTGTTTCGAACGGACACAACTTCATCTTCCGCCTGGCGAACTTGGGCTTGAAGAGTGGCTATTGTGGCCTAAATTAAATTTTGTTATTTAAGTCTTAAAATGAGAGCTATGATAGGTACAAAATTACAATTAAAAGGAAATTATTGATTAATACCACATTTCAAATGTAAGTTAATTATTTTAATTGAATTTTAGCATATTTAGGTCAGCTATTTTCCAAGGACACCACATAATTGTCAAAAACAGTGATACAGATGATATCATTGACATGACATTTGAAGAGTGAAACACATTCCAGGGCCTAGGGGTACATTGAATGAACAGTTTGAACACACAGTGTACCAAAATATGTATGTATACATAGGCCTTTGTGGAATTTACGCATCACATTACAAATTGTTTGTTTGTTTGTGTTTTACGACTCTGCAGCACCTTAGTGGGCTATATCGAGGCAGACGATCGCCGTATGATGATAAGATGAGAAGACTGAGAGTCGGGCACATACCCTATTAATTCAGGGATGCCCAGGGTCTTTCTGTTGCCCCAGCATAGAACACTGGATACAACCTGCCTCCATTTAATGTCCCATGGGCTCGGACTAAAGTGAGTTCCTGGGGTGAGATTTGAACCCACGCCCTCAAAGCCAGTTGACAAGCACACTTACCAATTAGGCCACGGGGCAACTCACATTACAAATAGACTGTTTGTGAGGTGACTCTAGGAATTACCTAAATACTGCATAAACAATTCAGAACTCATTTGATGACACAATCTTTTGGAACATAATTGAAATCTGTCCATTAGTTGACAGCAATTGCACAACATCACAATTATATACAAATAAATTATCATTGAATATGAAGTTTATGGGATGTTATGGATTAATCAAAACTCTTTTCAAAAGTTATTCACAAACAAGGAAGAATTGTCAGATATCAAATATTATACAGCAATAAAAGGATCGATGATTCAGTATCTTATCAGAGATCACATACCTTCAGTCTTTCATTTTCAAGCTTCTGAGTAGCTGTTTCGCTGGACTTCTCTTGAATTTTCAGCTTCATTTCTTCAACCTAGATTAATGAGATAAATGAAACAAATAAAGTAGCATTCACTTATGTTTTCATCAAGTTTATCAATCCTTTAGTGCAGTTAGATTTTTCCGCAATGCTACTGAATGTTATGGCTAGCTGCATGGGGCAGAGGACGCCGGAGGTCCACCAAAAATTATTTAATTTGAGAAGCAAACATTTTAGGTTTTGTTTCTTAATTGTTGAAAGGTTCAAACACACCTGGATTTTGCTTTCATCATCAGCTCTGTGCATAATGCTTTCAAGTTCAGTAACCTGCCTGAAAATAAAAAACTTTGAAGATTTTTGACCATGCAGATATTGGATATTCATTATTGAAATTAAGAAAAATCTCCATTTCCAAAATAAATATGTAAATTTTCATCATGCAATATATTTATGGAGCAAGAAATAACTAAGCAATGAATAAATAATAATACATAATTACCAAGAAGCCATTCAATAAATAAAAGGAAAGACGAAAGAATTCCATTTTTTTCATGCAGACTGATCAATAGATGACCATGATACAAAAATCGCTTTCTATTACAGTATTAAACGTTGACAGTTTCTCAAGGCAGGTTTCAAAATTTGATGGGAGTCCATGCGCACAATGCTCCTAGAATTTAACATGATGTACCCAGACTTCTTAGTGTAATCAGCATGGTCATACGATACTCACACACCTGTTAATGGACGTTAATACCATGGTACTGGATAACTTAACATCCATCAGAGTCACAACTTACGTCTGTAGAACGGACGCTTCGGCAACTGCTTGACTTTTCTCCCTGACAATTTTTTCCCGGTGCAATCTTTCTTTCTCTAACTCGGAATGCAACTCGGCAACCTGGTTCTCCCTCTCCAGGCACTGGGCTCGCAAATGGGCCACCGCGTCTTGGCTTTTGGTTGCACGTTCTTTTTGGACCCTACACCACACATGAGGGGAAGGATACAAAGATAAGGCATGCGAGAAAGGATACAAGGATCGGAGGAGAGGACTTAAGACTGCCTGTGACATTGGCTGGATGGATGGATGATTGGGGCTTTACGTCCTGTTTTTATGCACTCAGTAGTCTAATAAGGGCAGGAGGACACAACAATGAGGTGAAGGATGGTTGAAACTGTCGTACGACATAGGTTGAAGTGACTCGACTAGAGCTGGAGCCAAAACAACTGAGCTAACTTCTCGAAAAATTTGATATTATTACTAAACACAGGACATTTGTTATATTTTGTCTTTTCTCTTGTAATTTTAAACATAATTACATAATGGCCACTTTGGCCAGCAAATCACAGACAGTCTCAAGCATTTCCAAAGGGTTAACCAAAGAAAAATTCCACAAAAACAGTGCACTTTTTACGAGTTATCATTTAGAAACTACAATACTCAAAAGAAAAAACAAAAGTGCATCCTATACCAACGAAGCAAACAAATCAAATTAATAACAATCGCAATGAAACATTACTAATTAAGGATAGTAAGGAACCCATAAAGGATGGATGTCTATACACCAGACATAAAAATAGTACACAATATTCCCTAGGAGCAATCCCTTTCTGCAGATTGGAGGTTATTTATGTGGAGATAATTTTGTATGTAAATAAAATAATAAATAAAACTTTGCAAGGAAAAGTTGTATTTCACATGGAGCCAATGGAGGTTGCATAAGGGGAGAGTGCTCATATTAGGGATTACTGCATCTAATTTTATTAATAAAGAAAAAGAAAGCCATGTTACCTGGTAGCTTTTTTTAATGCTTCTTTATCCAGGTCAGATTTGTGTTTGGCTGCTTGGAGAAGTTCTGATAAATGATCAACTTCAATTTTTTCCTGAGCTAGTTGAGTTTCCAAAGTCTGAAAATTTAAAATAATATTGATAAAATATCTTCAATAAGAGCGATAATTTGTGCAATATGTCAAATAACCATTACCTGTACCCAGTCAAAGAAAGCAAATGATCGTCAGAGGAGTATAGCAAGAACGGGTGGACTTAAGATTAATTGTGAAGAAATGTCTAAGAAATTAATTTTGCGACTATCTTTTTAAGTGTTATTTTTCCTCTTTACAGATGAAATTTTAAGCGTTGCAAATGTTAACTTGCTTGTTAAAGTTGTCAAAATATATCTTTTCTTACCCTGACTTGGACGGCCATCCTGTTGCAGTCGCCTTCTTTCTGTCGAAGCTGCTTTTGCAAATGGCCTCTTGTGGACTCTAAGGAACTCTGTAATCCTGATATGGCAAGGTTTTCTTGCTGAAATATCACAATGTATCATGAGTATACATATGATATATCATTTATTGAACACACTGAGTTGATGGATGGATGATTACGCTCCGTCCTGTATCTGTGCACAAGTCCACGGCCGTGAGGCACAGGATGATTGAAACTGTTGTTTGACACGTGTCTAGGTGATTCAGGCAGGGCTGGAATTGAACCAGGGACACAGCGACCGTAAGTCCAGAATGCTACCAACTTAGCTAATAATCCCTCTCCAGTACACTCAGTTGAACACACAATTAAAAGCCAAGGGTTCCCACAAAATTTTACACCGAAATTCCGTGACAAAATTTTGGATCGTATCTCCTGCAGCGTAAAAGCGTAAACAATCCATAGTTTGTGATGGAGTAAGATCTACGCCATTTCCCCTATCATAAGCAAGGGTCAGTTTTAGGCCCCGTGATGTTCACATTATTCACATCTTCGTTGGGAAAAGTCTTGTCTGATTATGGCATCGAGTATCATTTCTACGCAGATGATACTCAATTGTACATAGCATTTGATTCATCTGACGAGACACATGCAGTCGACAAAATGGAGTCCTGCGTTGACATCGTGCGAAACTGGATGGTGACGCATCACCTAAAGATGAACGATAGCAAGACAGAGATGTTATACATTGGGAACACCAGGCTTCTGCCCTCGCTACACAAAAGGAACATCTCAGTTGGAGGGCAAAGTGTCATGCCACAAACATCGGCAAAAAGTCTTGGAGTCACCTTTGATGCCACACTGAGTTTGGTAGAGCATGTAAATAATCAGTGTCGCAGTGCTTTCATTCATCTCCGTTGCCTGTCTAGGATTAGAGACTATTTAACATCAGACTGTCTCGAGACACTTGTTCATGCGTTTATTTCATCAAAACTAGATTACTGCAATTCTCTCTACCTGGGATCTCAAAAATGTGTTATCGACAAGCTTCAGAGTGTCCAAAATGCAGCAGCGAGACTTATAACAAGGACGAGGAAGAATGAACACATCACTCCTGTATTGTACCATCTGCATTGGCTGCCAGTTAACCAACGGATAAAATACAAAGTCCTCCTCATTATCTATAAATCCAGAAATGACATGTCTCCTTCCTATTTATCTGATTTGTTTGTGCCATATCACCCGCCAAGAAGTCTGAGATCATCGGATGATGAGCTACTCGTTGTGCCTTTTACCAGGAGTGCCTACATCAGTGAAAGAGCCCTGAATTTTGCAGGTCCAAGACTGTGGAATACCATGCCACTTGACATTAGACGAAGTACCTCAGTTGACATTTTTAAGCGAAAATTGAAGACATTTCTTTTTAATGAACACTTTACCTCATAATTTTACATTTATCTATTTATCTATTTTTTACATAATTATTATACACTCCTGCCTTTTTTGTACTGTGACTGTTTTTAACTTGCTGTGATTTATGTATATAATATGATGTAAAGCGTTTTAGAGCATATATGCATATGGACTTCACGCTATATAAAATAAATTATTATTATTATTATAATCCATGACAAGATCTTTACTCAATGGTGTCATTGCCATCAAGATGATCAAGAAGCATCCTCAAACAAATTTGCAAAGTGAAGTCTGTTTCTACTCAGTCCACCACAAGCAACGTCGCCACGAAAATCTGTAAACTTTTAATTTCTACGACTTATAAAAATTTTTACTTTTCCATGACCACAATTTTTCCCATATTTTCCCGTGACTTTCCATGACTGTTGGAACCGTGAAAGCCAAACATCGGCTCAATTTATGTAAAACGCAATGCACAAAATTTAACATACCATTATTATATTAAAAGTATACAAGATACATGTGTACAGTAAAACCTGATAAATTCTCTTTTCTAGTGTATTAGACCTTTACCTTTTGAGAGCTAATCTGCAACCGCAAATCCTTAACCAAACGGTCGTGGTCAATTAATTCTCCTTTTAACCTCTGGTTGGCGTCTTCAGTCTCGGCTAATTTCCGTAATAAGATGTCCCTTTGTTCTCCAATCCGCAGCTTCGAAGATTCTTCCTGGTGTCTGTCACGAAGAATTCTGCGGAGAGAGCGGTTGGAGTCTTCGAAATCGGCAAAACGTTCCATGAGGAGTTCTTTCTGTTTTGCTAGCACAGTGCTGTCACATGACGTCATCTTTTTATCCTGCAAAACCCAAAGGTAGTTCTTGTTAAAACATGTACATTACACAACATATTACATATTGTAGCAATAGTAATTAAAGTATACTTTTATCCCTTCTTATATAGTTCAAAGCTAAATTGCCTGCAGATTTAAATCTTTTTAATTTGTCTACTGATAGATTTCAGTGGATGGATAGATGATTGGGGATTTACGTCCTGTATTCATGCACTTGATAGGCTAATTAGGACTGGAGGAGGAGATAGATTTCAGTGACAAAATGTACACAAATAAGGATATTCCATGGCATTCATTTTACAATGTCAAATATTTTACTTCCACTTCTTTTTTGGAAAGATTTGTCTGGTCCTGTTTGTTCTTACAGTTATTTTGCCGCTAAAATACTACAACTATTTAGGAAGGGGATTCAAAAACATGATACAATGTTTATTTGTTTCTTAATTTACTACATAATTATGTTAATATTACAAAAGTCAGATTTAATGCAAATCTGCTGATGATCACCTTTTAACTTTTCAGTTTAATACGAAATTCTACTGTTAGGAGATTACTCTGAGAAGGTGTAAGCTACAAACTTATATGTTACAATTGCATCTCCAATTTACCTCTTTGAGCCGCCGTACGGTGTCTTTGAGTGCTGCCACCTGCTGGGCTAGGGACTGACCTTCCATCTCGACCTCAATCAGTTTCTTCAGTAAGACATCGGACGACATAGTGTCTTCTCTGATACAAGAAAATAGACCAAGATCAGGCAAAAAAACAGTATCATTGTATGAGTTAGACACCGACTTCGAGGGTTCTAAAATGCATGTTAGCACCCGAAAAGTAGGTGTCAGAGCTGGATACTACCATGCAAAGATGTAGGTTGGCGCCCAGCCATTCACAGCTTAAAAGTATCATAGTGAGGTGTAATTAAGAGTTGTTTTTTTAATGTTCTACTGTCTAACTTGTTTCAATGTCCTCCTGTCATAGCCATGTATGTTACATGAATTGTTTTTTACCGACTATGGTATTCTCTTTACCAGCTCATAGTGTCATAATAAATTTGAATGAAAGGCAATCGAAAGTGAAGAATGGCTAACTTTTCCTGAGGATTTCTAAATTTTTTATTTGACGTCTGAAGTAAAATACGTACAGTTCAGTCTCATTCAGTTTTCCCATACGTCTGCGCATGTCCATGTTCTCTCTTTCGCTGGCGTTCAGTTCTTCTTGTAGATCGACTAATTCTTGTTCTTGCTGTTGTAAAACTCTTTGGGAAGCTTCCAACATGCTTTCTTTGTCCTCCATTTGAGATCGCAGGTTTTGCATTTGCACCTGAGGAATATTGAAAATCATACTTTAAATGAGAAATTCATCATTGGAATGGTATTAGGCGATGTCACAGGCAATTTTCTGTTGAAAATGACAAATCAAGCAGTCAAATCAGTAGTGGCCAGAGTGCAGTATCATAGCTTTTTGGCCCAGTCATCAAAGTCATATAAATTTTGTATGTACAGCGCATTAAATACCTATACTTCAATCCAAGAAGCAATACCAAGTAAGTCACAAATAGTCTTGGACAATATCATCACAATGGAATTACAGACCTATAGACATAGATACTGTTAAGGAATGCTCAGATACCACTTTTGCAGACGTGACCCAATACCGATGCTAGTAATGTGTTGCCGATACCAATACCATTCCAATATTATACCGATATCATTGGTTATGCATAGAGCAGTACCTTCAATCAAATACCAATACTGCTTCGATACTGATACTTCGTATCGGATCAAAACATCCCTTATATTAGTAACACTGGTACAACATCGGTTCGCAACATTTGCGATTGACCAATCAAAAGCACACGTACCTCACTCTTGAGGGTGCCCACCTGGCTCATGAGGTTGTCGATCTTCTTCTCGTAGCCTCTAACTTTGCAGTGTTCTTGGTCCTCCTCGTCTGTCGAAAGTTCACACCGGTGCATTGAAGTCTGAAATGGGCTCGACGTGTCTCTCTCTGGAGGTGGCAGCACTTCAAGTTTGTGTTTTGGACCCTGAGAAATTATTTTGAAAAATTTTAAAGTATTCAGTTAATTTCCGTGACACTATCTATAGATTCGGTCATATATTTTTTGACGTATGTAATCTTTTCAAAAACGGAATAGAAGCAAAGATATGTCATCGATTTGAAAGCTGCGCCTTAGTGGCATTTCCCAAATAAGTTACTTGCAACACACATTATTATTACTAAAAGATTTCATTAAACAATATATATAACTTAAGTTACATTTTAGATCCTAATAGTCCGCAAAAGTTTAATGGGAAGTTCAAATAGACTTTCATGTAAAGTTAAATAAACGCTTAAAATCCATTCTTATGACTGAATATTTGCTAAAATATTGGTAAGTTTTCAATAAATGAAACAGTACATAAACACGATAAAAGATATGATAACTAAGTTACAATTATATTTATTAGAATACACTGTATCAACAACGCAGTCATAGAGCCCTTTCGAGGGCCTTTGTTATACTAATTATCTTTCTTTAAAGTGGAATATCAACGGGAGTAAAGTCACAATATTTATCAATTCCATCTTTCCTTCAAATGCCAGGCTAAGTTCCAAGCCAAAAATGAACACAAAACAAATTAATATCGATACCGCTACCACTGGTTATATATAGAGCAGTGCCTTCAATCTAATAGTACTGCTTCGATACCAATACTTGGTATCGGATCGGAACATCCCTAATAATATCAATTGTGATGTCACGTAATTTCTCTGCAATAAAACAATGTAAAATGCATTCTCTCAAACAAAACCAACCTGCCAGGAGAATTTGACGCCTTTGGAAGTCTTGCCGGGGGGAGGTATCCAGTACTTGTCCGCAGGGAAACTGCAATTAGCGTGAAGAGGGCTTTTTGAGCGAGCGGGACTCTTCGATCGGGCGGGACTCTTTGTGCGAGATCTAGCAGTGGCAGTTGAGCGTCTCAAGTTACTAGCACCAAGAGAAGCGGCTGTCTTGTTCTCAGCTACAACAATGCCCTACAGAGAAAACAAAAAGAAAACAATAGAAATGTTTGACACCAATCATGATCATGAATTTTCATGAAACAGGGACCCCATCCACCAATTGACATGATTGATATATTTTTCTTTTTGTTATCTTTTAGATACATTTAAATATCAACCATTTCAGAATATCAACCCATACAGAACCATGACGCAGATAATTTGAGGATTTAAAGATTATTCAAGCTCCAATCAGATAGCAAGCCTTGGCAAGCTTACTGGAAATTGTGATAGAGTACGTACCAAAACCTATCAACCTGACACACCATGCAATGTCCGCACTGAGTCTTTCGCTAAAATATTAAGTGATTAAGGCCAGACATATTTGAATTTAACTTCTTGGATCGACCGACCCAACATATTTTCTGCGAATGGAATAAAAAATTGCCTGATCCACAATTTAAAAAAAATTAAATTGACATAGGCCTACTAAAAAATTGGGCTTTTTTTCTAATAATCAGACTCATAATAATATTCACAAATTGAAAACTGTGCCAATTTAGTACAACTGTCTCACTGCAATTGAATACAAACTAAAGTATAAATATTTTTACCTGGCAAGGTCTGCTGATCTTTCCTGGTCTTGACACGTGCACATGGACCGGCGTTGTCTCGTCAACATGGACGTGGACCGGAGACAAAGACCGATTTGCCTTTTCTATGGTCATGACAATCTGAAAATAGAAAACACATGTAAGACTGTTTTAATCCATCAAAGAAGAAGTATTTGGACTTCGACAATTGCCCATAAAAAGTTGTATCCCCTTATTCTAAAGGTGAATGAGAATTTGACATAACTTGTATATTTCAAAGAATTTGAAAACAGTGTTACACTTATCAGCTAATACTCAGCAAGATATAGTTTGTGATGCTGTGTTGCCATGCCCATAGCGCAGTATATAAATGGTATTGAAATAATCTAATGGATTAATTAATTTCCTGGCTTATGAAAATTCATCTACATGTAGCCAAGTACGAACTTGTAAAGAGAAATTCAGCAATTTAGCCAAAAAATACGGAACATTTCCAAAATAAATTACAACGCCACAAGAGGTCATTTCATTAACTGCATGTTTATTTGGCAAAGCAAAGATTCTGCTTAAATAAATAATTTAAAAGTGCCTATATAACTGGCCTGATATGGTGATACTAATAGAACTTTTAATACTGCTTACTGAGAGTGAAACTATGCCATACATAGACAAGTGAGAATAAATTGTACAGCAGCAATGAAAAGTTGAAGATTATCAATTGAAACGTGCATGTAACATTGTGTAAGAGAATTAGTAGAAAGATATTATACTGCAGGCATTTTTAGGTTTTTGTTGCTCATTCACTAAGCTCAATTCTGCAAATTTATGCCATTCAATAAAGGATGCACACCGCAATAAGACAACTACTTTCTAATTCCATGGGTAATATTGGGTATGTGTGCTCACCATCTCTCGATTTTTCGAAAAAGAAGTGACTCAGTGGGAAGGAAAAACTCATAATAATGTGAAATAAAAGAACTCAAGCATTCAGCAAAGCTTGAAAAGAGATGAAATCAGAAACATCGATAAAGCGCAAGATCTATATATATGATAGATGTGACAATTGTAAAATTTAGCAGATAAGGCCGACTAGATGGACTAGGAATCACTAGAAGGAGGCTCACACAACATGCATTAGGACATGAAAGCATATCGTGATATATCATGTATATAAGGCAGATTTTTTAATCAAACATTTACCTCCCGTTTACCGTCGCCCTTCATTGTTAAGCCTGAAGTGGCTCCTAGCATTAAGAAAGGTTAAAAAGACATTTTTAATTTCATGTAGAAAAATAAATTTATGGAGATTCAAAATTTTGTACACTGGCATTCTACAGTTGAAGGACGCACCAATACAGCTTTTTCACTTCAACTATCATGTTCAGCTTACATACGGCACATTTGACATATCAGCCAAAGATTGTGTTGGGTTAGCCAGGATCACAGAGAGAGTGTAGGGTAGTGCTATTTATAAACACAGCACAGCAGACTGTCTCACCAACTCTACATGATACAACTATTACCGTAGTTTCAGACAGCAAATAGGCTATTATGCTCTTATACCAGTATTTTACCCATATAAATACGACCCAAATCAAATATCCATGAAACAACTTTCACATCCAAACCTAGTTCTCATTCTCATCAAATTAATAATTCAAGTTTAACATGTAAACATGTAATCTTGCAGCAATAAATAATTAATCATGCCAACAAACATTACATACACTCTAGTAGGTGGTTCTGTAACTTCTGTTATTTTAGAGCAGGTGGATAGACCAGTACTTTGCTTAGTTTGAAGGTGCTAATGACCAGTAATGAGAGGATTGCTGAGAGCCAATTAGAGCCTAGGGGCAATTAACCCAATTAGAGGAGCACCAATTCCTGAGCCAAACCCACAGAAATTGCATGTAATCCACTGACTAGATTTTAAATTAGATCAAAATAATCTAATAACAATAAATCTACTTGAAGGATACATAGGCCTACAACAGCATTTTATAACAAGTACATGCTTGATACAAAGTTAATTTACATATAACAACTACATGTAACACTTCTTAGCTTTAACAATTACCTTTAGAAGCTACTGTACATCAAAGATCAACCCCAGTGGTAAAATGTTTTCAGACATCCGGTTGTCCCAAGTAACAGAATAAAATTCTGTTGCTGGACAAAAAATACTTACAGTGTTGGACAAAAGAAGGCTATGATTTTTAAAACTTAGCCGTAAAAGGGTAAAATGTAATATGCTTAAAATAAAAATACACACTTGTTCATTATAATAGATAGTTAGATAGATACATATATGTTAAGTAGAGCACTATAAGCAGATAAGCCCAGTTCTGGACTCTCACAAGCAATAAGGGTTGATTGATGAGATGGGCGGGAGGGAGAGCGGGAGTCCTCAACATGTTACACATTTACCCCATGTGAGGGATCTTTTACTTGTCCAGCATAGACACTAATATCATGATTAATCAACATCCAGCTGATCAGAAGTGTCAGTTTTCCAAAAAATGAACTATGTACATTGTTGTATGAACAGCAATAACCAAACAATAAGCCATTTCTCATCAGCTCATTGCACACCAAACTGACGAACAAGTCAAAACATGATCTTTCGTCAATAATTAGTCCAATAGACCTGTCTAACATGCTACCCATTACTCAACACAGTTGAACACACTTATCCAATACACACAGCAAGTGTAAATACACACTGTGCAGCATACACAGCAGTAGTGTTGAGAATTCAATCTCAATATCCCTCCAGATGTATTTGAACTACTCCAAATTACAGGGCTAGTAAAATTTAAAATGTGAAATTCTAGGCAATTTGATTACGTATGACAGAATTTCCCCTGAATGGTCGCATATGAAGTGACTACTTCAAAGTCAGAAATTTGAACCTTTTTTTCGCAAAATTTCCAGTGAGATTTAGAAATTTCCAGGCAATGACATGCCCAAATTCCCTATTTTTTCCATCCACGCTCCAAAATCATGGCAATTATTTGAGAACAAATGAACATTGATATTTCAAATTGTTGCTCCTGCAATATATTATCTAATTTACACAAAATAGAATGCATTTTTGAAAAATGTATTGATTCTTTTTTAAAAGCCTCAATAAAGTACATTAATTACTTCACTGTACCAGACTACAGCATGACCAGAGTTGAAACCTTGAAATAATTTTCAATTTAAACAATATTGAACTAAATCCATACCTGGAGAAGCATCCATATTGATGTCTATTGTTTGTTCTATCTCCAAGTTATAAGTCATATTTCCTTAAATTACAGTTCCTTTCAAGTTTTAAAAGACATTCATGACCTTATATAAACTGACAAGTGATGAGAGCAACAATTTTCTGAATATATTTTTCAATTTCAATCAATAAAATACACATAGCCGGGGCCATCCCACAGGTGCATGACCCAATTCAACAATATGATACACATTACACAGCTGATGTAAACCAGCCTAAAATTATTAAGTGATTCAAGGGATAATGATCCAATAATCTACTAGCTTTTGCATAGAGTAGTACTAGTAGTATTTTATAACAATTTATCATCGCTCAATCCAGTTACATTTGAGCCAAATTATTTTAAATATGACGGAAATCCACCTTTAGAGAAACTTTTCAATTTGCAGACCACATGTATAGCTATAATCTTTAAATTGGTGCATCTTGTTAAATGTTCATAGATAACAGTCAAGTAGTTAGATAACAGTCATGTTTTCTCTCTCTGGGCCATAAT
This sequence comes from Platynereis dumerilii, assembly GCA_026936325.1. NCBI lineage: Eukaryota > Metazoa > Annelida > Polychaeta > Phyllodocida > Nereididae > Platynereis > Platynereis dumerilii. Next base: position 37,530,377 of record JAPTHN010000006.1, on the reverse strand, counting down.
TCTGCTCAAAATTACTCTAGGTTTTATTGCCATGATTTGAAAAAAAAAAACATGAAAAAGAGACATCTTGTAAAAACAGGTGAAGTCAATTTAGTAAGTGTGACCAATTTACGAAGTTCTATGTATCTGAATTAGGATATATTTACTCACCCACTTTTCAACTTTGAAATCATCTTCATTGAAGATGAGTTTAGTCTCCCAGAGCCACACCTCCAAGTGTGTATGACTATGGATTTTATTAGAATTTTTCACATAAATTTGTCTTAGCCCATACTTTTTAATAGTCTTTTTTCTTGAGCCAAGCCCTTTGAGAAAATCATCATAGTTTAATTGTTCATCATCCGTACTAATTTCATTCATGATGAATTTTTTATTCAACTTTATTTGATTCTCGGAAAGACGAAATTGTTAAACTCCAAACAATAGTTCAAATCGAGTCAAATGCCAGATAAATTGTCTAATCCTCCTTATAAATTCATAGCTAGCCCAATGACCAAAAGACTCACTGCTAATCCAAGGTGGATCATCTGATCATTGTATTATAGAAAAGAAAATTTTAAACTCCATTCTGGAAATTTGTAATCCACTTTGAATTTGACACTTTTCTATATAGATCTGCAAGTGGGGCCAGATTATCATACACATGGCATAATTTCCAGTGAACTTCAGAATCATCTAAATCTGAAAGTTTGAGAGATAACCTGAGGAATGTGGGCAAATTGAGTATAGGGAAAGTCTACAGCGATGAGACAAAAATAATAACAACAGAGATTGTCATCACTGACATTGGCCCAAATGGAATCAGTGGCATCTTTTTGTATGTTTATAGGTTTGGGGTACATGTACCTACTTGTCATAAGCTCTTTGTGCGTATGTGACTTCGTACAGTGACTCTTTAAAGTGACTAATCAGCAGCTTAGCCCTAAATCTACTAAAACCCAAGGGGATATCAGGCTGTATGAAATCTCCTTGATTGTGAGAATAAGCATTGTTGCGTTTTCGTGACTTGTAATGTAATAAGAACTTTATATCCAATCCAGGGTAAATCCAAGTAATCCAGATTGTCCAAATCCGGGCTACATTCCAGACAGTGAACTGAAGTCACAACACTTCATAGTCAGTGACTGTATGTACTTTTTCCAAATTTGGTTTTGAAGTGTTAATTTTAAACACTTTGGTTTGACAGTTTTTGAACAAATATATATGCAATGAGCTGATAAGTTAAAAACAATTTTCCATTACACTCAATCAGTGATCAGTCTGTTTGAATAGTAAGGTGCACGAAAATAATATATATAGCTCCTTGCGAAAAAGGAAGCTTCAGATTGTACTCAAAAGACAAAACATTGCTTTCTTTGTAAACTCAGACTGAAGCAGACTTTATGTTCATATCACATCCAAAAAATATTCCCATGTTTTGAGCATAGAAAACAAGTCACTAAACATCAACCCAGTCTAGCAAGTAGCAAGTAACTCCAATTGGTAGTTATTGCTAACTAAACATGATCAACTTGAGAGCAAATAAGGGGGCAACAGGTTGATCCAATCCTAGCCTCCAAATGATGCTTTGGCCATAAGTGTAGCCCCCTTAACAACATCTATTTAAAGCTGGTCCTCATCAACATGTAACAATACATGTTTTTCACCCCCCCCCTTAATTAGTGCACCTGCCTCATTTATATGTATATTACATGAAACATCACTAATTGGATCTAATTACCACTAGAAACAATAGGTTGACTGGAGACACCTGTTATACATTGCATGCAGACTGACTAGTTGCAGAGCTACATTTGATGCCTCATTTCAAGAATGTTGGGGAATTAAATTATGCAAAATATTGAAAGAAACATGATGAACCAAACAAGTCACTGTTCAAGAGTAAACTGCTTACTCTGCTATAAATACTTAATCAGGCCAGACATTAAGAACTTCTCAGATGGACCAACCCAACAGATCAACCGCCAGTATTAAAAAAAATTTACTTACCCGCAATTTCTATTTAATTCACCAACCCCAGAAAAAGTGCCTCAAGAAGATTCCAGAAGCTAAAGTCTTTAATATCAATTATGCCTGGCTTTACAGGCAATTCATTGCTCCTCTGACTTAATATCAATTGGTCAGTTGAACTCAGTTCTATAAATTTTAAGTATCATCTATTGACCATCAATGCCTGTAATTTTACAAAATTGTTTCGTTTACATACATATACTTCATTATAAAACTTGTGTCCATTTTAACACTAACAGGAAAACTTTACAATGTGTCTTTTGGCAGATTTTTCGAAGGATTGAACCATTTACAAAAATTTGAAATCATAGAACTTCTATTATAAGCATGATAAGTCAGGCTATGAAAATTGTATGGCCGGAAGTCTGTAGCTTCAAGAAATTGCAAAAGGGGTTGAAAGGAAAGGAGAATATACCGTTTCCTGATAAATTATGCATTAGGCGCATTTTCACCCCTGAAATTAACTTTAGAAAAAGAAATGGGGAATCTATTTCACTAGCATATTCTTTAGCTCCTCCATGGACAATGGGAGTATTGAGACCCACTAGAAAATCTTAGCCATGAATGAATCACAAATAACAATACCCATGACAAGGTCAGTACTAGAAATGAAGACTGCAGTCACTCAAAATCAATAATTGATCAGGAATATCAATATTAACAATACAGGAAACCCGCAATCTGAGCTGGGCAATTGTCAGAAACTTCTATCAATATTGCATGAGTTGCAGACCTCGCATCAACAGGGTTGGAAAAAACCCGGGTAAAATTAATTTTGCCCAGCCCGGTGGGTATAACCTGGGTTTAACCCGGGTTTAATAGGTTTAACCCGGGTAAAAATGGGTTTTATTGGGTAAAATCGATTTATCAGTAACAACAGCCTTATTCAAGATCACAATTTTACCAAAGTTAACGACAAGGTAATTTCCAAGTATAATAATTGGCAATTGCATTTAGCTAGTACCTGCATGGGTTGGTATGGCAAGTGCAGTCCTCCAGGCAATTTCTTGGCATTAACTAGGGCTATATCAGCAGTCAGCATGTTCAGCTAATTGTTCTGATTTATATATGCGTCACTTTATATTTCACCTCTTCGCAGAGGTCAAATACATTTTTTTAAATTGTTGGATAAGACTGGGTTTCATTGGATCTCTCAGCAGCTACTAAATGTGCTTCCTTATACTGATAAAATCACTGCTGATCATGTAAATTTCTTTGAATGTAATGAACATTGCTGCTCCCTTTTACATGTACAGGTATCTAAAGAGCAACTGAAAGATCCCCCACATTTTATCCATCAATCCTCATAATTGACAAGAACTACCCTGAGGGCTGCATTGACAACACCTACCTACTTACCAGCCTGTACCAACCATGTCAGTTCAGGTTTTAATATGATTGATCTCTCTAATTCTGACATTTTAAATTATTTTTGATAGGCAAATTACTAGTTTTACCCAGGTTTTACCCATTTCTGGGTGAAAATCAATTTTGCCCAGCCCGGGTTTAATACGGGTTTAACCCGGGTTAAACCCGGGGGGTGGGTTTTATTTGCCAACCCTGCGCATCAAGTCTATAGAGTGTATAAAACTAACGATCATGATAAGAAAGTCAAGACAGGAATTCTAACATCTGACAAGAGGCAGTCGACCATTGCAATTCGTAACCTTAATTATTCGTAACAATCTTGCACAAGAATATAACCTCAGTTCACATTCGGCCTTGATATTTTGATCAGTTAAAAAATAATCATTTCCGTAGTTGCTACATTGTATTTTTAGAAATCCCCTGGGCATTCAATGATAACTAGAAGATGACACAATTTTGCAGCTGTGAACCAGCCTACCTTTGGATTGCAGCTTTTTAGGAATTTTCATAAAAAATCTAATCAATTTTAATAAACTAGTTAATTTATAAATTAATTTAAAACAAGTCAATTGTGCTTAAACCGTTGAACGGCTGGATTTAGTTTTAATGTATCAATGAAAATTGGAAAATGGGCCGAAATGACCTGCTGCAGGAAAATATATCTTCTTGTAAACCAGCCAAAACTTAAGTCTAGTAACACTAGGCCTAATTATTTCTAAATTCCCTGCCAAGGTGATGAGGATATATATATACAAAAGTAATCTTTAATTTTAAATTAAGAAATAAACCCTGAATCGGCCTTTTAGTTTTAAAAACGGTACCGGTAGTGCTGACCCAGGCCAGGGAACTGACCGAGGGACCAGGGGCAGATCCAGAAAACGTCGGACTGGGGGGGGGGGGGTTTACAAATGAAAGTGTGCTGAAAATATCAGGTTTTTAAAAAAATTAAAATCTACAGGCCCAAGGCAAGCGGGGGGCGGGGAGGGGGAGGTCTGAACCCTAAACGCCCCTCCCTGGATCCGCTACTGTGGACTGTCCAATTAACACTAACAGTGTCCAAGGCTACTTGTACATGTAACTTGAAGACATTTTTCTGTAAAGTGCATCTTTCACTAAAACCCTGACAGTTCTCTGCCTTTCACCACTTCATATTCGCCCAGGCTTGTTTTTCTCACCCAAATTTGTTTGCAGAAAATCTTTCAAAATGGAATGACATTGTTGGAAACATTTCTTTTGCATTTGAAGTTGTTTGGGAGAAAAATGGCACTGTTACCTACCTGGTCTCTGCTCTTAACTGTAAAGAATCATATGGAATTGTCCGTAGGTCCCCAAAAAGGGAGGAAATAGGAGAATTTACGGAAAACCAGGACTGAGTTTTGAATGTTGTCCACTTCAGCTTGTTGCAAATGACGCCGAATGCATTCATCTGATTGGCTGTGACGTAATGACGTCACCAAAGGGCTTCCCCGAAATTTAGGGAATTCCACGACGACAGCGCCACCTGCTTATAAACAAAATGGAAGAAGAATTAGAACATCTCTTTGAAAAGGCTGCTAATCACCTCAAATCTTTAGTAGGGAAGCTAGAAACGAATCAGCTGCTTCATTTCTATGCAAGGTTTAAACAGGTGTGCACTTTTTGAATGTCAGTGTAAAGAATTTTCTTTAAATTCCAAGAGAAGATTTCTAGTGGGCGATAATTGAAGTAACAAACTTGTCATTGCAAAGTTTTGGAGCTGTCAAAATTATTGAAAATGTCTTGTCATTCTATTTGGTGTGTTTATTAAGTGTCATGTTGTTGTTTCAGGTGAAAGAAGGTCCCTGCAACACTCCCAAGCCTGGATTTTTCGATTTCCAAGGAAAACAGAAATGGTGAGTCTTCAAAGTTCAAGTGTAGGTAGGCAACGCCTTCAAGCTCTGCTTGAGGTAGGCCCCATCCGCATTGATTTGCTGGGGAACTTCCGAACTCGTTTCGAGTGCGGCCCGAAAACGAGCTGTTTATGAAGTATTTACCCTTTCCAGATGAGCAGCAGGGCCCTACGAGCGTAATTAACAAGTTTGGGCACAAAATGCCACCACTGTCAACTGCTGATGTGTTGTTGATACTCCATAAGCATTCGATGAAGTTGGTGGCTTCTCCATTTTCCAGAGACATGCAGCCATTTTTGTTGTTTTGTTGTCATCCGGGAGGTGGCGCCGGCGCATGAATTTGCCGGACTTGTTTTGTCGAAAGAAATAGTTCTGCAGTGATGCACTGATTCGATGGTTAACTGTTTGTTTCCTGGGAAATTGGCACCATATTTCAATTCATTTCAAGGTATTGACAATATTCAGTATGAGTTAGTAAGCCCAGGAACTCTTTAAAAAACAAAAGATCTAGAAATGCCAAGCACTCTTCTGGGCATGTGCAAGGTGTAGTGATACATTCAAATCGGCGGGAGCCGAATGGCAGAAATAGTTCTATGATATTACAGTCGTAATTTCTTCCTTGGTGGATTTTCTGGTCTAATATACCAGTAAGTGCAAAGTTTATATATGGTGGCTGATTCGGGCCATTTCGCCCGGCTCCTTTCTCTCGGCGCTCGGCGGATTCTTATCTTCGCCCGGCGACTTCTTATTTTCGCCCGGCGACTTCGCCCGGCTTACGGCTACTTCTTGTCTTCGCTCGGCGACTTCTTATCTTCGCTCGGCGACTTCTTTTCTTCGCCCGGTGCCTTCTTATCTTCGCCCTGCGCCTTCTTATCTTAGCCCGGCGCCTTCCCTCGGCGCCCGGCGACTTCGCCCGGCGGTTACTAACTTCGCCCGGACGCTTTACCTGGCTTTCGGCGGCCACGTCCGGCTCCCGGCGACTTCGTTCAGCACTCGGCTACTTATTTTCTTCGTCCTGCTACTTGCTTACTTCGTTTGGCTACCTATTTTCTTCGCTACATGGCTTTATTTCTTCGCCCGGCGCTTAACCAACTCGCCTTCGTAATAGGGCATATTCGATTGGCTCTACTCTAACAGAGGGTACATTCGTTTTTTAGGACTTGGGGTTTATTTCCTGTATTTATACAGTTCATAGGCTAATTAGTTACTGAATAATTACTTGATAAGAGCAAATACTTTTATATAAGTTAAGTATTTTATAGAGAAGCCTTGAGTTTAGTAGGGACACAATTACTAGAGAGCTCTAGAGAGCTCAATTACTAAAGAGAGCTCTATAATTTAGGTGAAGCTGGTAAACATGCAGCCCTACAGACCCTAAATATTCCTGCTAAATCTGTTAATTCATAAAATTAATTTCTGCCAGCCACAATTAGCTGCATTGTGTTGGAACAAGCAACCAAGCCTAGATAAGACTATTTTTGACTTGACTGAAACAGGCCTGATAAGAGTCTTGACATCTATAGGCCTTTTCCAAAATGTCAGGTGGTTTTATTTTTAAAGTTTTCTAATCTCTCCAGACATAGCAATCCAAGGGTGCCTGAACAGCCGAAGGAATTCTTGCCCAAATTAAAGCCTAAAAATGTTTTTTCTCCAATATCAAAAGGGCACACCTTGCCCCCATGGGCAAGAGGAGCAATTCCACTATGCCCCTTCAAAGCCAAGATTAAAGCATTAAAATATCAGTCAAGATACTATAGCTGCATGGTTGACCATGGAGGAGATTTCTTTGCCAGTAGTCAGTTTTTAAGGTCAGCAGCGCCGTTTTAAAATTAAAATGGATCTACCCAGATTTCGGGGTGGACATTAGGAACACTTTCAGTCTCAATGATCTCCATAGTGAACTGACCATTCGGCGACTCTGAAATTGTTGTTGCTCAGGTTTTGATGCGACTATTGGCCTACCATATTATATTAGACAGCAAAATTTGTGTGTCTCTTTAACAATATTTACTGATTATATCACAGGCACTCTCCTGGATTGACTGTAAAGTCTGTTAGAAATAACACAAGGTGACTGACTCTGCAGAAAACCCGCTCATCCAAGCTGGCAGTGATGTCATAAGGCAGAGCCAATCAGCTTTGGTATTACAAAATTTCTAGTTCTGCAATATCCAAGAGAGGTCTCTGTTAATATATGAGGCACCATGTGGGAGCCTCATGGAAGATTAAAGTCTGAAAATTTGGGCAAAATAACCAAATGTAAAGTTACAAACTACTTCTATTAGTTGATATATAATATTTCCAAGGATCTATGACAAAATCCTATTCATATTCACAGTTTTTCAGTGAAATGATATTTATACTGAGTATCAATTGACTAATACAGGAGTGTGCCTGTGATTATATTAAATAAGACCGATCTAAACTTTAGTTTAGCACCATATAGGCGAAGGCCACATGTTCCCAAAAATTTGGGGAAAGCAATTTTTCTGGGAGCTTCGGGCCAAACATTCCTTCTACTTTAAGTTTTTTCGGGGCAATTTGTTTTGGGCACTCTGAGAATCAAGTTACTTTCCCTGAGTGGTTTTGGGCAGCCCCTTCAGAATTTATTGACCTCCTACGCCAATGTAGAGCACTGAGGCTTTTCTGTCCAGCATAGATCTTTGGGTGAGCATGACCAAGACATGTCTTAACCACTGGACCAAGTCTTTTTTAACACTAAAGAATCTTGTCAAATATATATATATTAGCCCTAATATCAGACCTAAAAATAAGTTGCATGCTTGCACCCAAAACCACCAAAAGTAAGCAGCCATTGTCCTATAAATAGATTCACAGTTAGGCTTCAAAATAAATTTTAAATAAGATGTACCCAAAAGAAGCATAGCATTGAGAAAACCATAAGATTATTCATCTTGTCTTTATTAAAAAAAACATTTTAATCAAAACTACAACAACATAATACATCTTGGTAAAACTTTAATAAATCACAATGGCAGACCCGAACATATCCAAGCCCATTCCAGGGGCTTTGACCACAGGTACAAATCTGGTTACCAAAGTGAATAAATTCTTTTTAACAGATCACAGACAGAAGCACACATATATATAGCGCAATTAAAAATTCATAAAAGCTCATTTATATAAGCATATATCTGTATCATACAAACGAGGAATCAAAATCAGAAAATTCTAATTAATTGACTATTTCATTTGTAAGTAAAACGGGCAGTACACTTTCTGGTTTCAAAGCCTGGCAGCTAGCTCTGTAAATTTCAGGGTTGGAAAAAACCCGGGTAAAATTAATTTTGCCCAGCCCGGTGGGTATAACCTGGGTTTAACCCGGGTTTAATAGGTTTAACCCGGGTAAAAATGGGTTTTATTGGGTAAAATCGATTTATCAGTAACAACAGCCTTATTCAAGATCACAATTTTACCAAAGTTAACGACAAGGTAATTTCCAAGTATAATAATTGGCAATTGCATTTAGCTAGTACCTGCATGGGTTGGTATGGCAAGTGCAGTCCTCCAGGCAATTTCTTGGCATTAACTAGTGCTATATCAGCAGTCAGCATGTTCAGCTAATTGTTCTGATTTATATATGCGTCACTTTATATTTCACCTCTTCGCAGAGGTCAAATACATTTTTTTAAATTGTTGGATAAGACTGGGTTTCATTGGATCTCAGCAGCTACTAAATGTGCTTCCTTATACTGATAAAATCACTGCTGATCATGTAAATTTCTTTGAATGTAATGAACATTGCTGCTCCCTTTTACATGTACAGGTATCTAAAGAGCAACTGAAAGATCCCCCACATTTTATCCATCAATCCTCATAATTGACAAGAACTACCCTGAGGGCTGCATTGACAACACCTACCTACTTACCAGCCTGTACCAACCATGTCAGTTCAGGTTTTAATATGATTGATCTCTCTAATTCTGACATTTTAAATTATTTTTGATAGGCAAATTACTAGTTTTACCCGGGTTTTACCCATTTCTGGGTAAAAAGCAATTTTGCCCAGCCCGGGTTTAATACGGGTTTAACCCGGGTTAAACCCAGGGGGTGGGTTTTATTTGCCAACCCTGGTAAATTTAATGCCCAATCAAAACTTTACAAAAAAGAAGGTGACCAATTAGATATCCGGGGGGATCCCATCTAGGGAAAGCCCCCCTCCCCCCGCCGAATATTTAATGGCTGCCCCGGGCCGTGAAGGCCCTTTCAGTCCGATTTATACAATATTAATAGAGAGGTTTTGCTGCACGTTATGTATGACGAGTCCTGTACGCATAGAAGTGATAATATTCTCGTCATGGCAACCCCCACGTTCACGGGACACATATATACCTGTAGCAAAACCTCTCTAAAATTTTAAATATTATATCTCATAGGCCTAATGCATGTAACTCATTGTAGGAGATCTCAAACATAACAAATTCCACCGCACCGTTGAGCGCATGTCATGCTGTACTGAAGCTCTGTATACCCCATGTTTCAAGAGTTCTGACAGATATTCTAGGCTTATTTATATATATTATACACTAGGGTGCATCAAAAAAAGTGAAGGTCAAAAGCGTGATCCGCAACAGCAATAATGTTGTTCCACTGGTAGAATAATGTCTTCCTGCAAAATTTTGGATTTTTCAGAGGTGATTTAGAGGTCCCACACAGGCCCCGAAGATTTTTATTAGTTTTTCGCCAAAAAATGTCGAAAATGTGCTGTATCTCAAAAACTATTGCAGCTACATTCATGGGAATAGTGTCGAAATGTCCGCAGACCCCTATTTCCTATTCAACTTCTATAGTAACTATGTGTCTAAAATGCATTGTTTGTTAATTATTGACCAAAAACCTTATTTTTTGCCATATTTCGTGGAAATACAGTGGTTTATATCATGCAACAGGCTCAGTTCTATTGACAGTTATATTTTGTAAGTATTATTGAACATTATTTTCTTGGCAGGCTGTGCAAAGACAATGATTAGTGTCTGTAATATTTCCCATCTTGCCACGTGTTTCAAAGCTTTAACCTTGTCATTTCTGTAATTTCAATACAACTAATCTCATATGAAAACGTTAGAAGTGGTACTGGGAAGTCGAAAAGACAATAGATGACATCACGATATATCTTATTTTAGATAACCCGTGACATAACAATACATAATTTAGGTCATCATCAATTTTTCTGGGCACTAATGGGAACCTAAACAAAACAGAAAAAGACTTAAACAAAACTTACAGAGTCTACGGCACCAAAGAATTTAATAATAGCAAAAAAAATTGATACCACTGAGACTACAGAAATGACAAGTTAAATGGTATGAAACAGGACATCAAGTGAAATAGATAATAAAAATATATAATGTAGTAAGCCTATGATTTATATATGCCCATTCAAGATAAATCTGCTCATCGGCACTCACCATTCGGAATGTCTATCATACCAGTCGTTATAGTGATAACCTCTGGACTTGGCCAGAGAAGGGTTGGAACTTGCATCCACAGCGTACAAGGCAGACATGTTAACCAGTGTGCAACAAAGCCACATTGACATAAATATGCAAGATGCTAATCATTCTTATGACACAGGGGAATACATGTTCAATAATTGATCCTTCAAAAATATTATTGCCATCGACATCAATCTGTTGGCCTGCCTTGAATACCTCACCAGATGATTTGGTGTTTCAAGCTTTCTTCTTTCTCAAGTTTAGTTGTGCAGTCATGTTCAACAACCTGTAGAATAATGTGAAAAGGTCCATTGGAATGCACAGGCAAAGTCAGTTTCACTTCCCTGGCAGGCACCAGCTCCTGACAAAAGTAGGTTGGCCAACACAGTTGAGCGATCTTGCTTAGGTTGATTTGAGGTTTATGATGCAGCAGTTGCAAATTCACAGCTGTTTTCTTCACCTGCCCGTCAGTGAATGTAGGTGCGGTGTCACCTATACAACCTGTGATGCAAATATCACAACTGTCATTGATATTGCGAATGATGGTGATTGGTGAAGAAAATAGCAAAAATCATGCAACAGACTTTGCCAGAGCTGTGCATTCCAATAGACCTTTTCACAAAATTTTACAGGTTTTTGAACATGACTGCATAACTAAATTTGAAGAAAGCCTGAAACACCAAATCATCTGGATTGCATGTAGGCCGATGTACATAAGCAAATTCAAATTTACCTTGAGGTATTCAAGGCTCAGGCCAACAGAATGATGTCGATGGCAATAATATTTTTGAAGGATCAATTATTGAACATGTATTTCCCTGTGTCATAAGTATGATTAGCATCTTGCATATTTATGTCAATATGGCTTCGTTGCACACTGGTGAACATGTCTGCCTTGCCCACTGTGGATGCAAGTTCCAACCCTTCTCCGGCCATGTCCAGACGATATCACTATAATGATTGGTATTATAGACATTCCGTATGGTGAGTGCATGCCGATGAGCAGATTTATCTGAAATGGCCACAACATTAAATCATAGGCCTACTACATTATATATTATTTTTATTATTTATTTCATTTGATGTCCTGTTTCATACCTTTTTGCTTGTCGTTTCTGCAGTCTCAATGGTATAAATTTTTTTGGAAATACAGTGGTTTATGTCAAAAGGCTCAGTTCTATTGACAATTACATTTTGTAAGTAGTTTCGAACATTATTTTCTTGACAGGTTGTGTAAAGACAAAAATTAGTGTCTGTAATATTTCACATCTTGCCCTGTGTTTCATGGTTTTAACCTTGTCATTTCTGTAATTTCAATAGGCTGCTTCCATAAATCTCATAAATAACAACATGAAAACGGTAGAAATGGTTCCGGTAAGTCGAAAAGACAATAGATGACATCACTATCTCATGTTTAGATAACCTGTTACATGTAACAATACATAATTTAGGACATCATCAATGGTACTAAACAAAACACAAACAAGACATAAACAATACTTACAGAGTCTATGGCACCAAAAAATTTAATAACAGCACGAAATATGGCAAAAAATAAGGTTTTTGGTCAATAATTCACAAACAATGCATTTTAGACACATAGTTACTATAGAAGTTGAATAGGAAATTGGGGTCTGCGGACATTTTGACACCATTCCCATGAATGTAGCTGCAATAGTTTTTGAGATACAGCACATTTTCGGAATTTTTTGGCGAAAAACTAATAAAAATCTTCGGGGCCTGTGTGGGACCTCTAAATCACCTCAGAAAAATCCAAAATTTTGCAGGAAGACATTATTCTACCAGTGGAACAACATTATTGCTGTTGCGGATCACGCTTTTGACTTTCACTTTTTTTGATGCACCCTATTATACACTGCCGGCAAAAGTTTGGAAACACTTGGTGCTCGCTATTGCATTAGTGTTAAACAATAAGAAGTTATTTTATCATGTTACAAGAATCCGCGGATTCAAAACCGACCTTGCGCAATGAAATTGAAGGTGCCATTGCTTAAACCACTGAGCAACTGATATTGGAAGATAGGAGAAATAGTTGATTGGAAGATGCTAGACTATTAGTATAGAATCAATGCAGTTTGAACAAATTTCTAAAAAAAAAGGAAAGATGGCTGCCAAAATGGCCGCCATCTTGGATTTCTCGACATGGTCCTCATCCATACCCACAGGGCAATACCTGTACCAAATTTCATATCTGTAAGTGAAATATTAAGGTCAAAATGGGCAGTTCACGAATGAAGAAAGATGGCTGCCAAAATGGCCACCACAAAATGGCCGCCATTTTGGATTTCTCAACATGTTCGCAATCCATACCCAGAGTCCCATACCTGTACCAAATTTCATAACTGTCAGGGAAATATTAAGGTCACAATGGGCAGTTCAAGAATGAAGAAAGATGGCTGCCAAAATGGCCGCCACAAAATGGCAGCCATCTTGGATTTCTCAACCCCAATCCATGCCCAGAGTCTCATACCTGTACCACATTTCATAACTGTAGGTGAAATAATAAGGTCACAATGGGCAGTTCAAGAATGAAGAAAGATGGCTGCCAAAAAGGCCTCCACAAATTGGCAGCCATCTTGGATTTCTCAACATGTTCCCAATCCATGCCCAGAGTCTCATACCTGTACCAAATTTCATAACTGTAAGTGAAATATTAAGGTCACAATGGGCAGTTCAAGAATGAAGTAAGATGGCTGCCAAAATGGCAGCCATCTTGGATTTCTCGACATGTCCCAGATTCATGCCCATGGTACCATACCTGTACCAAATTTCATTACTCTAAGTTGAAAACTAAGGTCACAAATGGACTTTTACACACATGTTGACAAGAAATGTTTACATGGACACATGGACATTGTTTACATGCTGCCAAAATGGCCACCAAAATGGCAGCCATCTTGGATTTCTCAACATGTAGCAGATCCATGCCCATAGCACCATACCTGTACCAAATTTCATTACTCTAAGTTGAAAACTAAGGTCACAAATGGACTTTTACACACATGTTGACAAGAAATGTTGACATGGACACATGGACATGGTTTACATGAGTCCCCTTTCACTACCCACCCCCCTCTAATAACCGACGTTAAGTCGGTTAAAAGTAGACCTACATTAGTGTGAAGAGGATTATTAGGAGTAAATTTGTGAAAATTGCTTAAAATAAAATTAGGAAGGTTGTTCTGACACTGGCCCCTCAGCAAAATAGGGGTGTGTCAAAATGAGCAAGCCTTAACCATTGTTATTTAATTGAGATGTCTGTCCATTTGTTTAGACCCATCTGTATTTCTGAGAGCAATGAAGGAAATTGGGTGCCTCTCATACTGAAACTGCAACACAATCCCACTTCCAATTTGGATTTATTTTCTTTCGATCGGAGAAAAATCCATGTATCCACACTTTGTGTCCACAGGCTGATTTATGTAGCACTGATTGAGAAACATACTGTTTCCAAACTTTTGGCTTGCAGTATACAAAATTACAAATCAATGACATCATACCTTTCAAAATGTAGCAAATTACCAACAAAATAGCTCATTGAACAAAATTAAATTCCAACCAGCCATACAATATTTAAATAAGTGACCGCAATTCATATTAACATTAACAGAAACAGATTCTTTGCCTAATTTAATGTTTTCAAGAAACATGAGAAATGAATACCTTAGTAGGCAACATGAATGCAATTTTCAATTCATGCACATTTAAAGACACTCACATGTAAATTTATATAGCATTCTAAATATATAGATCAGATTAGATTGGGGCATCATTTATGGCCCTCTAAATTCCGGAATCTGTTGTGTAGTACGGTAAATTTACAAATTTTACATAAATATGAAATAGCTTTTTTTCTATTAAACAATAAAAAGGACACATATGATATGACACATTTGTTAAAACACAAAATATAGGAAAAATAAATACAAAACAATAACATAATGGTAAAACATCAGAAATTTATATGAAATGAATGAAATTACATTGAATTTACAAATATTATTTATATTAAAATGTCATTCAGATAGGGTTGTTAAAAATTAAACACATTTTATCTAAATACAAAGCCTTTTATTAATTCAAAATTTCATAGAATAATATCATCATGTCATTCTGACAAATTTACAAAAATCAATTAATAAAAAAAAAAATTGAACTAGCAGTCAACCTTTGAAAAGGTAGGATATAAATCGACATGGAATACGTGGGCTTGCAGGCAAAAGATTGAACAATTCATACGAAAAATCAATGGAAACACGTAACCAAATATACCATTGAAAACACAAAAACTGCTCAAAATACTTGTTCATCCCTTTTGGCATTGATTTTCAGGGTAAATTACCCGGTGACATCAAAGTCAAACTTGAATTATGTCCCCATGTCAAGATACTAAACCTGTGCAAAATTTGAAGAAAATCATCCAAGTCAATCAAAAGTTATGAATATTTACCCCTTTTTTGGGGTAATTAACTAAAAACGGCCATTTTAACTCAAAAACATCAATGGTGTGAAGTAAAGTCCCAACCGATGCCTGTTATACCATTGCAAAGATAAGAACTGCTCAAAACACATATTCACCCCCTTCGATCTGGAATATGGGGGTAAATAACCCCATGACATCCATATCGTACTTGGATTATGTCCCCATGTCAAGATACTAAACGTGTGCAAAATTTGAAGAAAATCATCCAAGTCAATCAAAAGTTATGAATATTTACCCCTTTTTTGGGGTAATTAACTAAAAACGGCCATTTTAACTCAAAAACATCAATGGTGTGAAGTAAAGTCCCAACCGATGCCTGTTATACCATTGCAAAGATAAGAACTGCTCAAAACACATATTCACCCCCTTCGATCTGGAATATGGGGGTAAATAACCCCATGACATCCATATCGTACTTGCATTATGTGCCCATGTCAAGATACTAAACTTGTGCAAAATTTGAAGGAAATCGTCCAAGCCAGTCAAAAGTTATGACTTTTTACCCCTTTTTGGGGTAATTACCTAAAAACGACAATTTTTATCCAGGAACATCCACAGCACGAAGGAAAGTCTCAAACGATGCCTATTGTATCATTCAATACACAATAACTGGTCAAAACACATATTCACCCCTTTCGATCCAGAATAAGGGGGTAAATTACCCCTTGACATCAAAATCATACTTGCATTATGCCCCCATGTCAAGATACTAAACTTGTGCAAAATTTGAACAAAATCGTCCAAGTCAATCAAAAGTTATGAATATTTACCCCTTTTTTGGGGTAATTACCTAAAAACGGCAATTTTAACACAAAAACATCAATGGTGTGAAGTAAAGTCCCAACCGATGCCTGTTATATCATTGCAAAGCTAAGAACTGCTCAAAACACATATTCGCCCCTTTCGATCCTGAATATGGGGGTAAATTAACCCATGACATCAAAATCATACTTGCATTATGTGCCCATGTCAAGATACTAAACTTGTGCAAAACTTGAAGGAAATCGTCCAAGTCAGTCAAAAGATATGAATATTTACCCCTTTTTGGGGGTAATTACCTAAAAATGGCAATTTTAACCAAAAAACATCAATGGTGTGAAGTAAAGTCCCAACCGATGCCAATTGTACCATTGGAAAGACAATAACTGCTCAAAATACATATTCACCCCTTTCGATCTTGAATATGGGGGTAAATTACCCCATTACATCAAAATCGTACTTGCATTATGTCCACATGTCAAGATACTAAACATGTGCAAAATTTGGAGAAAATCGTCCAAGTCAATCAAAAGTTATGACTTTTTACCCCTTTTTGGGGTAATTACCTAAAAACGACAATTTTTATCCAGGAACATCCACAGCACAAAGGTAAGTCTCAAACGATGCCTATTGTATCATTCAATACACAATAACTGCTCAAAACACATATTCACCCCTTTCGATCCAGAATAAGGGGGTAAATTTCCCCTTGACATCAAAATCATACTTGCATTATCTCCCCATGTCAATATACTGGACTTGTGCAAAATTTGGAGAAAATCGTCCATGTTAATCAAAAGTTAGAGTCAATTACCCCTTTTGGGGTAATTACCCCCAAAACGTTATTTTTATTTTATAATGTGACTGTAATTCATGAATACTATATACACACCAAGTTTCATTAATTTCCCTCCATTCAAACCAAAGTTAAAAAATGTTTTCACTTTTTGGACAAAACACCCATTTTTGAAAGTCCAATAACTCAGAAACCCCAAGTTTGATCAAAATATAAAAAGTGTCTTACCATGGATGAGCAGTCAGGCTATCAATTACAGCAAAAACTGAGCCTCTAGCCATTATAGTTTTCTCTGAAAACATGAGCAACTGGTTTTTGTCAAAAGGGGGTAAATACCCCTTTACCCTCATCTCCCAATAAACGATATAGGCCAAAATTGTAGCAACACATGTTTATATAAAGGTTCCTAAGTCCTAATAATCTAACAATGATATTAAAAGAGATAATCCACTTTGAAATTTTGGAAAATTTGACTTTGAGATGACCTGTGACCTTGAGTTCAAGGTCAAGGTCAACCATTTTCACAAAAAATGAAAGTACTGACCAAGGACTACCTATGTACAAAATTTCAAGTCTCTAGCACAAAAACTAACTGGCAAAAAGTGGCCAAATAATAATAATAACTAGAACCCTGTAACTGACCAAGGTCAGTGACTAAGAATTTACCAAGCTTTTAACAGTTCATGCAGCATAGCCCAAAGACAGCTTGCAACAATTTTGTGGTGCACAGTGCCACCGTGGTGCACAGTGAGACGGTGGCGCACAGAGTCGCTGCTCAGCACACTGCCACTCTGGTGCACAGTGCCACTGTGACTGTGACTGCGACTGCGGTGCTAAACTGCCACTGTGGTGCACACTGCTGTTGTCTAAACTGCCACTGTGTTGCACAATGCCACTGTGTTGCACACTGACACTGTGTTGCACACTGACACTGTTGTGCACAATGGCACTGTGGTGCATGGTGACACTGTGGTGCACCCTGCCATTTTGGTGCAGGCTGCCATCGTGCCACAGTGATGCACAGTGCCACAATGATGCACAGTGCCACCATGATGCACAGTGGCATGATGATGCACAGTGCCACCATGATGCACAGTGCAACCATGATGAAAAGTGCCACCATGATGCACAATTATGATTACCCTAAGCACATAACAAGAGTGAAAGCTGATGTTCCAGTCTCTGCAGAGCTACAGTCATTTGATAAGGTGTGGGAAAGATGAATTTTTCAGGGTTCACCGATCTTTTTACCTGTCGATGTTACAAGAAAATACCTAATAAATTAAATTAAGAGGAGAATCTGTGCTTTCCAAGACTGCTTGTGTCATGCATGTAGCTTTATAAGAACCGGAGATACAGCCCATTGAAATAACAGAAAAATTGCAATATTTCATCGAAAAATGGTCCCTGAAAATGTCAAGTTTTGAACTTAAATTTGTTGCAGAAGGCAAACGGTTAGGAGGAGAGACTTGAAATTGCACAAACTACTGTAAATGTGTTAGGACTACACCCCCAAATATTATTGAATTTTTTGAAGATGTATTTCTGAGTTAAAAAAATGCAAAGATGTTAAATCATGACCGAAAACATGAATTTTTCAGGGTCGGGCGATCTTTTTAACTAGTAGAGATACGTTAAAATGTATAGAAAACAAATACTAGACGAGAATTAGGGCTTTCCAAATATGTTTTTAGTTTTCCTGTAGCTTAATTAGAACCGGAGATACAGACCGTCAAAGTATGGGTACAAGTGCAACGTTGACAAATGAGCAGGTCAATTTTCAAGTCGTTTCTTGACCTTGTGACCTCAATTGTGCAATGTAGGTCAATCCGAGGGCCTTCAAATTTTGCGTGGGGCCTCTAGGGTATTATGGCACCAAATGCTGATGAGATGAGGCAAATCCCTCAACTGATTCCCTGTTTAGAAAAATGTAATGTCTGAAATGTCCAATTTCGCCTAATATTTGACCTTGAGTTTGACCTTGAAAAAACCTTTCTAGGTCAAAACTAATATTTTCCCCAGATTGGCAATGCATGACTTTGGGGGGGTCATTCAATTGTTTGAACTGCGTAGAATCAATATTTATCTCTCCAGGGGGCAAAAATAGGGTGTTTTTACATGTCACGCGGTATGCAATATTCGTGATTTTTTAACAAATCAGCGTGAAAGGATATCTGAATTCCGATTTAAGGCATCAAACAAACTGGCTGGCGCCTTCCAGAAACCAGAAGATGAGACTGATACGTGGAAAAAAAGTTAATTTTCAGAATTTCTGAAAATCGCCCATATTTGAACTTTGAGGGGTCAAATGACCTTGAAAAATGAGGTCAAGGTCAAATCTGAAGGTCTGTATGGGGTTTTTGGGGCATGTTAAGGGTAGTTTGTCATACATTTGCATGACCTCAAATGACTCCTTCATGGTGTTCTGAGACCCATACCCCATATGGCGCGGACTCATTTCACTAAAATGGCCGCTGCTCCGTAACCGTTGCAGATATCTGTATGAAAAATAAAACGTGCACTGGTCCCAGATACTGGCCATCTTTTGGTGCCATCTGCTTTGTTCCAGCTATTTCGGTTTCTGACATTCCGTGTGCCAACCGAAAACAGTGTTTTTTGCTGTAGTTCCGGTTCCGCTTGAGCGATTTCAGAAATTTTTGCGCCGAATTACAGCCTAGTACTTTTGAATAACACTTGCCCTGTACAATGGTACCACCTGTTACAGTTTCCGAGTAATATGCCATGTAAATTTCCAAAATTTCATGTTTGAAAGGCCCTGTGACCTTGAAAAATAGGTCAAGGTCATTTCTTTCGGGTGTAGGCCGGTTTTAGTCCTAGAGGTACCCTGTGAAAAAGTTTCATGAAAATCAGAGAAAAAAAAGTGAAATAATAAGAACTAGAACCCTGTAACTGACCAAGGTCAGTGACTAAGAATTTACCAAGCTTTTACCGGTTCATGCAGCAAAGCCAAAAGACAGCTTGCAACAATATTGTGGTGCACAGTGCCACCGTGGTGCACAGTGAGACGGTGGCGCACAGAGCCACTGCTC
This sequence comes from Platynereis dumerilii, assembly GCA_026936325.1. Taxonomy (NCBI): domain Eukaryota; kingdom Metazoa; phylum Annelida; class Polychaeta; order Phyllodocida; family Nereididae; genus Platynereis; species Platynereis dumerilii. The sequence goes on along the minus strand of JAPTHN010000006.1, from coordinate 37,510,566 downwards.
TGCACACTGCCACTCTGGTGCACAGTACCACTGTGACTGTGACTGTGACTGCGCTGCTAAACTGCCACTTTGGTGCACACTGCTGTGCTCTAAACTGCCACTGTGTTGCACACTGCCACTGTGTTGCACACTGACACTTGTACACACTGCCACTGTGGTGCACAGTGCCACTGTGGTGCACTCTGCCATTGTGGTGCAGCCTGTCATTGTGCCACAGTGATGCACAGTGCCACAGTGATGCACAGTGCCACAGTGATGCACAGTGCCACAATGATGCACAGTGCCACTATGATGCACAGTGCCATAATGATGCACAGTGCCACCATGATGAAAAGTGCCACCATGATGCACAATTATGATAACCCTAAGCACATTTAACAAGAGTGAAAGCTGATGTTCCAGTCTCTGCAGAGCTACAGTCATTTGATAAGGTGTGGGAAAGTTGAATTTTTCAGGGTTCACCGATCTTTTTACCTGTCAATGTTACAAGAAAATACACAATAAATTAAATTAAGAGGAGAATCTTAGCTTTCCAAAACTGGTTGTGTCATTCATGTAGCTTTATTAGAACCGGAGATACAGCCCATTGAAATAATGGTAAAATTGTGATATTTCATCAAAAAATGGTCTCTGAAAATGTCAAGTTTTGAACTTCAATTTGTTCCAGAAAGCAAACGGTCAAGAGGAGAGACTTGAAATTGCACCAACTACTGTAAATGTGTTAGGACTATATCCACAAATATTATTGAATTTTTTGAAGATGGATTTCTGAGTAAAAAAAATGTAAAGATGTAAAATCATGACCCAAAATATGCATTTTTCAGGGTCCGGCGATCTTTTTAACTAGCAGAGATATGCTAAAATGTATAGAAAACAAATACTAGAGGAGAATCTGGGCTTTCCAAATCTGTTTTTAGTTTTCCTGTAGCTTAATTAGAACCGGAGATACAGACCGTCAAAGTATGGGTACAAGTGCAATATTGACAAATGAGCAGGTCAATTTTCAAGTCATTTCTTGACCTTGTGACCTCAATTGTGCAATGTAGGTCAATCCGAGGGCCTTCAAATTTTGCGTGGGGCCTCTAGGGTATTATGGCACCAAATGCTGATGAGATGAGGCAAATCCCTCAACTGATTCCCTGTTAAGAAAAATATAATGTCTGAAATATCCAATTTTGCCTCATATTTGACCTTGAGTTTGACCTAGAAAAAACGTTTCTAGGTCAAATCCAATATTTTCCCCAGATTGGCAGTGTGTCACTTTGGGGGGGTCATTCAATCGTTTGAACTGTGTAGGATCAATATTTACCTGTCACAGGGGCAAAATAGGGTGTTTTTACATGTCACGCGGTATGCAATATTTGTGATTTTTTAACAAATCAGCATGAAAGGATATCTGAATTCCGATTTCAGGCCTTAAACAAACTGGCTGGCACCTTCCAGAAACCAGATGATGAGACTGATATGTGAAAAGAATGATAATTTTCAGAATTTTTGAAAATCGCCCATATTTGAACTTTGAGGGGTCAAATGACCTTGAAAAATGAGGTCAAGGTCAAATCTGAAGGTCTGTATGGGGTTTTTGGGGTATCTTAAGGGTAGTTTGTTATACATTTGCATGACCTCAAATGACTCCTTCATGGTGTTCTGAGACCCATACCCCATATGGCGCAGACTCATTTCACTAAAACGGCCGCTGCTCCGTAACCGTTGCAGATATCTACATGAAAAATAAAACGTGCACTGGTCCCAGATACTGGCCATCTGTTGGTGCCATCGGCTTTATTCTACCTATTGCGGTTTCTGACATTACGTCTCGAGACCTAAAACGGTGTTTATGCTGTAGCTCTGGTTCCGCTTGAGCGATTTCAGAATTGTTTGCGCCAAAATACAGCCTAGTACTTTTGAGTAAGACTTACCCTATACCATGGTGCTACCTGTTATGCTTCCTGAATAATAGCCCATGTAAATTTCGCAAATTTAATGTTTGAAAGGCCCTGTGACCTTGAAAAATAGGTCAAGGTCATATCTTTTGTGCATGACCTAGTCCTAGTCCTAGAGGTACCCTGTGCTAAAGTTTCATGAAAATCGGAGCAATCTGAAAAAAGAATAATAAGAACTAGAACCCTGTAACTGACCAAGGTCAGTGACTAAGAATTTACCAAGCTTTTACCGGTTCATGCAGCAAAGCCAAAAGACAGCTTGCAACAATATTGTGGTGCACAGTGCCACCGTGGTGCACAGTGAGACGGTGGCGCACAGAGCCACTGCTCTGCACACTGCCACTCTGGTGCACAGTACCACTGTGACTGTGACTGTGACTGCGCTGCTAAACTGCCACTTTGGTGCACACTGCTGTGCTCTAAACTGCCAATGTGTTGCACACTGCCACTGTGTTGCACACTGACACTTGTACACACTGCCACTGTGGTGCACAGTGCCACTGTGGTGCACTCTGCCATTGTGGTGCAGCCTGTCATTGTGCCACAGTGATGCACAGTGCCACAGTGATGCACAGTGCCACAGTGATGCACAGTGCCACAGTGATGCACAGTGCCACAATGATGCACAGTGCCACTATGATGCACAGTGCCATAATGATGCACAGTGCCACCATGATGAAAAGTGCCACCATGATGCACAATTATGATAACCCTAAGCACATTTAACAAGAGTGAAAGCTGATGTTCCAGTCTCTGCAGAGCTACAGTCATTTGATAAGGTGTGGGAAAGTTGAATTTTTCAGGGTTGACCGATCTTTTTACCTGTCAATGTTACAAGAAAATACACAAGAAATTAAATTAAGAGGAGAATCTTAGCTTTCCAAAACTGGTTGTGTCATTCATGTAGCTTTATTAGAACCGGAGATACAGCCCATTGAAATAATGGTAAAATTGTGATATTTCATCAAAAAATGGTCTCTGAAAATGTCAAGTTTTGAACTTCAATTTGTTCCAGAAGGCAAACGGTCAAGAGGAGAGACTTGAAATTGCACCAACTACTGTAAATTTGTTAGGACTATATCCACAAATATTATTGAATTTTTTGAAGATGGAGTTCTGAGTAAAAAAAATGTAAAGATGTAAAATCATGACCCAAAATATGAATTTTTCAGGGTCGGGCGATCTTTTTAACTAGCAGAGATACGCTAAAATGTATAGAAAACAAATACTAGAGGAGAATCTGGGCTTTCCAAATCTGTTTTTATTTTTCCTGTAGCTTAATTAGAACCGGAGATACAGACCGTCAAAGTATGGGTACAAGTGCAATATTGACAAATGAGCAGGTCAATTTTCAAGTCATTTCTTGACCTTGTGACCTCAATTGTGCAATGTAGGTCAATCCGAGGGCCTTCAAATTTTGCGTGGGGCCTCTAGGGTATTATGGCACCAAATGCTGATGAGATGAGGCAAATCCCTCAACTGATTCCCTGTTAAGAAAAATATAATGTCTGAAATATCCAATTTTGCCTCATATTTGACCTTGAGTTTGACCTAGAATAAACGTTTCTAGGTCAAATCCAATATTTTCCCCAGATTGGCAGTGTGTGACTTTGGGGGGGTCATTCAATCGTTTGAACTGTGTAGGATCAATATTTACCTGTCACAGGGGCAAAATAGGGTGTTTTTACATGTCACGCGGTATGCAATATTTGTGATTTTTTAACAAATCAGCATGAAAGGATATCTGAATTCCGATTTCAGGCCTTAAACAAACTGGCTGGCGCCTTCCAGAAACCAGATGATGAGACTGATATGTGAAAAGAATGATAATTTTCAGAATTTTTGAAAATCGCCCATATTTGAACTTTGAGGGGTCAAATGACCTTGAAAAATGAGGTCAAGGTCAAATCTGAAGGTCTGTATGGGGTTTTTGGGGTATCTTAAGGGTAGTTTGTTATACATTTGCATGACCTCAAATGACTCCTTCATGGTGTTCTGAGACCCATACCCCATATGGCGCAGACTCATTTCACTAAAATGGCCGCTGCTCCGTAACCGTTGCAGATATCTACATGAAAAATAAAACGTGCACTGGTCCCAGATACTGGCCATCTGTTGGTGCCATCGGCTTTATTCTACCTATTGCGGTTTCTGACATTACGTCTTGAGACCTAAAACGGTGTTTATGCTGTAGCTCTGGTTCCGCTTGAGCGATTTCAGAATTGTTTGCGCCAAAATACAGCCAAGTACTTTTGTGTAAGACATGACCTGTACAATGATGCCACCTGTTACGGTTGCCGAGTAATAGGCCATTGAAATTTCCAAAATTTTGTGTTTGAAAGGCCCTGTGACCTTGAAAAATAGGTCAAGGTCATATCTTTTGTGCATGACCTAGTCCTAGTCCTAGAGGTACCTTGTGCTAAAGTTTCGTGAAAATCGGAGCAATCTGAAAAAAGAATAATAATAATAAGAACTAGATGGCTATAACTGACCATGGTCAGTGATGAAGAATTTACCAATATATTTATTATTTAAAGGTATATTGTATATGTTTATGTGTACAGACTATTGTGTGAATGCTCATGCTTAATTTAGTTTATTTAGTTTAGTTTATTTAATTCAGTTTAGCTTATTTAGTTTAATTAATTTAGTTTAGTTTATTTAGTATAGTTTACTCAGTTTGGTTTATTTAGTTAAGTACATTTAATTTTGTTTTATTGACCACTTGACAAGAAAAAAACAAATATGAACATTCACGTACTTAGCATCATAGATATAGTAAGATCAGTTTAATGTATCACATTAACACAATAAGTCCATGCAACTTTTATACTGATTTTGTATTTCTTCACTGCAAAATTGACTTCTTTTAGCTCAGGGCACTAATTTGGTTATAATACGTAAAGTTGAATTTTTCAGGGTTGACCGATCTTTTTAACTATTGATGCTACACCAAAATGAACATTAAATAAAACGAAGAAGAGAATCTGAGGTATTCAGAACTGCTTTCATCATTCCTATACCTTAATTAGAACCGAAGAGAGAACCGATTGAATTAATGACAAAATTGTGAAATATCACCAAAAAATTGACTCTGAAAATGTCAAGTTTTGAACATTATTTTGATCTCAAAGGCAAACGGTTTACAGCAGAGCCTTGAAATTGCACACACTACTGTAAAAGTGTTAGGATTACATCTTCAAAGAGTATTAATTTTTTTGAAGATTTCCTTCTTTGTCAAAAAAATGTTAAAGTGTAAAATCGTGACCAAAAACATGAAATTTTCAGGGTCCGGCGATCTTTTTAACTAGCAGAGATACGTTAAAATGCATAGAAAACAAATACTAGAGGAGGTTATGGCCTTTCCGAATATGCTTTCAGTTGTTCTCTAGCTTAATTAGAACCGGAGATACAGGCCATCAAAGTTTGGGTACAAGTGCGAAATTGGAAAATGAGCAGTCAATTTAGCTGTCATTTTTTGACCTTCTGACCTTTATTATGCAATGTACATCAGTCCGAGGAACTTAAAACTTTGCAAGGGTCCTCTAGGGTACTGTGGCACCAAACACTGAAGAGATTGTGGAAATTCCACAATTATTTCCTAGTTTAAAAAATTAGGTATCTCAAATATCCAATTTTGCCAAATATTTGACCTTGAGTTTGACCTTGAAAATACCTTTCTAGGTCAAAACCAATATTTTTCCCAGATTCGCAATGTGTGACATAGGGGGGGTCATTTTATTATTTGAACTATGTAGGATCAATATTTATTGCTCAAGAGGGCAAAAATAGGCTGATTTTACATGTTGCGCGGTATGCAATATTTGGAATTTTTTCATAAATCAGCATGAGGAGATAGATCAATTCCGATTGCAGGCTTTAAACAATCCAGCTGCCGGCTATAAGAATCTATAATATGATCTCAATATCTTTGAAAAAACATAATTGTTGGAATTTCTGAAAATGTAGTAAATTGAAACTTTGACGGGTCATATGACCTTGAAAAATGAGGTCAAGGTCAAATTTTAAGATTGGTATGGGGTGTAAATGGGTATATTTGGGGGGGTTCATTATACATTTGCATTACCTAAAATGACTCCTTCATGGATTTTGAACTCATGCACCTCAAACTTAGCAAATTCAACATACCAAAATGGCCGCCATTCCATAAATAGTTGCAATATCAAAATGAAAAATATACGCTGCACTGGCCCTTACTATAGGTCAACTTTTGGCACTATGAGCATGCTGCTATCATTTATGGTTTTTGCCGAACTCGAAACAATTCGAAAATGACCGAAATATTCAGTGAGGAATGTTCCGCTTGAGTGATTTTGATTATTTTTTCGCCATTGTATAGAATTTAATAGTTTATAGACAGAAACTAAAGCAAATTACTCTAGTTTATTAGTTTATTCAGATATAGTATATCAAAATATACTAAAATTCACACTAAAAAGGTCCTATATACCTTAAAAATAAAAATTCAAACTCAGGACCGGAATACAGTAGTCTACAAGTATATAGGTACATTCACAAAAATAATCAAGAAAATCGGAGCAAATTTTTTCCGGAAACTATAATAATAATAATAACTAGATGGCTATAACTGACCATGGTCAGTGATGAAGAATTTACCAATATATTTATTATTTAAAGGTATATTGTAAATGTTTATGTGTACAGACTATTGTGTGAATGCTAATGCTTAGTTTAGTTTATTTAGTTTATTTAGTTCAGTTTAGCTTATTTAGTTTAATTTATTTAGTTTAGTATATTTTAGTATAGTGTACTCAGTTTGGTTTATTTAGTTTAGTACATTTAATTTGTTTTATTGACCACTTGACAAGAAAGAAAACAAATATGAACATTCACGTACTGAGCATCATAGATGTAGTGAGATCAGTATAATGTATCACATTAACAAAGTATGTCCATGCAACTTTTATACTCATTTTGTATTTCTTCACTGCAAATTGACTTCTTTTAGCTCAGGGCACTAATTTGGTTATAATAGGTAAAGTTGAATTTTTCGGGGTTGACCGATCTTTTTAACTATTAATGGTACACCAAAATGAACATTAAATAAAATAAAGAGGAGAATCTGAGGTATTCAGAACTGCTTTCATCATTCCTATACCTTAATTAGAACCGAAGATAGAACCGATTGAATTAATGACAAAAATGTGAAATATCACCAAAAAATTGACTCTGAAAATGTCAAGTTTTGAACATTATCTTTATCTCAAAGGCAAACGGTTTACAGCAGAGACTTGAAATTGGACACACTACTGTAAAGGTGTTAGGATTACATCTTCAAGGAGTATTAATTTTTTTGAAGATTGCCTTCTTTGTGAAAAAAATGTTAAAGTGTAAAATCATGACCTAAAACATGAAATTTTCAGGGTCCGGCGATCTTTTTAACTAGTAGATATACGTTAAAATGCATAGAAAACAAATACTAGAGGAGATTACGGCCTTTCCGAATATGTTTTTAGTTTTTCTCTAGCTTAATTAGAACCGGAGATAAAGGCGATCAAAGTTTGGCAACAAATGCGAAATTGGAAAATGACCAGTCAATTTAGCTGTCATTTTTTGACCTTGTGACCTTTATTATGCAATGTACATCAATCCGATGAACTTAAAACTTTGCAAGGGTCCTCTAGGGCACTGTGGCACCAAACGCTGAAGAGATTGTGGAAATTCCACAATTATTTCCTAGTTAAAAAAATTAGGTATCTCAAATATCCAATTTTGCCAAATATTTGACCTTGAGTTTGACCTTGAAAATACCTTTCTAGGTCAAAACCAATATTTTTCCCATATTGGAAATATGTGACAAAGGGGGGGTCATTCTATTATTTGAACTGTGTAGGATCAATATTTATTGCTCTGGAGGGCAAAAATAGGCTGATTTTGCATGTTGCGCGGTATGCAATATTTGGAATTTTTTTATAAATCAACATGAAGAGATAGATCAATTCCGATTTCAGGGTTCAAACAATCCAGCTGCCGGCTATAAAAGTCTATAATATGATCCCGATATCTTTGAAAAAACATAATTGTTGGAATTTTTGAAAATGAGGTGAATTGAAACTTTGACGGGTCATATGACCTTGAAAAATGAGGTCAAGGTCAAATTTTAAGATTGGTATGGGGTTTAAATGGGTATATTTGGGGGGGTCCATTATACATTTGCATTACCTAAAATGACTCCTTCATGGATTTTGAACTCATGCACCTCAAATTTAGCAAATACACCATACCAAGATGGCCGCCATTCCATAAATACTTAAAATATCAAAATTAAAAATATGTCTTACCATGTCCCATACCATAGAGCAACTTTTCGCCCAATCAGCATGCTGCTATCATTTATGGTTTTTGCCGAACTTGAAACAAATCGAAAATGACCTAAATATTCAGTGTGGAATGTTCCGCTGGAGTGATTTCGATTATTTTTTCGCCAAAGTATAGAATTTTATTGTTCATGGACATAAACTAAAGCAAATTACTCTAGTTTATAAGTTTATTGAGATTTTGCTCATTAAAATATACTAAAATTCACGCTAAAAAGGTCCTATATACATTAAAAATAAAAATTCAAACTCAGGACCGGAATACAGTAGTCTACAAGTATACAGGTACATTCACAAAAATAATCAGGAAAATCGAAGCAACTTTTTCGGATATAATAATAACTAGATTCCGATAACCGCTAGCGGTAATAAAACTTCACCGAGCAGTTGGTGAAAATAGTCTAAATATGTTTAAGTATAAAAATAAACAAGTATACGAACAAGTATATGAAGGTATATTGTACATGTTTAAGCAGCTTGCTCAGTGAATGCCCATGTTTAGTTTAGTTTATTTAGTTGAGTGGGTGAAAATAGTCTAAATGTATATAAGTATATAAACAAGTATATAAACAAGTATATAAGCAAGATATAAAATAATATATAAAATATTATATGAATAAAATATAAAATAGTATCAAAAATATTGTATAAAATGGTACAAAAAATAGCATAAAAAATGTACCTTATATTTGTGATATATTGCAATGCACAAGTTAATGAAGCTAGCGGACAGCCCCCCCTTTCCCGGTGAATGCATGTTTAGCTTAGTTTATTTAGTTTAGTTTAATTTATTTAGTTTACTTTAGTTTAAAATTAGTTTATTGACATCTTTTAGGCAATTACTACACAAATTTTAGTAATCACTGGTGTTCCAGTCTGAGTGCAGTCATTCGGTTAGGTGAGGAAAAGATGAATTTTTCAGGGTTGACCAATCTTTTTACCTGTTCACGACACAACGAAATGTACACAAATTAGAATAAGAGGAGAATCTGAGCTTTTCCAAAACGGCTTGTATCATTCATATGACTTTATTAGAACCCGAGATAGAGTTGATTGAAGTAATGGTAAAAATATGAAATTTAACCGAAAAATTGACTCTGAAAATATCAAGTTTTGAACTTCAAATTGCTCCCAAAGGTAAACGGTTTGAAGGAGAGACTTAAAATAGCACAAAATACTGTAAATATGTTAGGACTATATCTCGAAATATTTTCAAATTTTTTGAAGACTGACTTCCTTGTCAAAAAAATGTAAATTGGTGAAATCTTGACCGAAAACATGTATTTTTCAGGGTCCGGCGATCTTTTTAACTAGCAGAGATACGTTAAAATGTATATAAAATGAATACTAGAGGAGAATTTGGACTTTCTGAATATGCTTTCAGTTTTTCTGTAGCTTAATTAGAACCGGAGATAGAGTTGATTGAAGTAATGGTAAAAATATGAAATTTAACCGAAAAATTGACTCTGAAAATATCAAGTTTTGAACTTCAAATTGCTCCCAAAGGTAAACGGTTTGAACGAGAGACTTAAAATAGCACAAAATACTGTAAATATGTTAGGACTATATCTCGAAATATTATAAAATTTTTTGAAGACTGACTTCTTTGTCAAAAAAATGTAAATTGGTGAAATCTTGACCGAAAACATGTATTTTTCAGGGTCCGGCGATCTTTTTAACTAGCAGAGATACGTTAAAATGTATAGAAAATGAATACTAGACGAGAATTTGGGCTTTCTGAATATGCTTTCAGTTTTTCTGTAGCTTAATTAGAACCGGAGATACAGACCATCAAAGTTTGGGTACAAGTGCGAAATTGGAAAATGAGAGGGTCAATTTTGCAGTAATTTTTTGACCTTGTGACATTTATTGTGCAATGTAGGTCAATCCGATGGACTTAAAACTTTACACATTTATTCTAGGGTATTGTAGGACTGACCTGTGAAAAGACCGTAAAAATCCCTTTATTATTTCCTACTTAAAAAAAATTAAATATCTCAAATATCCAATTTTGTCAAATATTTGACCTTGATTTTGACCTTGAAAATACCTTTCAAGGTCAAAATCTATAATTTCTACAGATTCGCGTTGTATGACTTAGGGGGGGTCATTTCATTATTTGAACTATGTAGGATCAATATTTACCTCTCTAATTGGCAAAAATAGGCTAATTTTTCATGTCGCGCGGTATGCCATATTTGGAATTTTTTAATAAATCAGTATGAAGAGATAAATCAATTCCGATTTCAGGGTTCCAACAATATAGCTCCTGGCTATTATAATCTAAAATATGAACCCGATATGCTGGAAATAACATAATTGTTGGAATTTTTGAAAATTGAGTGATTTGAACATTAAACAGGTCAAATGACCTTGAAAAATGAGGTTAAGGTCAAATTTGAAGGTGGCTATGGAGGTTTTATGGGCATATTTGGGGGGGTTCACAATACATTTCATTGGCCTAAAATCGATATTTCAGTGTCAAGTAATCAAGGTCACCAGTTTTGACGACGCGGTTGACACTAAAAATTCCATAATTAAATAACTAAGCATGATATCATCATAAAAATGATCGCTTGCCATGGATTAGTCATTTACTGTAACAATTGGCTTGAATTCTGCAATTTTCGAAGTTGCTTATATAGAGATCAGGCGCGCAAACCTCTGAGAGTAAAAATTGACCTGTATGACCTCGACCTTGACCTATACTTTTGAAAATTAGGTCAGTTTATTTAGTATAAGTCTATTATATACAGTTTATTAGGAAATTATAATTGATCAGTTAATATATGAGTAATGGTCAATTGAAATATAGAAAAAATTTATTTCAAAGGGGTCAATGACCTTGAAAAATAGGTCAGAGGTATAGGGTTACATTGGACAATTTAATTAGGTCACATAGGACTATGTACACAAATTATTTGAAAATTTTTCGAGAACATTTTTCGGAAAGAAAAATAATAATAATAATAACTAGATTCCGATAACCGCTAGCGGTAATAAAACTTCACCGAGCAGTTGGTGAAAATAGTCTAAATATGTTTAAGTATAAAAATAAACAAGTATACGAACAAGTATATGAAGGTATATTGTACATGTTTAAGCAGCTTGCTCAGTGAATGCCCATGTTTAGTTTAGTTTATTTAGTTCAGTGGGTGAAAATAGTCTAAATGTATATAAGTATATAAACAAGTATATAAACAAGTATATAAACAAGTATATATATAAGCAAGATATAAAATAATATATAAAATATTATATGAATAAAATATAAAATAGTACCAAAAATATTGTATAAAATGGTACAAAAAATAGCATAAAAAATGTACCTTATATTTGTGATATATTGCAATGCACAAGTTAATGAAGCTAGCGGACAGCCCCCCCTTTCCCGGTGAATGCATGTTTAGCTTAGTTTATTTAGTTTAGTTTAATTTATTTAGTTTACTTTAGTTTAAAATTAGTTTATTGACATCTTTTAGGCAATTACTACACAAATTTTAGTAATCACTGGTGTTCCAGTCTGAGTGCAGTCATTCGGTTAGGTGAGGAAAAGATGAATTTTTCAGGGTTGACCAATCTTTTTACCTGTTCACGACACAACGAAATGTACACAAATTAGAATAAGAGGAGAATCTGAGCTTTTCCAAAACGGCTTGTATCATTCATATGACTTTATTAGAACCCGAGATAGAGTTGATTGAAGTAATGGTAAAAATATGAAATTTAACCGAAAAATTGACTCTGAAAATATCAAGTTTTGAACTTCAAATTGCTCCCAAAGGTAAACGGTTTGAAGGAGAGACTTAAAATAGCACAAAATACTGTAAATATGTTAGGACTATATCTCGAAATATTTTCAAATTTTTTGAAGACTGACTTCCTTGTCAAAAAAATGTAAATTGGTGAAATCTTGACCGAAAACATGTATTTTTCAGGGTCCGGCGATCTTTTTAACTAGCAGAGATACGTTAAAATGTATAGAAAATGAATACTAGAGGAGAATTTGGACTTTCTGAATATGCTTTCAGTTTTTCTGTAGCTTAATTAGAACCGGAGATAGAGTTGATTGAAGTAATGGTAAAAATATGAAATTTAACCGAAAAATTGACTCTGAAAATATCAAGTTTTGAACTTCAAATTGCTCCCAAAGGTAAACGGTTTGAACGAGAGACTTAAAATAGCACAAAATACTGTAAATATGTTAGGACTATATCTCGAAATATTATAAAATTTTTTGAAGACTGACTTCTTTGTCAAAAAAATGTAAATTGGTGAAATCTTGACCGAAAACATGTATTTTTCAGGGTCCGGCGATCTTTTTAACTAGCAGAGATACGTTAAAATGTATAGAAAATGAATACTAGACGAGAATTTGGGCTTTCTGAATATGCTTTCAGTTTTTCTGTAGCTTAATTAGAACCGGAGATACAGACCATCAAAGTTTGGGTACAAGTGCGAAATTGGAAAATGAGAGGGTCAATTTTGCAGTAATTTTTTGACCTTGTGACATTTATTGTGCAATGTAGGTCAATCCGATGGACTTAAAACTTTACACATTTATTCTAGGGTATTGTAGGACTGACCTGTGAAAAGACCGTAAAAATCCCTTTATTATTTCCTACTTAAAAAAAATTAAATATCTCAAATATCCAGTTTTGTCAAATATTTGACCTTGATTTTGACCTTGAAAATACCTTTCAAGGTCAAAATCTATAATTTCTACAGATTCGCGTTGTATGACTTAGGGGGGGTCATTTCATTATTTGAACTATGTAGGATCAATATTTACCTCTCAAATTGGCAAAAATAGGCTAATTTTTCATGTCGCGCGGTATGCCATATTTGGAATTTTTTAATAAATCAGTATGAAGAGATAAATCAATTCCGATTTCAGGGTTCCAACAATATAGCTCCTGGCTATTATAATCTAAAATATGAACCCGATATGCTGGAAATAACATAATTGTTGGAATTTTTGAAAATTGAGTGATTTGAACATTAAACAGGTCAAATGACCTTGAAAAATGAGGTTAAGGTCAAATTTGAAGGTGGCTATGGAGGTTTTATGGGCATATTTGGGGGGGTTCACAATACATTTCATTGGCCTAAAATCGATATTTCAGTGTCAAGTAATCAAGGTCACCAGTTTTGACGACGCGGTTGACACTAAAAATTCCATAATTAAATAACTAAGCATGATATCATCATAAAAATGATCGCTTGCCATGGATTAGTCATTTACTGTAACAATTGGCTTGAATTCTGCAATTTTCGAAGTTGCTTATATAGAGATCAGGCGCGCAAACCTCTGAGAGTAAAAATTGACCTGTATGACCTCGACCTTGACCTATACTTTTGAAAATTAGGTCAGTTTATTTAGTATAAGTCTATTATATATAGTTTATTAGGAAATTATAATTGATCAGTTAATATATGAGTAATGGTCAATTGAAATATAGAAAAAATTTATTTCAAAGGGGTCAATGACCTTGAAAAATAGGTCAGAGGTATAGGGTTACATTGGACAATTTAATTAGGTCACATAGGACTATGTACACAAATTATTTGAAAATTTTTCGAGAACATTTTTCGGAAAGAAAAATAATAATAATAATAATAATAATAATAATAATAAAAATATTTACGAAAACAAGAAACTTCACCTATGGTATAGGTGAAGTTTAATAACTAGATGGCTATAACTGACCATGGTCAGTGATGAAGAATTTACCAATATATTTATTATTTAAAGGTATATTGTATAATGTTTAAGTGTACAGACCATCATTGTGTGAATGCTCATGCTTAGTTTAGTTTATTTAGTTCAGTTTAGCTTATTTAGTTTAATTTATTTAGTTTAGTTTATTTAGTTTAGTAAATTTAATTCAGTTTTATTGACCACTTGACAAGAACGAAAAAAAATGTACTGAGCATCGAAGGTATACTAAGATCAGTATAAATTATCATATTTACACAATAGGCCCATGCAACTTTTATACTCATTTTGTATTTCTTCATGACAAAATTAACTTCTTTTAGCTCAGGGCAGTAATTTGGTTATAATAGGTGAAGATGAATTTTTCAGGGTAGACCGATCTTTTTAACTATTGATGCTACACCAAAATGAACATTAAATAAAATAAAGATGAGAATCTGAGGTATTCAGAACTGCTTTCATCATTTGTATACCTTAATTATAACAGGAGATAGAGCCAATTGAAATAATGACAAAAATGTAAAATATCACCAAAAAATTGACTCTGAAAATGTCAATTTTTGAACATTATTTTAATATCAAAGGCAAACGGTTTACAGTAGAGACTTGAAATTGGACACACTACTGTAAATGTGTTAGGATTACATGTCTAAGGAGTATTGAATTTTTTGAAGATTGCTTTGTTTGTCAAAATAAAGTTAAATTGTAAAATCATAACCGAAAACATGAATTTTTCAGGGTCCGGCGATCTTTTTAACTACTAGAGATACATTCAAATGCATAGAAAACAAATACTAGAGGAGATTATGGCCTTTCCGAATATGGCTTCAGTTTTTCTGTAGCTTAATTAGAACCGGAGATACAGGCCATCAAAGTTTGGGTACAAGTGTGAAATAGGAAAATGAGCAGGTCAATTTAGCTGTCATTTTTTGACCTTGTGACCTATATTATGCAATGTACATCAATCCGAGGAACTTAAAACTTTGCAAGGGTCCTCTAAGGTACTGTGGCACCAAATTCTGAAGAGATTGTGGAAATTCCTTAATTATTTCCTAGTTAAAGAAATTAGGTATCTCAAATATCCAATTTTGCCAAATGTTTGACCTTGAGTTTGACCTTGAAAATACCTTTCTAGGTCAAAACCAATATTTTACCAAGATTGGCAATGTGTGACAAAGGGGGGGTCATTTTATTATTTGAACTGTGTAGGATCAATATTTATTGCTCTAGAGGGCAAAAATAGGCTGATTTTACATGTTGCGCGGTATGCAATATTTGGAATTTTTTTATAAATCAGCATGAAGAGATAGATCAATTCCGATTTCAGGGTTCAAACAATCCAGCTGCCGGCTATAAGAATCTATAATATGATCCCGATATCTTTGAAAAAACATAATTGTTGGAATTTTTGAAAATGTAGTGAATTAAAACTTTGACGGGTCATATAACCTTGAAAAATGAGGTCAAGGTCAAATTTGAAGATTGGTATGGGGTGTAAATGGGTATATTTGGGGGGGTTCATTATACATTTACATTACCTAAAATGACTCCTTCATGGATTTTGAACTCATGCACCTCAAATTTAGCAAATACACCAAACCAAAATGGCCGCCATTCCATAAATACTTAAAATATCAAAATTAAAAATATGTCTTACCATGTCCCATACCATAGAGCAACTTTTGGCACCATCAGCATGCTGCTATCATTTATGGTTTTTGCCGAACTCGAAACAACTCAAAAATGACCAAAATATTCAGTGTGGCCTATTCCGCTCTAAGGATTTTGATTATTTTTGCTTCAAATTATTGCTCTTTACAGTTCATTAGGTGGAAGTAAAGTAAATTACACTGGACTATAAATTTATTGAGATATAGTATATTGAAATATACAAAAATTCACACTAAAAAGTTCATATAAACTTTAAAAATAAAAATTGAAACTCAGGACCGGAATACAGTAGTCTACAAGTATACAGGTACATTTACAAAAATAATCAAGAAAATCGAAACAACTTTTTCGGAAATAATAATAATAAGAATAATAGCAAAAACAATAAGAATTTACCATAGGTATGGTAAATTCTTAATTACCATAGGTATGGTAAATTCTTAACTAGATGGCTATAACTGACCATGGTCAGTGATGAAGAATTTACCAATATATTTATTATTTAAAGGTATATTGTATATGTTTACGAGTACAGACTATTGTGTGAATGCTCATGCTTATTTAGTTTATTTAGTTCAGTTTATTTGATTCAGTTTAGCTTATTTAGTTTAATTAATTTAGCTTAGTTTATTTAGTATAGTTTACTCAGTTTGGTTTATTTAGTTAAGTACATTTAATTTTGTTTTATTGACCACTTGACAAAAAAAAAACAAATATGAACATTCACATACTTAGCATCATAGATATAGTAAGATCAGTATAATGTATCACATTAACACAATAGGTCCATGCAACTTTTATACTGATTTTGTATCTCTTCACTGCAAAATTGACTTCTTTTAGCTCAGGGCACTAATTTGGTTATAATATGTAAAGTTGAAATTTTCAGGGTTGACCGATCTTTTTAACTATTGCTGGTACACCAAAATGAACATTAAACAAAATAAAGAGGAGAATCTGAGGTATTCAGAACTGCTTTCATCATTCCTATACCTTAATTAGAACCGAAGATAGAACCGATTGAATTAATGACAAAAATGTGAAATATCACCAAAAAATTGACACTGAAAATGTCAAGTTTTGAACATTATTTTGATCTCAAAGGCAAACGGTTTATAGCAGAGACTTGAAATTGCACACACTACTGTAAATGTGTTGGGATTACATGTCCAAGGAGTATTAAATTTTTTGAAGACTGCTTTGTTTGTCAAAAAAAAGTTAAAGTATAAAATCATAACCGAAAACATGAATTTTTCAGGGTCCGGCGATCTTTTTAACTAGAAGAGATACGTTAAAATGCATAGAAAACAAATACTAGAGGAGATTATGGCCTTTCCGAATATGATTTCAGTTTTTCTGTAGCTTAATTAGAACCGGAGATACAGGCCATCAAAGTTTGGGTACAAGTGCGAAATTGGAAAATGAGCAGTCAATTTAGCTGTCATTTTTTGACCTTGTGACCTTTATTATGCAATGTACATCAATCCGAGGAACTTAAAACTTTGCAAGGATCCTCTAGGGTACTGTGGCACCAAACACTGAAGAGATTGTGGAAATTCCTCAATTATTTCCTAGTTAAAAAAATTAGATATCTCAAATATCCAATTTTGCCAAATATTTGACCTTGAGTTTGACCTTGAAAATACCTTTCTAGGTCAAAACCAATATTTTTCCCTGATTGGAAATATGTGACAAAGGGGGGGTCATTTTATTATTTGAACTGTGTAGGATCAATATTTATTGCTCGAGAGGGCAAAAATAGACTGATTTTACATGTTGCGCGGTATGCAATATTTGGAATTTTTTTATAAATCAGCATGAAAAGATAGATCAATTCTGATTTCAGGGTTTAAACAATCCAGCTGCCGGCTATAAGAATCTATAATATGATGCCGATATCTTTGAAAAAACATAATTGTTGGAATTTTTGAAAATGTAGTGAATTGAAACTTTGACGGGTCATATGACCTTGAAAAATGAGGTCAAGGTCAAATTTGAAGATTGGTATGGGGTTTAAATGGGTATATTTGGGGGGGTTCATTATACATTTGCATTACCTAAAATGACTCCTTCATGGATTTTGAACTCATGCACCTCAAATTTAGCAAATACACCATACCAAGATGGCCGCCATTCCATAAATACCTAAAATATCAAAATTAAAAATATGTCTTACCATGTCCCATACCATAGAGCAACTTTTGGCGCCATCAGCATGCTGCTATCATTTATGGTTTTTGCCGAACTCGAAACAATTCAAAAACGACCTAAATATTCATTGTGGAATGTTCCGCTTGAGTGATTTCGATTATTTTTTCGCCAAAGTATAGAATTATATTGTTTATGGACAGAAACTAAAGCAAATTACTCTAGTTTAATAGTTTATTCAGATATAGTACATCAAAATATACTAAAATTCACACTAAAAAGGTCCTATATACCTCAAAAATAAAAATTCAAACTCAGGACCGGAATACAGTAGTCTACAAGTATATAGGTACATTCACAAAAATAATCAAGAAAATCGGAGCAAATTTTTTCCGGAAACTATAATAATAATAATAAGAATAACTAGAAATCGGGTAACCGCGATGCGGTGACAAAACTTCACCTTTCATAGTAATTATTTGCAACGAAATGAAAGTGAGAAAACACGGAAATGATATTGGAAATGATAGTGTAAATGACATTGGAAATGACATTTGACATGAATGTGAACATGAACATGAACTTAAACATGAACTTAAACATGAACTTGAACATGAACTTGAACATGAACTTGAACATGAACTTGAACATGAATGTAATTGCACACATTTTGCATGCAATATCAAACACAGTATCACATGTAATATTTTGCAGTATCACATATATGCAAAGTTACATGCAATGTATCAAACATACAATATCACTTGCAATATCATGCTAAATCATATCACATGCAATATCAATCTATTATGTGTAATTTCGCATGTCAATTAAAATGTATGAAGCGTGCGCAGATACATGGAAGTACTTATAAACTATCTGTCCATGAACTAGTTGTGATGTGACATAATTATAGTCAGCAGACAGATAAACCCTGCAATAAACCCTTACTGAAACATGTTAATCAGTTTGTTGCCATACGCTGACTGATACACTGACTGATACAGTGACTGACACAAAAATATTTTGAGGGTCAGGGGATCTTTTCAACCGTCAGAGCTCCAAGAAAAAATTCAGAGAAAGAAAACAAGAGGAGAATTTGAGCTTCATGAATATATATATAGAAAATAACATGGACCAGTACTTGGACAGTACATGGACAGTACATTGACCTCTACATTGACCAGTACATGATCCAGTGCATGAACCAGTGAATGAACCAGTGCATGAACCAGTGCATGAACCAGTACATCAACCAGTACATCAACCAGTACATCAACCAGCACATCAACCAGTACATCAACCAGTACATCAACCAATACATCAACCAATACATCAACCAATACATCGATTAGAGTTACTGCTGATTGAAACTGGCACCGTTCTTCTAGTCCTGAAAACATATCGAAATGACAGCAATTTCTGAAAGCATACATTTTTCGGGGTCCGGCGATCTTTTTAACCGTCAGTGATACAAGAAATTGGTTAAACATAGACACTAGAGGAGAATTTGTGCTTTCCAAATCTATTTTCAGATTCTCCGTAACTTTATTAGGACCAGAGATACGGCCGATTGAAATAATGGTACAATTCTGAAAGGTGGACTTCAGAAATTTATGAAAAAATGAAGTTTTTCCCTTAAAATTACTCTAGAACCAAAACGGTTCAATGGAAACATATATAACTTGGCAGGATTATGTGAACGGACAATGAAAGTATGCTCAAACAGCTTCACTGAAATAAAATGATTACTTCCTTGTCAAAATGATGATAAATTGTGAAAATTTGACAAAAAACATGAAATTTTCAGGGTCCGGCGATCTTTTAAACCGTAAGAGCTACGAAAAAATGTTCAATATATGAAAACTAGAAGAGAATGTGGCCTTTCCGAATCTGTTTTCAGATTCTCTGTATCTTAGTTAGGACCGGAGCTATGGACGATTGAAATAGCGCTATCATTGAAAAAATATTATAATATTTCCTTCATTTTTTGACCTTGTGACCTTTTTGGTGTGACATATGTCAGTCCGAGGACCTTGAAAATTTACACAATCCTTCTAGACTATTGTAGCAAGTATGCCTGCCATTTTTGTAAAAATATCTTTATTCCTTGCCTGTGTAAAAAAATCAAATGTCAAAAAAGTAAAATTTTTTATCATGTTTGACCTTGAATTTGACCTTGAAAATAAGTTTATA
This sequence comes from Platynereis dumerilii, assembly GCA_026936325.1. Lineage (NCBI taxonomy): Eukaryota > Metazoa > Annelida > Polychaeta > Phyllodocida > Nereididae > Platynereis > Platynereis dumerilii. Next base: position 37,490,530 of record JAPTHN010000006.1, on the reverse strand, counting down.
GGTCAAAACCAATATGATTTTCAGAATCAGGATGTCAAAATGGGGGGATCAATTAATTATTGTAACTCTCTCGGATCGATATTTCCATGTCAAAAACGCGATAATTTGTCATATTTTAACATTCTCCGGTTTGCTATATTTGGAATTTTGTAGAAAATTAAGGTAAAATGTTAGAGGAATTTGGATTGCATATTATAAATGTACATATTTTTGTCTGTCTAGAGATAATATATCAAGGTGATATCATGAAAAAAACATAATTTTCAGAATTTTTGAAAATAAGCACTTTTTGCACTTTGAAGAGCCAAATGACCTTGAAAAATGAGGTCAAGGTCAAATTTGAAGGTGGGTATGGGGGTTTTGGGGGCTACTTTGGGGGGTTCACTATACATTGTAATGGCCTAAAATCGATATTTCAGGGTGGAATTACCATGGTCACTGGTTGTGATGACGCGGTTGTTACTCAAAATTACATAACTCAAAAATAAAGCATGACATCATCACAAAAATAACTTCTTACCATGGGCCAGACATTTGGGCATCACATCGCATCAATTTTGATACTGTGTGGCTCACAGATCTTGAGATCATGCGCGCAAATCTCGAGGACTAAAAATTGATCTGTAGGCCCCTGACCTTGACCTACATTCTTGAAATAGGGTTAGATTATGTAATGTACTTGTAGAACTTAGAACCTTAGATAAAAATGAAATACGCATGTAATTGCCTGTGATATGCTCTTGAGAAATATATGAAAAACAAACTTTAAAATGGCCTGTGACCTTGAAAAATAATTCAAGGTCACTGAAACTGGGTCAGTGTAATGAGGTCATGTAATACTATATACCTGATTTTTTTGAAGACATGTTTTCGGCGGAAAAAAGAAAAATAAATAATAATAATAATAAAAATACTTACGAAAACAAGAAACTTCACCTATGTAATAGGTGAAGTTTAATAAGAATAATAGCAAAAACAATAAGAATTTACCATAGGTATGGTAAATTCTTAATAATAATAATAATAAGAATAATAGCAAAAACAATAAGAATTTACCATAGGTATGGTAAATTCTTAATAATACCAAAAACAATAAGAATTTACCATGTAATGGTAAATTCTTAACTAGAACCCTGTAACTGACCAAGGTCAGTGACTAAGAATTTACCAAGCTTTTAACAGTTCATGCAGCATAGCCCAAAGACAGCTTGCAACAATATTGTGGTGCACAGTGCCACCGTGGTGCACAGTGAGACGGTGGCGCACAGAGTCGCTGCTCAGCACACTGCCACTCTGGTGCACAGTGCCACTGTGACTGTGACTGCGACTGCGGTGCTAAACTGCCACTGTGGTGCACACTGCTGTTGTCTAAACTGCCACTGTGTTGCACAATGCCACTGTGTTGCACACTGACACTGTTGTGCACACTGACACCGTTGTGCACACTGGCACTGTGGTGCATGGTGACACTGTGGTGCACCCTGCCATTTTGGTGCAGCCTGCCATCGTGCCACAGTGATGCACAGTGCCACAATGATGCACAGTGCCACCATGATGCACAGTGCCATGATGATGCACAGTGCCACCATGATGCACAGTGCCACAGTGATGAAAAGTGCCACCATGATGCACAATTATGATTACCCTAAGCACATTTACAAGAGTGAAAGCTGATGTTCCAGTCTCTGCAGAGCTGCAGTCATTTGATAAGGTGTGGGAAAGATGAATTTTTCAGGGTTCACCGATCTTTTTACCTGTCGATGTTACAAGAAAATACATAATAAATTAAATTAAGAGGAGAATCTGTGCTTTCCAAAACTGCTTGTGTCATTCATGTAGCCTTATAAGAACCGGAGATACAGCCCATTGAAATAACAGTAAAATTGCAATATTTCATCGAAAAATGGTCCCTGAAAATGTCAAGTTTTGAACTTCAATTTGTTGCAGAAGGCAAACGGTTAGGAGGAGAGACTTGAAATTGCACAAACTACTGTAAATGTGTTAGGACTACACCCCCAAATATTATTGAATTTTTTGAAGATGTATTTCTGAATAAAAAAAATGCAAAGATGTTAAATCATGACCGGAAACATGATTTTTTCAGGGTCGGGCGATCTTTTTAACTAGTAGAGATACGTTAAAATGTATAGAAAACAAATACTAGAGGAGAATCTGGGCTTTCCAAATCTGTTTTTATTTTTCCTGTAGCTTAATTAGAACCGGAGATACAGACCGTCAAAGTATGGGTACAAGTGCAATATTGACAAATGAGCAGGTCAATTTTCAAGTCATTTCTTGACCTTGTGACCTCAATTGTGCAATGTAGGTCAATCCGAGGGCCTTCAAATTTTGCGTGGGGCCTCTAGGGTATTATGGCACCAAATGCTGATGAGATGAGGCAAATCCCTCAACTGATTCCCTGTTAAGAAAAATATAATGTCTGAAATATCCAATTTTGCCTCATATTTGACCTTGAGTTTGACCTAGAAAAAACGTTTCTAGGTCAAATCCAATATTTTCCCCAGATTGGCAGTGTGTGACTTTGGGGGGGTCATTCAATCGTTTGAACTGTGTAGGATCAATATTTACCTGTCACAGGGGCAAAATAGGGTGTTTTTACATGTCACGCGGTATGCAATATTTGTGATTTTTTAACAAATCAGCATGAAAGGATATCTGAATTCCGATTTCAGGCCTTAAACAAACTGGCTGGCACCTTCCAGAAACCAGATGATGAGACTGATATGTGAAAAGAATGATAATTTTCAGAATTTTTGAAAATCGCCCATATTTGAACTTTGAGGGGTCAAATGACCTTGAAAAATGAGGTCAAGGTCAAATCTGAAGGTCTGTATGGGGTTTTTGGGGTATCTTAAGGGTAGTTTGTTATACATTTGCATGACCTCAAATGACTCCTTCATGGTGTTCTGAGACCCATACCCCATATGGCGCAGACTCATTTCACTAAAATGGCCGCTGCTCCGTAACCGTTGCAGATATCTACATGAAAAATAAAACGTGCACTGGTCCCAGATACTGGCCATCTGTTGGTGCCATCGGCTTTATTCTACCTATTGCGGTTTCTGACATTACGTCTCGAGACCTAAAACGGTGTTTATGCTGTAGCTCTGGTTCCGCTTGAGCGATTTCAGAATTGTTTGCGCCAAAATACAGCCTAGTACTTTTGAGTAAGACTTACCCTATACCATGGTGCTACCTGTTATGCTTCCTGAATAACAGCCCATGTAAATTTCGCAAATTTAATGTTTGAAAGGCCCTGTGACCTTGAAAAATAGGTCAAGGTCATATCTTTTGTGCATGACCTAGTCCTAGTCCTAGAGGTACCCTGTGCTAAAGTTTCATGAAAATCGGAGCAATCTGAAAAAAGAATAATAAGAACTAGATGGCTATAACTGACCATGGTCAGTGATAAAGAATTTACCAATACATTTATTATTTAAAGGTATATTGTATATGTTTATGTGTGACTATTGTGTGAATGCTCATGCTTAATTAAGTTTATTTAGTTCAGTTTATTTAGTTCAGTTTAGCTTATTTAGTTTAATTAATTTAGTTTAGTTTATTTAGTATAGTTTACTCAGTTTGGTTTATTTAGTTAATACATTTAATTTTGTTTTATTGACCACTTGACAAGAAAAAAACAAATATGAATATTCAAGTACATGTACTTAGCATCATAGATATAGTAAGATCAGTAATGTATCACATTAACACAATAGGTCCATGCAACTTTTATACTGATTTTGTATTTCTTCACTGCAAAATTGACTTCTTTTAGCTCAGGGCACTAATTTGGTCATAATAGGTAAAGTTGAAATTTTCAGGGTTGACCGATCTTTTTAACTATTGATGTTACACCAAAATGAACATTAAATAAAATAAAGAGGAGAATCTGAGGTATTCAGAACTGCTTTCATCATTGCTGTACCTTAATTAGAACCGAAGATAGAACCGATTGAATTAATGACAAAAATGTGAAATATCACCAAAAAATTGACTCTGAAAATGTCAAGTTTTGAACATTATTTTGATCTCAAAGGCAAACGGTTTACAGTAGAGACTTGAAATTGAACACACTACTGTAAATGTGTTAGGATTACATGTCCAAGGAGTATTGATTTTTTTGAAGATTGCTTTGTTTGTCAAAAACAAGTTAAAGTGAAAAATCATTACCGAAAACATGAATTTTTCAGGGTCCGGCGATCTTTTTAACTAATAGAGATACGTTAAAATGCATAGAGAACAAATACTAGAGGAGATTACGGCCTTTCCGAATATGGCTTCAGTTTTTCTATAGCTTAATTAGAACCGGAGATACAGGCCCTCAAAGTTTAGGTACAAGTGTGAAATTGGAAAATGAGCAGGTCAATTTAGCTGTCATTTTTTGACCTTGTGACCTTTATTATGCAATGTACATCGATCCGAGGAACTTAAAACTTTTCAAAGGTCCTCTAGGGTACTGTGGCACCAAATGCTGAAGAGATTGTCGAAATTACTCAATTATTTCCTAGTTAAAAAAATGAGGTTTCTCAAATCTCCAATTTTGCCAAATATTTGACCTTGAGTTTGACCTTGAAAATACCTTTCTAGGTCAAAACCAATATTTTTCCCAGATTGGCGATATGTGACAAAGGGGGGGTCATTTAATTATTTGAACTGTGTAGGATCAATATTTATTGCTGAAGATGGCAAAAATAGGCTGATTTTACATGTTGCGCGGTATGCAATATTTGGAATTTTTTTATAAATCAGCATGAAGAGATAGATCAATTCCGATTTCAGGCTTTAAACAATCCAGCTGCCAGCTATAAGAATCTATAATATGAACCCGATATCTTTAAAAAAACATAATTGTTGGAATTTTTGAAAATGTAGTGAATTGAAACTTTGACGGATCATATGACCTTGAAAAATGAGGTTAAGGTCAAATTTGAATGTGGTTATGGGGGTTTTATGGGTATATTTGGGGGGGTTCATTATATATTTGCATTACCTAAAATGACTCCTTCATGGATTTCTAACTCATGCAACTAAAATTGAGCAAATACACTCCACAAAAATGGCCGCCATTCCATAGATACTTAAAATATCAAAATTAAAAATATGTCTTTCCATGTCCCGTACTATAGAGCAACTTTTGGCACCATCAGCATGCTGCTACTATATATGGATTTTGCTAAACCCGAAACAAATTGAAAACGACGTAAATTTTCCGTGCGGCATGTTCCACTTGAGTGATTTTGATAATTTTTTCGCCAAAGTATAGAATTTTACAGTTTATGGACAGAAACTAAAGCAAATTACTCTAGTTTATTAGTTTATTCAGATATAGTAAATCAAAATATACTAAAATGCACACTAAAAAGGTCCTATATACATCAAAAATAAAAATTCAAACTCAGGACCGGAATACAGTAGTCTACAAGTATATAGGTACATTCAAAAAAATAATCAAGAAAATCGAAGCAACTTTTTCGGAAACAATAATAAGAATATTATCAAAAACAATAAGAATTTACCATATATGGTAAATTCTTAATAAGAACTAGACATTAGATATTCCCAGTGCAACTGGGAATGAGCATTCACCATTTTATCTCATCAATGAAATGATCAATGAAATGATCAATGAATGATCAATGAAATGATCAATGAGATGATCAATGAAATGATCAATGAAATGGAATTAAAATGAAATGATCAATAAAATGAAATGATCAATGAATTGATCAATGAATTGATCAATGAATTGATCAATGAATTGATCAATGAAATTGTCAATGAAATGATCAATGAAATGATTAATGATATGAAATGCTCAATCCAATAGTAGAATGAAATTGAAATGCTGAATGAAATTGATCAATGACTTGATATTGACTTGATATTGACTTGATATTGACTTGATATTGACTTGATATTGACTTGATATTGACTTGATCAATGACTTGATATTGACTTGATATTGACTTGATATTGACTTGATATTGACTTGATATTGACTTGATATTGACTTCATATTGACTTCATATTGAATTGATATTGACTTCATATTGACTTCAGATTGACTTCAAACATGTGACACATCTAGTAGCAATTGTGACACTTACCTGGCACAGTGCTAGCTGTGCTTTATTTTGCCAGCCGCAACGGATACCAAAAAATTGAAAATCTATGGAAATTGAAAGTTGAATATGTCCAAAACAAAGTGTGTGATCCAAAAATGAAATACTACTTCCCCTGGACCCATCTCTAGGGAACATAATACACTTGTCAGCATCATCCTACCATTTTCGGTTTCTGAGAAGAAGTCCGGCAAAAAAATTAGTGTTTTGTCAACTTAATCGGTTGGGGTAATTACCCCTTAATGAAATTGAATATTGCTTTTGTTGATATTGTTCAAGCTATTGATGGGTTACATAAAACTGAAATCCAGACCTCTCTATCTTCATTAGTTTCGGAGTTAGCCCTTCAAAAATCTCAACTTTGACGTGACCTCTGACCTTGAAAAATAGGTCAAGGTCAAAAAAATTTGGGGGATCATAATATCTCACCTAGCACTATCCATCCACCAAAGGACAACCCTGAACTCAACCGAAAATGACAGAAAAATAATAATAAAAAAATCTACAAAAATAATAGCATTCACCATTATGATGGTGAATGCTAATAAAAAAATCTACAAAAATAATAGCATTCACCATAGTGATGGTGAATGCTAACTAGAAATCGGGTAACCGCGATGCGGTGACAAAACTTCACCTTTCATAGCAATTATTGGCAATGAAATGAAAGTGAGAAAACACGGAAATGATATTGGAAATGATATTGGAAATGATATTGGAAATGATATTGGAAATGATATTGGAAATGATATTGGAAATGATATTGGAAATGATATTGGAAATGATATTGGAAATGATATTGGAAATGATATTGGAACTGATATTGGAACTGATATTGGAACTGACATTGGACATGAACTTGAACATGAACATGAACTTGAACATGAACATGAACTTGAACATGAACTTGAACATGAACTTGAACATGAACTTGAACATGAATGTAATTGCACACGTCTTGCACATGTAATATGCAATATCACACAAAATATCACTTGATCTATTATGAAGTATCACATGCAAAGTTACATGCAATGTATTAAACATACAATATCACTTGCAATATCATGCTAAATCATATCACATGCAATATCAATTTATTACCTGTAATTTTGCATGTCAATTAAAATGTACATAGTGTGCACAGATATTTGAAAGTACATATAAACAATCTGTCCATGGACTAGTCGTGATGTGACATATAGTCAGCAGACCGATAAAACCTGCAATAAACCCTTACTGAAACATTTCAATCGGTTTGTGGCCATACGCTGACTGATGCACTGACTCATACACTGACTGATACACTGACTGATACACTGACTAACTCAAAGATATTCTGAGGGACAGGGGATCTTTTAAATCGCCAGAGTTACAAGAAAAAATTCAGAGAATGAAAACAAGAGGAGGATTTGAGCTTCATGAATATATATATAGAGAATAACATGGACCAATACATGGGACAGTGCATGGACAGTACATTGACCTGTACATTGACCAGTACATGAACCAGTACATGAACCAGTACATCAACCAGTTACATCAACCAGTTACATCAGCCAGTTACATCAACCAGTTACACCAACCAGTTACATCAACCAGTTACATTAACCAGTTACATCAACCAGTTACATCAATTAGAGTTACTGCTGATTGAAACTGGCACCGTTCTCATATTGGAATTTCAGGAATTTCTTGGCTAAAGTACTTCTAGTCCTGAAAACATTTGGAAATGACTGCAATTTCTGAAAACTTACAATTTTCAGGGTCCGGCGATCTCTTTATCCGCCCATGATACAAGAAAATGTTCAAATATAAAAGCTAGAGCAGAATTTTGGCTTTCCAAATCTATTTTCAGATTCTCTGTTACTTTATCAGAACCAGAGATACGACCGATTCAAATAATGGTACAATTCAGAAATATTGACTTCAGAAATTACTGAAAAAATGTATTTTTTAACTTAAAATTACTCTAGAACCAAAACGGTTGAATGGAAACATATATAACTTGCCAGTTTTATGTAAACGAAGGATGGCAATACGCTCAGATAGCTTCATTGAAATAAAATGATTATTTCCTTGTCAAAACTATGATAAATTGTGAAAATTTGACAAAAAACATGAATTTTTCAGGGTCCGGCGATCTTTTTAACCGTCAGAGTTCTGACAAAATCTTCAAATATACCAGCTAGAGGTGAAAGCGTGCTTTCCGAATCTTTTTTCAGATTTTCTGTAACTTAAATAGGACCGGATATAGAGCGAATTGAAATGATGGCACAACTCAAAAATATGGCCTTTAAGATATTCCTGAAAATATGCAGTTTTAACTGGAAATCACTTTAGAACCAATACGGTTCAATGAGGATATATATAACTTGGCAGGATTATGTAAATAGAAGTTAGAAATATGTCTAGACAGGTTCATCACAAAAGGATGATTCCGTCCCTGTCAAAAAATTGATAAATTGTGAAAATTTGACAAAAAACATGAAATTTTCAGGGTCCGGCGATCTTTTAAACCGTCAGAGCTACGACAAAATGTTCTTTATATGGAAACTAGAGAAGAATTTGGCCTTTCCAAATCTATTTTCAGATTCTCTGTAACTTTATTAGGACCGGAGATAAGGCCGATTGAAATTATGGTACAATTCAGAAATGTGGACTTCGGAAATTTCTGAAAAAATGTTGTTTTTCACTTAAAATTACTCTAGAACCCTAACGGTTCAATGGAAACATATATAACTTGGCAGGATTATGTGAACGAAAGATGAAAGTATGCTCAAATAGCTTCATTGAAATAAAATGATTATTTCCTTGTCAAAATGATGATAAATTGTGAAAATTTGACAAAAAACATGAAATTTTCAGGGTCCGGCGATCTTTTAAACCGTCGGAGCTACGACAAAATGTTCAGAAAACAAAAACTAGGGGAGAATTTGGCCTTTCCAAATCTGTTTTCAGATTCTCTGTAACTTAATTAGGACCGGAGCTACAGCCGATTGAAATAACGCTATCATTGAGAAATGTGAAAAAATATCGTAAATTTTTCCCTAATTTTTTGACCTTGTGACCTTTACGGTCTAACGTAGGTTAATCCGAGGACCTTGAAAATTTATACGATGCCTCTAGACTATTGTAGCAAGTATGTGTGACATTTTTGTAACAATATTTTGATTCCTTGCCTGTGTAAAAAAATCAAATGTCAAAAAAGTAACATTTTTCATCATGTTTGACCTTGAATTTGACCTTGAAAATAAGTTTCTAGGTCAAAATCAATAAGATTTCCAGAATCAGGATGTGAAAATGGGGGGATCAATTAATTATAGTAACTCTCTCTGATCGATATTTCCATGTCAAAAACGCGATAATTTGTCATTTTTTAACATTCTCTGGTTTGCGATATTTGGAATTTTGTAGAAAATTAAGGAAAAATGCTACAGAACTTTGGATTACATATTATAAATTGGCGTATTTTTGGGTGTCTTGAGAAAAAATATCAAAGTGATATCATGAAAAAAACAAAATTTTCCGAATTTTTGAAAATAAGAACTTTTCGCACTTTGAAGAGCCAAATGACCTTGAAAAATGAGGTCAAGGTCAAATTTGAAGGTGGGTATGGGGGTTTTAGGGGTATCTTTGGGGGGGTTCACTATACATTGTTATGGCCTAAAATCGATATTTCAGGGTGAAATTACCAAGGTCACTGGTTTTGATGACGCGGTTGTTATTCAAAATTACATAACTCAAAAACAAAGCATGACATCATCACAAAAAATACTTCTTACCATGCGCCAGACATTTAGGCATCACATTACATCAATTTTGATACCGTGTGGCTTACAGCCTTTGATTCCATTAGTGACAATCTCCAACACTAAATATAGACCTGTGCTACCTTGACCTTGACCTACTTTCTTGAAATTAGGTCAGATTATGTAATGTACTTGTAACACTTAGAATCTAAGTGGAAAATGAAATATGCATGAAATTGCTTGTGATACGCTCTTAAGAAATATATGAAAAAACGAACTTTGAAATGGCCTGTGACCTTGAAAAATAATTCAAGGTCACTGAAACTGGGTCAGTGTAATAAGGTCATGTACTGCTATATATGTGAATTTTTTGAAATTTTTTTGAAGAAATTTTTCGTACGGAAAAATAAAAATAAATAATAATAATAATAATAATAAAAATAAATACGAAAACAAGAAACTTCACCTATGTAATAGGTGAAGTTTAATAATAATAATAAAAATATTTACGAAAACAAGAAACTTCACCTATGGTATAGGTGAAGTTTAACTAGATGGCTATAACTGACCATGGTCAGTGATAAAGAATTTACCAATATATTTATTATTTAAAGGTATATTGTATATGTTTATGTGTACAGACTATTGTGTGAATGCTCATGCTTAATTTAGTTTATTTAGTTTAGTTTATTTAGTTCAGTTTAGCTTATTTAGTTTAATTAATTTAGTTTAGTTTATTTAGTATAGTTAACTCAGTTTGGTTTATTTAGTTAAGTACATTTAATTTTGTTTTATTGACCACTTGACAAGAAAAAAACAAATATGAACATTCAAGTACTTAGCATCATAGATATAGTAAGATCAGTTTAATGTATCACATTAACACAATAGGTCCATGCAACTTTTATACTGATTTTGTATTTCTTCACTGCAAAATTGACTTCTTCTAGCTCAGGGCACTAATTTGGTTATAATAGGTAAAGTTGAATTTTTCAGGGTTGACCGATCTTTTTAACTATTGATGGTACACCAAAATGAACATTAAACAAAATAAAGAGGAGAATCTGAGGTATTCAGAACTGCTTTCATCATTCCTATACCTTAATTAGAACCGAAGATAGAACCGATTGAATTAATGACAAAAATGTGAAATATCACCAAAAAATTGACTCTGAAAATGTCAAGTTTTGAACATTATTTTGATCTCAAAGGCAAACGGTTTACAGCAGAGACTTGAAATTGCACACACTACTGTAAAAGTGTTAGGATTACATCTTCAGAGAGTATTATTTTTTTTGAAGATTGCCTTCTTTGTGAAAAAAATGTTAAAGTGTAAAATCATGACCAAAAACAGGAAATTTTCAGGGTCCGGCGATCTTTTTAACTAGCAGAGATACGTTAAAATGCATAGAAAACAAATACTAGAAGAGACTCGGGGCTTTCGGAATATACTTTCAGTTTTTCTCTAACTTAATTAGAACCGAAGATAAAGGCCATCAAACTTTGGGTACAAGTGCAAAATTGGAAAATGAGCAGTCAATTTAGCTGTCATTTTTTGACCTTGTGACCTTTATTATGCAATGTACATTAATCCGAGGAACTTAAAACTTTGCAAGGGTCCTCTAGGGTACTGTGGCACCAAACACTGAAGAGATTGTGGAAATTCCTCAATTATTTCCTAGTAAAAAAAATTTGGTATCTCAAATATCCAATTTTGCCAAATATTTGACCTTGAGTTTGACCTTGAAAATACCTTTCTAGGTCAAAACTAATATTTTCCCCAGATTGGCAATGTGTGACAAAGGGGGGGTCATTTAATTGTTGGAACTGTGTAGGACCAATATTTATTGCTCTAGAGGGCAAAAATAGGCTGATTTTACATGTTGCGCGGTATGCAATATTTGGAATTTTTTTATAAATCAGCATGAAGAGATAGATCAATTCCGATTTCAGGATTTAAACAATCAAGCTGCCGGCTATAAGAGTCTATAATATGATCCCGATATCTTTGAAAAAACATAATTGTTGGAATTTTTGAAAATGTAGTGAATTTTAACTTTGACGGGTGGTATGACCTTGAAAAATGAGGTCAAGGTCAAATTTGAAGATTGATATGGGGTGTAAATGGGTATATTTGGGGGGGTTCATTATACATTTGCATTACCTAAAATGACTCCTTCATGGATTTTGAACTCATGCACCTCAAATTTAGCAAATACATCATTCCAAAATGGCCGCCATTCCATAAATAATTGCAATATCAAAATTAAAAATATACACTGCACTGGCCCGTACCATAGGTCAACTTTTGGCACAATCAGCATGCTGCTATCATTTATGGTTTATGCCGAACTCGAAACAATTCGAAAATGACTGAAATATTCAGTGTGGCCTATTCCGCTCTAAGGATTTTGATTAATTTTGCTTCAATTTATTGCTCTTTACAGTTCATTCAGTGAAAGTAAAGTAAATTACACTGGACTATAAATTTATTGAGATAAAGTATATTGAAATATACAAAAATTCACACTAAAAAGGTCCTATATATGTAAAAAATAAAAATTCTGACTCAGGACCGGAATACAGTAGTATACAAGTATACAGGTACATTCACAAAAATAATCAAGAAAATCGAAGCAAATTTTTGTCGGAAATAATAATAATAATAATAAGAACTAGATGGCTATAACTGACCATGGTCAGTGATGAAGAATTTACCAATATATTTATTATTTAAAGGTATATTGTATATGTTTAAGAATACAGACTATTGTGTGAATGCTCATGCTTAATTTAGTTTATTTAGTTCAGTTTAGCTTATTTATTTTAATTAATTTAATTTAGTTTCTTTAGTATGGTTTACTCAGTTTGGTTTATTTAGTTAAGTGCATTTATTTTTGTTTTATTGACCACTTGACAAGAAAAAAACAAATATGAACATTCACGTACTTAGCATCATAGATATAGTAAGATCAGTATAATGTATCACATTAACACAATAGGTCCATGCAACTTTTATTCTGATTTTGTATTTCTTCACTGCAAAATTGACTTCTTTTAGCTCAGGGCACTAATTTGGTTATAATATGTAAAGTTGAAATTTTCAGGGTTGACCGATCTTTTTAACTATTGATGGTACACCAAAATGAACATTAAACAAAATAAAGAGGAGAATATGATGTATTCAGAACTGCTTTGATCATTCCTATACCTTAATTAGAACCGAAGATAGAACCGATTGAATTAATGACAAAAATGTGAAATATCACCAAAAAATAGACTCTGAAAATGTCAAGTTTTGAACATTATTTTGATCTCAAAGGCAAACGGTTTACAGCAGAGACTTGAAATTGCACACACTACTGTAAAAGTGTTAGGATTACATCTTCAAAGAGTATAAATTTTTTTGAAGATTGCCTTCTTTGTGAAAAAAATGTTAAAGTGTAAAATCATGACCGAAAACATGAAAATTTTAGGGTCCGGCGATCTTTTTAACTAGTAGAGATACGTAAAAAGGCATAGAAAACAAATACTAGAGGAGATTACGGTCTTTCCAAATATGTTTTTAGTTTTTCTCTAGCTTAATTAGAACCGGAGATACAGGCCATCAAAGTTAGGGTACAAGTGCGAAATTGGAAAATGAGCAGTCAATTTAGCTGTCATTTTTTGACCTTCTGACCTTTATTATGCAATGTATATCAATCCGAGGAACTTAAAACTTTGCAAGAGTCCTCTAGGGTACTGTGGCACCAAACACTGAAGAGATTGTGGAAATTCCTCAATTATTTCCTAGTTAAAAAAATTAGATATCGAAAATATCCAATTTTGCCAAATATTTGACCTTGAGTTTGACCTTGAAAATACCTTTCTAGGTCAAAACCAATATTTTTTCCAGATTCGCAATATGTGACAAAGGGGGGGTCATTTTATTATTTGAACTGTGTAGGATCAATATTTATTGCTGTAGAGAGCAAAAATAGGCTGATTTTACATGTTACGCGGTATGCAATATTTGGAATTTTTTTATAAATCAACATGAAGAGATAGATCAATTCTGATTTCAGGGTTCAAACAATCCAGTTGCCGGCTATAAAAGTCCATAATATGATCCCGATATCTTTGAAAAAACATAATTGTTGGAATTTTTGAAAATGTAGTGAATTGAAACTTTGACGGGTCATATGACCTTGAAAAATGAGGTCAAGGTCAAATTTGAAGATTGGTATGGGGTGTAAATGGGTATATTTGGGGGGGTTCATTATACATTTGCATTACCTAAAATGACTCCTTCATGGATTTTGAACTCATGCACCTCAAATTTAGCATATACAATGTACCAAAATTGCCGCCATTACATAAATAGTTGCAATATCAAAATTAAAAATATGTTATGCACTGGCCCGTACTATAGGTCAACTTTTGGCACTATGAGCATGCTGCTATCATTTATGGTTTTTGCCAAACTCGAAACAATTCGAAAATGACCTAAATATTCAGTGTGGAATGTTCCGCTTGAGTGATTTCAATAATTTTTTCGCCATGGTATAGAATTTTATAGTGTATGGACCGAAATTAAAGCAAATTACTCTACTTTAATAGTTTATTCAGATATAGTACATCAAAATATACTAAAATTCACACTAAAAAGGTCCTATATACCTCAAAAATAAAAATTCAAACTCAGGACCGGAATACAGTAGTCTACAAGTATACAGGTACATTCACAAAAATAATCAAGAAAATCGGAGCAAATTTTTTCCGGAAATAATAATAATAATAATAATAATAAGAATAATACCAAAAACAATAAGAATTTACCATATATGGTAAATTCTTAATAATACCAAAAACAATAAGAATTTACCATGTAATGGTAAATTCTTAATAATACCAAAAACAATAAGAATTTACCATGTAATGGTAAATTCTTAATAAGAATAATACCAAAAACAATAAGAATTTACCATGTAATGGTAAATTCTTAATAATAATAATAATATCAAAGAAAACAATATAAATCTCCTTAGAGTCGATTTATAATAACTAGACATTAGATATTCCCAGTACAACTGGGAATGAGCATTCACCATTTTATCACTCAAATGAAATGATCAATGAAATAAACAATGAAATGATCAATGAACTGATCAATTAAATGATCACTGAAATGATCAATGAAATGAAATTATAATGAAATGACTTCATATTGACTTCATATTGACTTCATATTGACTTCATATTGACTTCATATTGACTTCATATTGACTTCATATTGACTTCATATTGACTTCATATTGACTTCATATTGACTTCATATTGATCAATGAAATGATCAATGAAATGATCAATGAAATGATCAATGAAATGAAATTTTAATGAAATGACTTTAAATTGACTTTATATTGACTATATATCAACTTTACATTGACTTTACATTGACTTCATATTGACTTCATATAGACTTCATATAGACTTCATATTGACTTCATATTGACTTCATATTGTCTTCATATTGACTTCATATTGACTTCATATTGACTTCTTATTGACTTCATACATGTGACACATCTAACAGCAATTCTGACACTTACCTGACATTGTGCTAGCTGTGATTTATTTTGCCAGCCACAACGGATACCAAAATATTGAAAATCTATGGAAATTGAATGTTGAATATCTCCAACACAAAGTATGTGATCTAAAAATGAAATGCTACTTCCCCTGGACCCATCTCTAGGGAACATAATACACTTGTCAGCATCATCCTACCATTTTCGGTTTCTGAGAAGAAGTCCGGCAAAAAAATTAGTGTTTTGTCAACTTAATCGGTTGGGGTAATTACCCCTTAATGAAATTGAATAATCTTTTTGTTGATATTGTTCAAGCTATTGATGGTCTACATAACACTGAAATCCAGACCTCTCTATCTTCATTAGTTTTGAAGTTAGCCCTTTAAAAATCTCAACTTTGACGTGACCTCTGACCTTGAAAAATAGGTCAAGGTCAAAAAAATTTGGGGGATCATAATATCTCACCTAGCACTATCCATCCACCAAAGGACAACCCTGAACTCAACCGAAAATGACGGAAAAATAATAATAATAAACTAGACATTAGATATTCCCAGTGCAACTGGGAATGAGCATTCACCATTTTATCACTCAAATGAAATGATCAATGAAATGATCAATTAAATGATCAATGAACTGATCAATTAAATGATCAATGAAATGATCAATGAAATGAAATTATAATGAAATGACTTCATATTGACTTCATATTGACTTCATATTGACTTCATATTGATCAATGAAATGATCAATGAAATGATCAATGAAATGATCAATGAAATGAAATTATAATGAAATGACTTTAAATTGACTTTATATTGACTATATATCAACTTTACATTGACTTTACATTGACTTCATATTGACTTCATATAGACTTCATATAGACTTCATATTACTTCATATTGACTTCATATTGTCTTCATATTGACTTCATATTGACTTCATATTGACTTCATATTGACTTCATACATGTGACACATCTAACAGCAATTGTGACACTTACCTGTCACGGTGCTAGCTGTGCTTTATTTTGCCAGCCACAACGGATACCAAAAAATTGTCAATCTACGGAAATTGAATGTTGAATATCTCCAACACAAAGTATGTGATCTAAAAATGAAATGCTTCTTCCCCTGGACCCATCTCTAGGGAACATAATACACTTGTCAGCATCATCCTACCATTTTCGGTTTCTGAGATGAAGTCCGGCAAAAAAATTAGTGTTTTGTCAACTTAATCGGTTGGGGTAATTACCCTTAATGAAATTTAATAATCTTTTTGTTGATACTGTTCAAGCTTTTGATGGTCTACATAACACTGAAATCCAGACCTCTCTATCTTCATTAGTTTTGAAGTTAGCCCTTTAAAAATCTCAACTTTGACGTGACCTCTGACCTTGAAAAATAGGTCAAGGTCAAAAAAATTTGGGGGATCATAATATCTCACCTAGCACTATCCATCCACCAAAGGACAACCCTGAACTCAACCGAAAATGACGGAAAAATAATAATAAAAATAACTAGAAATCGGGTAACCGCGAAGCGGTGACAAAACTTCACCCATCATATAATTATTGGCAGTGAAATTAATGTGAGAAAACACAGAAATGATATTGGAAATGACATTGGACATGAACTTGAACATGAACATAATCTCGCACATGAACTTGCACATGTACTTGCACATAAACTTGTACATAAACTTGTACATGTATGCAATTGCATGCGTCTTGCACATGTAACATTACATGCAATATCACACCCAATATCACATGTAATATGCAATATCAAATGTAAAGTTACATGTAATGTATTAAACATACAATATCACTTGCAATATCATGCAAAATCATATCACATGTAATATTAATTTATCTCCAGTAATTTTGCATGTCACTTAAAATGTACATAGTGATCACAGATATATGGAAGTACTTATAAACTATCTGTGCATGGACTAGTTGTGATGTGACAGATAGTCAGCAGACAGATAAACCCTTACTGTAACATGTCAATCGGTTTGTGGCCGTACACTGACTGATTCGCAGACTGATACACTGACTGACACACTGACTGATACTCTGACTGATACACTGACTGATACACTGACTGATACACTGACTGATACTGTCTAATACACTGTCTAATACACTGTCTGATACACTGTCTGATACACTGTCTGATACACTGTCTGATACACTGTCTGATACAAAAATATTTGACCGAAAACATGTAATTTTGAGGGTTGGGCGTTCTTTTAAACCATCAGAGTTACAAAAAAACATTCAGAGATTGATAACTAGAGGAAAATTTGAGCTTGCCGAATATTATATACAGAAAATAACATGGACCAGTACATGGACCAGTACATGGACCAGTACAGGGACCAGTACATGGACCAGTACATGGACCAGTACATGGACCAGTACATGGACCAGTACATGGACCAGTACATGGACCAGTACATGGACCAGTACATGGACCAGTACATGGACCAGTACATGGACCAGTACATGGACCAGTACATGGACCAGTACATGGACCAGTACATGGACCAGTACATGGACCAGTACATGGACCAGTACATGGACCAGTACAGTCCAATGACCAGCGCATTGACCAGCGCATTGACCATGCATCAACCAGTGCATCAACCAGTGCATCAACCAGTGCATCAACCGGAACATCAATCAGTAAATCAACAGTACATCAACCTTGGAATTTTAGGAATGCATTGGCTAAGATACTTCTAGTCCTGAAAACATATCGAAATTACTGCAATTTCTGAAAACATACATTTTTCAGGGTCTGGCGATCTTTTTAATCGTCAGTGATACCAGAAATTGTTCAATATCGAAACTAGAGGAGAATTTGTGCTTTCCAAATCTATTTTCAGATTTTTCCTAACTTTATTAGGACCGGAGATATGGCCGATTGAAATTATGGTACAATCAGAAATGTGGACTTCAGAAATTTCTGAAAAAATGTAGTTTTTCACTTAAAATTACTCTAGAACCAAAACGGTTCAATGGAAACATATATAACTTGGCAGGATTATGTGAACGAAAGATGAAAGTATGCTCAAATAGCTTCATTGAAATAAAATGATTATTTCTTTGTCAAAATGGTGATAAATTGTGAAAATTTGACAAAAAACATGAAATTTTCAGGGTCCGGCGATCTTTTAAACCGTCAGAGCTACGACAAAATGTTCAGAAGACGAAAACTAGAAGAGAGTTTGGCCTTTCCAAATCTGTTTTCATATTCTCTGTAACTTAATTAAGACCGGAGCTACAGCCGATTGAAAAAACGCTATAATTGAGAAATGTGAAAAAATATCGTAAATTTTTCCCTAATTTTTTGACCTTGTGACCTTTACGGTCTAACGTAGGTTAAGCCGAGGACCTTGAAAATTTATACGATGTCTCTAGACTATTGTAGCAAGTATGTGTGACATTTTTGTAATAATATTTTGATTCCTTGCCTGCGTAAAAAAATCAAATTTCAAAAAAGTAAAATTTTTCATCATGTTTGACCTTGAATTTGACCTTGAAAATAAGTTTCTAGGTCAAAACCAATATGATTTTCAGAATCAGGATGGAAAAATGGGGGGATCAATTAATTATTGTAACTCTCTCGAATCGATATTTCCATGTCAAAAACGCAATAATTTGTCAATTTTTAACATTCTCCGGTTTGCGATATTTGGAATTTTGTAGAAAATTAAGGTAAAATGTTAGAGGAATTTGGGTTACATATTCTAAATGCACATATTTTTGTCTGTAAACATATAATATATCAATGTGATATCATGAAAATAACATACTTTTCAGAATTTTTGAAAATAAGCACTTTTTCCACTTTGAAGAGCCAAATGACCTTGAAAAATGAGGTCAAGGTCAAATTTGAAGGTGGATATGGGGGTTTTAGGGGTATCTTTGGGGGTGTTCACTATACATTGTTATGGCCTAGAATCGATATTTCAGGGTGAAATTACCAAGGTCACTGGTTGTGATGACGCGGTTGTCATTCAAAATTACATAACTCAAAAACAGAGCATGACATCATCACAAAAATAACTTCTTACCATGGGCCAGACATTTGGGCATCAAACTGCATCAATTTTGATACCGTATGGCTCACGCATTTTGATTCTATATGAAACAATCTCCTGCACTAAATATGTGCCTGTGCGACCTTGACCTTGACCTACTTTCTTGAAATTGGGTCAGATTATGTAATGTACTATTAGCACTTAGAACCTTAGTGGAAAATGAAATATATATGTAATTGCCTGTGATATGCTCTTGAGAAACATATGAAAAAGCGAACTTTGAAGTGGCCTGTGACCTTGAAAAATAATTCAAGGTCACTGAAACTGGGTCAGTGTAATGAGGTCATGTAATACTACATACCTGATTTTTTTGAAATTTTTTTGAAGAAATTTTTGTGCGGAAAAAAGAAAAAAAATAATAATAATAAAAATATTTACGAAAACAAGAAACTTCACCTATGTAATAGGTGAAGTTTAATAATAAAAACTAGTATACTAAATTGCACAGCAATTTAAAGGAAGAACTTCCCTTCCTTCCCAATCCCTTCCCTTCCAATTCCTACCCTTCAAATTCCTTCCTTCCCCTTCCATTCCCTTGCCCTCCACCCTGAAGCTGTTTCATTTGGTAAAAAGGGAAATCTTGCTGTTACAAGATGTTTGCTTGCAATAAGCCATGTAGCATACAGTCAGATATATTGAAATGACATATCGCTTGGCATGGAGACCAGTGTGTGGTGGCCATTGGTACCACCCTCAAAGCAATACATTTTGAAACCCTAACCCTAATGGCTTGTTGTAGACAAACCATCCCAGGTATGGAGCCGTGCTTATATGGAAAAATAGAGCAAAAAATTAGGAATATGTCAAATTAGTTTTAATTGATTTCAATGAATACTTAATGAGTTATAATTGAATATGTGAAATTGCTAATGTAAAATTGGCTTTTAGTGAAAAGTATATGCCCTTGGAGCTCATTAAAGGGCATAATTTTACGCATTTTTTGGTGTTAATTTCATGACATTTGAATCAGTAGAAGCTGAGCAATCTACATTTGAATTTTGAAATGAAAAAAATTCTCAAAGAAAAAGTATTTGAAGTAGAAAAATTTCCTGTGGACAGATTATGCAGGGCCACAATGGGTACCACTGAAAAAATATTCATGAACATCCATTAAGACCTTAATAGTTTTTTGGGCAAAAAAGATTTTGATAGGCCCAAAAAGTGACATAAAATTTTTGATGTCTGACGCGATTCTATACTAAGCCACCTACGGTAAAGTTCTACACACCATCTGAAAGAAGAGAAACTGAACTTTCTGATGATGTTTTAAATTTTTCTGTAGCTCTAATAGCAACCGAGATATCGGCGATTGAAAATTGCACTTTTGTGCGGCCATAGCGCCGATACCGCTGACGCGACGGCAACAAAATTTTGTGGGATTGTTGGACAGGGGCAGGGCTCTATACACACTTAAAATCAGCCTGATCTGAGCATTCTTTCCTTGTTTTCTGGAGATTTTCCAGTGAATTTTGGGAATTCCGTTTTTGTAAAAATTCATAGTTTAAAACTGTTTCTATGGAATTCCATAAAAATCCTTTCCGCACTGCGCATTTCCTTGGAGAACATGAGGAAAATTTTTTACAATAATCCAACTGACAGTTTTCTTTGAACGGATTGCCAAAATTTTAAATGTATAATCGCTGTAATTCACATGTCAGGCGTAATTCCAATGCGTAATTCTCAGCATTTAGAGAGTTTCATGGTGTCTGTATGCTGTCCAAGTTTCATGTAGCTATCTTTCCTTACCAATGATTTATTCAACTTTGAAAAACGTGAAAGAATAATAATAATAATAATAATAATAAAAATAATAATAACAAATACGTACAATATCAATAAGAACTTCCCTACGGGAAGTTCTTAATAATAAAAAAATCTACAAAAATAATAGCATTCACCATTATGATGGTGAATGCTAATAATAAAAACTAGACATTAGATATTCCCAGTGCAACTGGGAATGAGCATTCACCAATTTGTGAAATGATCAATGAAATGATCAATGAAATGATCAATGAAATGATCAATGAAATGATCAATGAAATGAAATTAAAATGAAATGAAATTAAAATGAAATGAAATTAAAATGAAATGATCAATGATATGATCATTGATCAATGATATGATGAATGATATGATCAGTGAAATTAAATTAAAATGAAATGTTCAATGCAATGTATCCTATGTAGAATGAAACATCTATAGCAAATTTAATAAATTTATAAAAATGACAATTTTGAAATCAAGGTCAAGGTCATTAATTTCCTGTAACATGCCTTTCTATGCATTATGATATTACCATGTTAAGTTTCACAGATTCCCTCCATTCAAACTGAAAAATTTCAACATTTTAAATTTTTGGTGAAATCATCAAACTTTGAAAGTTAAATATCTCAATAAACCCTTGATTGATCAATATGAAAGTTGTTGCTGCACTAGAACTATCTTTTAGCTATACAATCCAGTTATCAACATCATCCTGCCATTTCCGGTTTCTGAGAAGAAGAACGGCAAAGGGTAAACTACTAAATGGGTTGGGGTAATTACCCCTTTTCGAAAATGACAAACTTGATGATTGATATTGCTTATGCTTATGATAACTAATGATACATTGAAATCCAGACATTTATATCTTTATTAGTTTAGAAGTTAGCTGTAACCTCATCTGTAGCAAATTGACCAAATTTATAAAAATGACAATTCTGAAATCAGGGTCAAGGTCATTCATTTTTTGCAACATACTTTTTTATGTATTAGGCTATTTCAATATAAAGTTTCAAGAATTTCCTTTCATTCAAACTCAAAATTTTCAACATTTTTAATTTTTGGTGAAATTATTGAAATTTGAAAGTTCAATATCTCAAAAACCCCTAGAGTGATCAACATGAAAGTTGCTGCTGCACTAGAACTATCTTTTAGCAACACAATTCAGTTGTCAGAATCCTCCTACCATTTCCGGTTTCTGAGAAGAAGAACAGCAAAGGGTAAACTACTAAATGGGTTGGGGTAATTACCCCTTTTCGAAAATTACAAATTTGATGGTTGATATTGTTTGTACTAGTGATTAGTGACATAACATTGAAATCCAGACATTTCTATCTTTATTAGTTTAGAAGTTAGCACTCCAAAAATGCCAACTTTGAAGTGACCTCTGACCTTGAAAAATAGGTCAAGGTCAAAAAAATTTTGGGGATCATAATATCTCACCTAGTACTATCCATCCACAAAAGGACAACCCTGAACTCAACCAAAAATGACGGAAAAATAATAATAATAAAAACTAGACATTAGATATTCCCAGTGCAACTGGGAATGAGCATTCACCATTTTATCTAATGATCAATGAAATGATCAATGAAATGATCAATGAAATGATCAATGAAATGATCAATGAAATGATCAATGAAATGATCAATGAAATGGAATTAAAATGAAATGGAATTAAAATGAAATGGAATTAAAATGAAATGAAATTAAAATTAAATGATCAATGAAATGATCAATGAAATGATCAATGAAATGATCAATGAAATGATCAATGATATGATCAATGATATGATAAGTGATATGATCAGTGAAATTAAATTAAAATGAAATGTTCAATCCAATGTATCCAATGTAGAATGAAGCATCTATAGCAAAATTAACAAATTTATAAAAATGAGAATTTTGAAATCAAGGTCAAGGTCATTAATTTCCTGTAACATGCCTTTCTATGCATCAGGATATTACCATGTTAAGTTTCACAAATTCCCTCCATTCAAACTGAAAAATTTCAACATTTTAAATTTTTGGTGAAATAATCAAAATTTGAAAGTTTGATATCTCAAAAACCCCTTGAGTGATCAATATGAAAGTTGCTGCTGCACTAGAACTATCTTTTGGCCACACAATCCAGCTGTTAGAATCATCCTGCCATTTCTGGTTTCTGAGAAGAAGAACGGCAAAGGGTAAACTACTAAATGGGTTGGGGTAATTACCCCTTTAGAAAATGACAAACTTGATGATTGATATTGCTTATGCTTATGATAAGTAATGATACATTGCAATCCAGACATTTCTATCTTTATTAGTTTAGAAGTTAGCTGGAACCTCATCTGTAGCAAATTGACCAAATTTTAAAAAATGACAATTCTGAAATCAAGGTCAAGGTCATTCATTTTTTGCAACATACTTTTTTATGCATTAGGCTATTTCCATATAAAGTTTCACAAATTTCCCTTCATTCAAACTCAAAATTTTCAACATTTTAAATTTTGGGTGAAATCATCAAAATTTAAAATTTCAATATCTCAAAGACCCCTTGAGTGATCAACATGAAAGTTGCTGCTGCACTAGAACTATCTTTTGGCAACACAATCCATTTGTCAGAATCATCCTACCATTTCCGTTTTCTGAGAAGAAGAACAGCAAAGGGTAAACTACTAAATGGGTTGGGGTAATTACCCCTTTTCGAAAATGACAAATTTGATGGTTGATATGGTTTGTACCAGTGATGGGTTACATAACAGTGAAAACCAGACATTTCTATCTTTATTAGTTTAGAAGTTAGCACTCCAAAAATGCCAACTTTGAAGTGACCTCTGACCTTGAAAAATAGGTCAAGGTCAAAAAAATTTTGGGGATCATAATATCTCACCTAGTACTATCCATCCACAAAAGGACAACCCTGAACTCAACCGAAAATGACGGAAAAATAATAATAATAAAAATAAAAAAATCTACAAAAATAATAGCATTCACCATAGTGATGGTGAATGCTAACTAGACATTAGATATTCCCAGTGCAACTGGGAATGAGCATTCACCTTTTTATCTAATGATCAATGAAATGATCAATGAAATGATCAATAATATGATCAATGATATGATCAATGATATTGATCAATGATATGATCAATGATATTAATCAATGAAATGAAATGATATTGATCAATGAAATGAAATGATATTGATCAATGAAATGAAATGATATTGATCAATGAAATAAAATTGATCAATGAAATGATATTGATCAATGAAATGATATTGATCAATGAAATGAATTGATCAATGAAATGAAATTGATCAATGGAATGAAATTGATCAATGGAATGATTTTGATCAATAAAATGAAATTGATCAATGAAATGAAAGTGATCAATGAAATGATATTGATCAATGAAATGAAATTGATCAATGAAACGAAATTGATCAATGAAATGAAATTGATCAATGAAACGAAATTGATCAATGAAATGAGCTTGATCAATGAAATGAAATTGATCAATGAAATAAAATTGATCAATGAAATGAAATGAAATTACAAAATGAAATTGATCAATGAAACGAAATTGATCAATGAAATGATATTGATCAATGAAATGAAATCGATCAATGAAATGAAATTTATTGATAAAATGAAATTTATCAATGAAATGAAATTTATCAATGAAATGAAATTTATCAATGAAATGAAATTGATGAATGAAATGAAATTGATCAATGAAATGAAATTGATCAATGAAATGAAATTGATCAACAAAATGAAATTGATCAATGAAATTAAATTGATGAATGAAATGATATTGATCAATGAAATGAAATTTATCAATGACATGAAATTAATCAATGAAATGATATTGATCAATGAAATGATATTGATCAATGAAATGAAATTGATGAATGAAATGAAATTGATGAATGAAATGAAATTGATAAGTGAAATGAAATTGATGAATGAAATGAAATTGATGAATGAAATGAAATTGATGAATGAAATGAAATTGAACACTGAAATGAAATTGAAATGATCAATAAAATGTAATAGAAATGATCATTGAAATGATCAGTGAATGATCAATTGTGAAGAAAATCATCCTATTAAATCAAAAGTTACAGACATTTACCCCGTTTAGGGTAATCAACCCCATTTGCCATTTTTATCACATTAAATGAATCCAAATAACTAATTCTACAAAAAAAGTTTCATCACAATCACTTCATTCCAAAACAAAATTTTAACTATTTTTAATTTTTGGTGTAATTATCTGAATTTGAAAATTCATTATCTGAAAAACCCCTACAGTGCTTAATTTCAAAGTTGTTGCTGCACTAGAACTATCTTTTGGCAACACAATCCAGTTATCAGCATTGTCCTACCATTTCTGGTTTCTGAGAAAAAGAACGGCAAAGGGTAAACAACTAAAGGGGTTAGGGTAATTACCCCTTTTCGAAAATGACAAATCTGAAGATTGATATTGCTTATGCTTATGATAAGTAATGATACATTGCAATCCATACATTTCTATCTTTATTAGTTTAGAAGTTAGCTGGAACCTCATTTGTAGCAAATTGACCAAATTTATAAAAATGACAATTTTGAAATCTAGGTCAAGGTCATTCATTTTTTGCAACATACTTTTTTATGCATTAGGCTATTTCCATCTAAAGTTTCAAGAATTTCCCTTCATTCAAACTCAAAATTTCCAACATTTTAAATTTTTGGTGAAATTATCAAAATTTGAAAGTTCAATATCTCAAAAACCTCTTAAGTGATCAATATGAAAGTTGCTGCTGCACTAGAACTATCTTTTAGCAACACAATTCAGTTGTCAGAATCCTCCTACCATATCCAGTTTCTGAGAAGAAGAATGGCAAAGGGTAAACTACTAAATGGGATGGGGTAATTACCCCTTTTCGAAAATGACAAACTTGATGATTGATATTGCTTATGCTTATGATAAGTAATGATACATTGTAATCCAGACATTTCTATCTTTATTAGTTTAGAAGTTAGCTGGAACCTCGTCTGTAGCAAATTGACCAAATTTATAAAAATGACAATTCTGAAATCTAGGTCAAGGTCATTCATTTTTTGCAACATACTTTTTTATGCATTAGGCTATTTCCATATAAAGTTTCAAGAATTTCCTTTCATTCAAACTCAAAATTTTCAACATTTTTAATTTTTGGTGAGATTATTGAAATTTGAAAGTTCAATATCTCAAAAACCCCTAAGATGATCAACATGAAAGTTGCTGCTGCACTAGAACTATCTTTTAGCAACACAATTCAGTTGTCAGAATCCTCCTACCATTTCCGGTTTCTGAGAAGAAGAACAGCAAAAGGTAAACTACTAAATGGGTTGGGGTAATTACCCCTTTTCGAAAAATACAAATTTGATGGTTGATATTGTTTGTACTAGTAATTAGTGACATAACATTGAAATCCAGACATTTCTATCTTTATTAGTTTAGAAGTTAGCACTCCAAAAATGCCAACTTTGAAGTGACCTCTGACCTTGAAAAATAGGTCAAGGTCAAAAAAATTTTGGGGATCATAATATCTCACCTAACACTATCCATCCACCAAAGGACAACCCTGAACTCAACCGAAAATGACGGAAAAATAATAAAAAAATCTACAAAAATAATAGCATTCACCATTATGATGGTGAATGCTAATAATAAAAATAAAAAAATCTACAAAAATAATAGCATTCACCATAGTGATGGTGAATGCTAATAATAAAAAAATCTACAAAAATAATAGCATTCACCATTATGATGGTGAATGCTAATAATAATAAAATCAAAGAAAACAAGATAAATCTCCCGATGGGTCGATTTATAAAAATAGAAGTCTTTTAAAATTGTCAGTCAATTTTACGAACAAGTTCAAAAATATAATCAATTGATATCTTACAATAACAATAAAATTTAGGGTTCCAGCCAATTAAACAAAATTAATTTTTATTCCAAAAACATCTTGAGACATGAAAGTAATACCATTATAATGGAAAGTAACTCTTACAAAAGTTATTAAATAATCAAGTTGGGGGAAATCAATTCCAAAATCTGGTAGTGATGCAGACTGGACCGCTTTTAAGAGGGTGATCCAGTATTTGCAAAAGTGGTGCAGTCCAGGGCGAGGTGGTCTTATTTTGTTATGGGATCGATCCAGCAGCGGCCCATTGGCATTTCGGAAATTGAGTGTACATCTGGCTGAAGTTGTTGGTCATTTTAGATGTTGTTGGAGTAGGCCATGTGCAAAAGAAATTGACAAATATTTTTGTAAGTACTTGAGTAGTGAATACTTCTTTTTCTTATGTGGTGCAAATTGTCTCCTGCTAATGAACTCCAAAGGCCAGAAAATTCAGGGAATACACTATCACATTTATGTGTTATAAACAGTTTTGGCTGATAATCAATAATATTTATTTAATTCAGGTGCATTCTATCAGATGATCTCAACACACTGTACATACTCCAAGGAGGAGGGAAACATACGTTTTAATAAATTATTTTAATGGATGTCTTGATGTACAAACAGCTGAGTGCCACTTAATTTGTTTCGGCTGGGAAGAACTCTACTATCTGTGGCAAATATCATGTAATCCAGTGAACTTCACAAGGCGGAAATCCAAATTTGAATTGTTTAACTTTGATATGCCTGTCAAGCAGTTTATAAGTGGGAACTTGTAGATGGGTAACTCCAAGTGCAAATGTTTTCTTTGCCTGAAAAAAGAAAGTTAAAAATAAATGATTAACCATATTTTCCACAGCAATCAAAGTTAGTCATGTTACCTGGAGTTACAAAATTCTCCAAAAAAATTGTCACCTGACATTTAGTTGAATGACCTGTCAGTGAGAGTATGACAAATGTTATGCTGAAATACCTTAACAAGAACCCAGGGGGTTCAAAATGTGTCATATGAGTTTTAGAAAAGTACTGCAACTTTGCTGCCACTTATTACAGATCAGATTATGGTCAATACAGTCACTTTTGTATGTTTGGATAGATATTTGTCTGTCAGTCCATTTGAACACAATTAAAATTATATACATCAGCATTTCGAGTAAAAGTCAGGTTAATTTACCAAAAATGAATTCAGCATCATCAAAAACTCCTACAGTGATGATTTTGTAAATTTAGCTGGTATGATAGAAGTGCAGGCCCTTCATTCTCAGAAAAAAACTGGCCAAAAATGGACACCGGAAGGGGTGGATCTTGCAGAGCAAGGGCCAAAATGGCCATTTTTAGTGCTCCTTTTCTCATTTCTTGACATTTTTTGGGCACAAAATGGTTTATAATGAAATCAAAAGACAATCCCAATACTTCACAGAATAATTTGGTCTCAAAATAACTTAAAAATACTTGATATTCCAAAAATGCATCAAAATGGACAAAATTGCGAAAATTTAATGAAATCTTGATATTTTATTTTTATCAATACATGTACGATTTCATTTTTTTCCAATTTCACTGCCACTATCCTCCATTTTGACTTAATTTAATATACTAATACTATTTTTGAAATAAATTTTTTAAACCACTGTATATTTGAGGCTTGAGAAAGGGAGGGGGCCTCAGAGGCCCCCATTGCGGCTTTGCATACTCAAAATTGGTTGCGGCTACAAGGGTTAAAAATACCGTGCAAAACACTGGAAGGCGAGAATCTGAAATCTGAAGTATTTTTGAAAGAAACCTCACTTTTCCAGGTGTATTCAAACTTTTGGAGGGTAGTGTATGCACCTCTGATGTTGGCTGAAACCACAATTTCGAAAACAAGAATCCGTGGATTCAAAGCCTGGCTCAAGTGGCAGTGATGACAGCAAAATATGTAGCAATGCTGGTGAAATAGTTAAGTCTACTTTATGGTTTGGAAATGGCAGAGAAAGGTGGTTCTGAATTGCGGCAAGTGAAGTGTTGTTATTGTAGTTGTTCCATGTACAAAATAATATCCAAATAACCATGAAAAGAATGTGTACGATTTTTTCAAATCTTGAAGTCGCCCAATTTCCTCCTTTGAAAAAATTGGCGAAATTGAAAAAAAATTGGAGCAAAAAATTTTTTTTTTGAAATTGAAAAAAAAAAGTAATTTCCATACATCTAGCTACCCTAACAAACCAATAAAACACAAAAACAGATATATTGAACCTATAGTTATTGAACAGTAGAGTTGACAGACAATATTTTCAGACCATTACTCCTGAATTAGCCTGGTGAGCCAGGCTAAAAATGAAAACTAGCCTTAAATTTCAAGGGCTCCCATCTCAGTGAGTTTTTGAGTCACAGACCTACAATTTTGCAAATTTGCATATATCTTGTAAGGGCTATTCCATTTAAAAACCAGGGGGTGGGATGGTCAGGTTACCTTTTTGACCCCCTCCATGCATCTAAAGTGAATTATTTTCGACCCCGCCCCCCCCCCAATGCATTAAATGCAAATTTTTTACCGACCACACATGCATCAAATAAAAATTTTATTATTACAATGCGTAAACCGTAAACCTTTATGGAGGGATAATCCCCCCCCCCCCCGTACATCTAAATCGATTTCTTTTGCATCCCACCATACATCTGAAGCGAATTTCCGCCGATCCCTACATCCATCTTACGAAAAATAAATCGCCCTGACCACCCCCCCTCGTTTTTAAATGGAATAGCCCTAAGTGAACAACTACGAATTTTTTAAAAAAATTTTGAAGGGGTCACCTGGGGAGCCCTGGGTGATTTGACATGGAATGACCCAGATATGACCATTTTGATGCCTTCATAGGAAAGTAGACAATTTATTACATCAGATAGGGCCAAACACTAGTTTGAAAGATGTATTATGAACGTTCAGGACTTTTTTTCACACAAATGTACGAAACTTCTTTCGAATTGTGAAACTTATTCTTTAGTTAACACCCCTCATATCAAATCAAGATAATTGGTAGCAATTTCTCTTTTACCTTTTTGTGAAATTAGGAAATCTTCAAAGAGACTCTTGCCAGTACTAAAGCTGGTACCAATCACAACTGAAACTGTGACAGCTTGAACTTGGAAGTTGTTGATCAATACAGATTGATTCCTGGAGATTGTATCCATGGTCCTGAAAAGGAGGGCATTTGTTTACAATTTCATGTGTCTGTTCCCATAATAATTACATTGTTGAATGGTGACTGTCTGATTGAACATGTATTATTCAATTTTGTAGTATTCTGGTTTGATATATAAATTGAAATTCTAAAAGAATCTAAATTCTAACACTTAGGCCTAATAAGTACTAATTATATATTAGTAAACATGCACAATAATCAGTGATAATACATGTACAGAAACTTTTCCTTTCATACTTGGTTTTTGGGGTGTCATAAAATTTTGATACAACGACATATATAGAAAAATATATATTTTAACTTCACATGCTTGAGCCAGGTTTTCTGTCGACGCTGTACATATCAAATTGCCTGGAAATTCACAATTTTCTAGCCCTGTTTTTCTGTTCTTCAGACCTCACTACTTTTTGGCCACTCCAACAGAAACCCTGGCTTGAGCTGAGATGCACATATTGTAATCATGGGCCATATATATACCAAAAAGTCCAAGATATTCACTATGATTTTAAAGTTATCAAAAGGTAAATGAGTTAAGAAAAGGCATTTGAGAAAATAGGGGAGAGCGGGGCACCATGAGCCATGGCCGCTACAAAAAAAAACCGCGTAACTGAACTGCTTGATAGGAAGACCATATATTCCTTTATTAGTGTAACCAGCTAGGGATGCACGGATATCCGGCAAGGTATCCGGCCGGATATTGGAATTTGCAGGATATTCGGTATCCGGCAAAATAAAGGTATCAGAACCGGATATCTGGGATACTCAAAAATAAGTGAAAAGCCAAAAAAACTTTGATGAAAAATGAAAAAATGTTACAAGAACAGAGTCAAAAACATGATGTAACCATCTTCAAAAGTTGGATTCAGTCACAGAACATAACGAAAAATATTCCATCAGAGGAACAGTCCTCCTGACCGACATGATATCTCTTGGCTCTCAAAAAAAAAAAAGTATAATCAAACACGAATGCTGAAAAACTTCCTTTTTCATATGTTTACTATCCGGTTCCAACTATCCGGTTACTATCCGGTATCCGGCAGTAGATGTAGCCGGATTATCCGGTATCCGGCTATTTTCACTATCCGTGCATCACTAGAACCAGCTAGGGTAGCAATCACAATCTTTCTTTTCAATGTAGGATCAAGAATTGAAAAAAAAGTTTTGACCAGTGAATTTTAGTGAAAAGTAAAATTTTGGGGTGGTGGAACTTTTTCTTCTGGTACCGTACTTTAACTATCTGCGGCATTTCATAAAAAATTTAGTCTTCTTAGAGAAGGTAAGGCAGGTGCTAGGATGATGTCATGATATTGAAAAGTACTATGATAAACTGGAAAATGGTGATATGCATCATATGCACTAATAGATGAAATTTACAAATGGGGCACCATGAGCCACTTGGAGATGGGGCAGTTTCAATAAAGTTTTCATGTACCTTCTTCTTGCAATTAACGCTGAATTGTAGCAACAACTCTACAGTTGTAAGTCCAGAACTATGTACAGTGCAACACACCAGCAGCTGTTTAGAACACATTTGTGATATTTTCATAGAAAATATGCAAAATCCATCTGATCCATTATGTATTGTGGTATGTGCCAATGGGAAATTTCAAGTATTTAAATCATATGGTTCATGAGGCATCAGTTCTCTACAGTTGAATGAGAAGGATAATACATGTATGTAAACAGCCCCCCATGCCATGGCTCATGGTGCCCCAGGGTCGGGGCACGATGAGCCGCTTGACAACATTTTTTAAGGCGATGTTTTGACTATTTAAAAATTTAAAATATATAATGCAACAACACTGAATATTGTAGCCAAGAGGTCTTGCTATGATTATATAAAGCAGCCAGCTATTTACCATTGAAACTTCAGGCTCAGGAGCTTTTAAATGAGAAAAGTGGCTCATGGAGCCCCGCTCTCCCCTACTATGTTAGATGCATATTTGCAGACCATCTCTGGCCCTTTGAAAACAGGTTAAACTTACTTTGTGTCACAAAGAGTCACATTGATGATAGACAGAACCTGCAGCTATCCAAGCATTGATTTAATCATCCCAATTATCATGGAGCTGATCAGAATTAACACAATGAATGTCAATCAGTTTTGCAGCCATCAGCCCTGAAAAGATTCATCAAGAAGCATCGTTAAGTCATGTAATTTGTAAGGGAAAAATTCATCAATATTATTTTAGCTTATTTTATATTCGCGCAGCGAAACGGCCTCAGGCCGTTTCGCAAAGCGAAATAGAGCACAGGAGAGGACTCAAAAAATCTGTGCAGTGATGGTCTCAACATCAACAGTCCACATTAAATTTTGGAAATTAGGTCAAGTGGGCCCAGCTTCCTATCAATGATTTAGTTTCGTATAAAAAAAAAATACGCCATGGCTATTCGCCGAACCGGGCTCGGTCAATGACAATTTATTTTGTTATTGGCCGAGCTGGCTCAGTGAATAGCAGATTTGCTATTGGCCGAGCCGCCCGAGCTACTTGATTGACAGGTGAGCGCCGACCGTCGGACGCCAAACAGACAATCAACAGCCCCTGGGGTTTAATCTTTAATGGCAATTTGGTTCAACAGGCAATCTTAGGCTGTTGAGGCAATTAGGCAGCAGTTCAAACCACAGGTGAAGTGGAATCATGCCATGACAGTTCACTAGGGAGGATCACTTTGGCAAGGTGTGAATGTGGATTGCGATCAAGTCCCGCTGGAGTGACAGCTATTCCAACCATAATGATAAATTATTTATTTGAAGACTGCCAAAAAATTATTTATTTATTTCACATAAAATTAGCAGGATATCATTTTAAACCCTCAAGCCCCACTCAGCCAGCCATCTCTGATGAGTTTGTCAGAGCTCTAAGCAGCAAGCCAGCTGATTGTTTGGGCAGGTAGCTGGTTTTTATGGTTCAACTATTGTCTAATTTACATGTACAGGGTTTCTTGCCCATCTTGTCTATTTGTTTGACATCATGCTGATTACATAAAGTTCTCTTCATTGATTTTAGTTTAACATAGATTATTTTTATGAAATTATCAGATTTATCTCTTAATTTGCCAAATACCATTCAGTCTGTTAGGAATGAATTCGCAACTTTCAAGGTGCAGAAATTGCCATTTTTTCTCAAGTCTCTCATTCTTCTGCTTCTTCAGAAAATACAATTGCATTTTACTTATCAAGTCATCACATGAATTGAATCAAGAAAGTCAATGATAAATTGCTGTGATCATCTAACTCATTTTGACATCTCATTGCAGGTATGAGACTGGGTGACCGGAAAAATATTCTGCAGAATAAAGTTGATAATTTGCCTACATTTCCAGTGAAGCTAAAACTTGGAAGACTCAAATTTGTCCACAAAATAACAAAATGTGAAAATTTTGATCACTCAACAGATGGCAACGGTCTTGACCATTGTTGCCAGACCTATATGATTATGCAACCTTGATATCCAGGAAGACCACATTCTGCCACACTGGCCATCAAATGATAATGACAGACATTCAAATGATCACTATTCACAGGACAAATGACAAACATATATATATAAAGATTTATTAAAGTAATTTATTTGAAAATTCCCAATATTCTCGCTGAAATAAATTCCTGGAAATTTTCCATGGCAAATTTCCAATATTTCCGGAAATTTCCCCGGCCTTTGCATCCCTACTTCTGTGGTTCTGCAAATTTTAGAAATTTGTAACCAGTCTCTTAATATATAATTATCTTGTATTTTGCAAAAAACAAGTATAGGCTATGTTTGGGGAAAAAAAATTGTCCATGTCTGTGTATTATTTTGGTGTTGTAGCATTTAGAAATGTTGAATGTCACATATAATGGTGCAGACCATTGGAAATACCAACATTTAGGAGGCAGGTAGGTGCCTTTATAAATTGTTGCATGAATTTTGAAATAAAAGGCCACTGTCCCTAACAAGCCATAGAATTACATGCCTATGTAACAAGCTGGCAACTTAGATTCGGGTAGCTCTGGGCCCAGCTGGTAGGTGGAGCCAAAAAACGCTGTCTGCCCTCTGGTGTGAATTTAGTAAAAAAAGTCAATGGCCAAAGGAAAATGACAGATCGCGATGTGAAACGAAGACTTTAAACCAAGTTTGGTTCAGTTTTGTTCTGGAAAACAACATTGGCTCGGTAAATAGCAATCTTGTTACTATGCAACGAGCCCGGCTCGGCGAATAGACAACTTGCTATCGACCGAGCCGGCTCTGTCAATAGCAATGGTGTTGCTATCCACAGAGCCCGGCTCGGTCTATAGCAAATCCTTTACTATCGTCCGAGCCGGTCGGCTCGTTCCATAGACAATTTCTTGCTATTGGCCGAGCCCGGCTCGGTGAATATCCTCGGCCAAAAAAATAACATAATTCATCATCAAAAGTGTCTTAAAAATTCAATTTTCTTCAGTAATATTCCCTGTACCTGTAATTTTTATGGAATAGTTAATTAATATACGAAACTAAATCATTGATAGGAAGCTGGGCCCACTTGACCTAATTTCCAAAATTTAATGTGGACTGTTGATGTTGAGACCATCACTGCACAGATTTTTTGAGTCCTCTCCTGTGCTCTATTTCGCTTTGCGAAATGTCCTGTGGCCGTTTCGCTGCGCCAATATTAGCCTTGATGGGAAATTCTTTATATCACAGAAGTGCAGGATGTTATTATATCGAGCAAGCAATGTACCAAATAGTCAAATAATACAGTTATATGAAACTGTAGGAAAGATACTCTGGAATTTGGGGTAGTACGGGGTACTCGGGGAGGGGGGTATTGCACAAACTTGACAAAGACTCCAATCATACACACACAGCAGTATAAGTACAATTGGAAGCTTCATGGTCCGGTCCCGGACCCCTCCCCCTGGATCTGCCCCTGCTATTCTGCTATTCCTATTGTCAGTATTGGGGACTGGGAATTCTAGAGTAAAATGGCCCGAGCCCCGAGGGAAAGGGAGACACAATACCCCATGATCCAGAGCATCAGGAATTCTCAATTATAAAAAAATTAATTACAGTAAAGCCAGGACCAAAGACATACAATGTTTATCTGAGGCCAGGTCAACATTTATGTCAGATGTATCATACACACTTACCTGCCCAGTGCCAGCAAGGATTGTGAGAATCCTTGGACTCCTTGGTGCCAGTGGTATCAATGGCCATGGCCCAGGCCAGAGACTCCAAACATCCATCATGTCCATCCCCTCTCACTCTCATTGAACTGCCATTGTTCAAGAAATGCAGCAGAGATGTTGCCCCGACCATCACCCACCTTCAAATGACAATAACTGGCCATTTCTGTTTATATATCCCCCCTAAAACCGCCGAAATAAGCCAAGCAGGTTAGAAAAGCGCCGAGCGAAATTAGGTGAAGAAAGGCACCAGGCGAAGTAGCCGGGCGAAGATAGGAAAACGCCGGGCGAAGATAAGAGGCCGCCGAGCGCCGAAATAAGTAGCCGAGCGAAATATCCTGAAGATGAGAAGGCGCCAGGCGAAGAAATAAATCGCCGAGCGAAGCAGCCAGGCGAATATATGAAGTAGCCAGGCGCCGGGCGAAGTCGCCGGGCGAAAATAAGAAAGCGCCGGGCGAAGATACGAATCCGCCGAGCGCCGAAAGAAATTAGCCGGGAGAAGAAAGAAGTCGCCGGACGAAGAAAGTGTAAGCCGGGCAAAGTAGCCAGGCGAATTCTTGAAGTAGCCGTGAGCGGGGCGAAGTCGCCGGGCGAAGATAAGAAGGCGCCGGGCGAAGACAAGAAGCCGCCGAGCGCCGAAATAAGACCGCCGGGCGAAATGGCCCGAATCAGCCACCATATTTATACTATGATGTTGTTGCATAGGTGGGGTTGCACATATAAGTAAGTCTTTATTTTCCAAGTCAATGAGTTTTGATGAAGTAGTTCGTCAGACCACATGTTCAAACATGGCTGCAGTCCCAGAAGCTGTGGGGCTGGCTTGGAGAAATTCATCAATTTCATAGGAGCAGTGAGGCATCAACAATGTGAAAGTGTGCAAATGGGCACTTAAACATATAAGCAATAGCCAGCACCTAACGTTTTTTGTCTGCACAACCTGTCAAACGAGCCTGCACTCAATACTTTTGTCAACACCAAAATAATTGCTGTTCTTGTCAAGGGGATGGATCTGGACCCAATGCAGCGCTTGCGCTTATGCATTGGTCTATGAGGCTGGACTAGTTCAAGTGCAACTTCGCCGTTTTGGCAAAGTTTTTGACTTCGGTATTAAACTTTACGGAGTTGAGTAAACTTGGGACCACTTACACTCGTCATAGTGGCCAGGCAAACGAATGGGACAGCATGTCATCAATTCAATTTATAAATCCTCATACTTAACAGTCTTAACTTCTGCATGGTTGTCACCTCATTTATATATTTGGTTATTTTGTTGCAGGGAGGCATGGAAGAAATTAGGGGACATGAGCAAAAAGCAAGCAATGGTAGAATATGTGTCAGCAATCACCAGCATTGACCCGGAGTGGGAGGACAAGGTATGAGATATTTCATGAATTTAAGAAATACTTTAGTATTGTCCGCAAGTAACTTAAATGATTAGGCCTACAAACCTGTTCCCAAATTAGTAAACTTGATTATATTTGTACAAATTTTAGGCTGATGAAGATGGAGACACTGGAGGTGGCAGCTGGGTGTCAGTTTCAACGATGGTCCCAACTGATGAACATCTAGAGGATGGAGAGAAGGATGTTTTTGATTGGTGTAAAGAAGGAGAGGTGAAGAGGGTCGCAGAACTGCTGAAGAAGGCTGATATCAACCAGAAAGATGCTGAGGTATATGATGGACTGTAAATTATTAAAATTCTGTAGAGCAGTCCCATACTCAAGTCAAAGTCATAGACTCATGGGGAAAATAGTGGTGATGTACAATCATAGAAAAGCAGTAACTGGTAAAAATTTAAAAAAAAAAATTTAAATTCGTATTTTGACCACATTTTGGCGATTTTGCATAGTGCTCAGTCTGATCTGTGTTCATAATGTACACAATGCTGCCTGATACTTAATGCAATATTACAAGGTAACTCAGTGCTTTTCCTATCCATTAGCCACACTCTAAAACAAAAAAGTTGAGTGTTCCTGAAATCTTGAGTATCTGCAGAAAAAGTCCTTGAAAATCCATTGGTGTGTTGATGTTGAGTCATCTTGAATGCACAGCCAATGTTAATTTTGTATGAGAATTTGATTTTAAATGCTGCTAAAAGTGAAATTTGGACTTTTTTTTATTCTTCAATCTTAGAAAAGTCTTTGAATTAAGTTTTCATATTAGAATAATGTAATTTCAGGGAATGGCATTGCTCCACTGGGCGTGTGACAGAGGACTGGAAGACATGGTGAAAGTTTTGCTGGACAACAAAGCTGATGTAAATATTAGGGACCAAGATTTGCAAACACCTTTACATTATGGTGAGTATGAATATTATGAAATGCAATCATAGTGCCATGGAAATATGATCAAATATCTTTATAGTAGCTATATTGAAAGCACCTTGTGTCTCATTAGGCCATGGTAGATGCCTGTTGGATCAGGTGAATAGAGCATCTGACTGATTATTTTCAAGCGCTGTCTTTGTGTGTTATAAACCATTAGGGTGTGTCAATTTTTAATTTTTATGCAAATTCAAAAAGCACTAGTGCCTAAAATGTGCGTTTTGACCTGGAGAATCCAAATCTGTTTTCGAAATGGTGATACGACAATTCTTACCTACTTCAATTTTGGTCCAAAGTTTCAATGTTTTTTTTGTTTTCGACCATTTTCGCCAATCCGCGGTTCTCTAAAACTTTATCAGTATTTGTCGTACATCATTATAATTGCCATGGTTGGAAGACTCTCAAAAAGACCTACATTTTGCATACCAACATTATTGGTCTAGGATGATTTCTTGACTCCCATTGGCTCTTCAGTCTGCACTTTTTAGAAACGAAAATGTTGCTGATTGTCTAATCCTGTTAAAAAAAGGTTTTTGAATTTTTTCACTGATCAATTGCAGTGATTCACATTCTCCAAGTTACAGAAAGAGCAAGTAAAATATTTTTTTAATTTTTGGCTATGAAAAATCCTCCTTTATGAGCTGGGAAGTTTTAATGCTAAATTTTGTCTGAAGTATTGCAACAAATCAGGGAGGGGCTGTTATATTTCGTATTTTAACTTCATAAGAATTAAATATATGACAACATCAATGGTACCATGAGAATGCTAAGAGTATTTTCTATCATGTGGTACCACTCATATTTCCCTACAATAAATTCTGATGAAGATATGATATGAAATGCACCAGACCTCAGCTCACATTTTACAAATTTCCAACTTACATTAACATTAAAACTTCATCACTCACAAGCCAGGCTCTCCCACAGTAAAAATCAGAAAGGTTCATATATTTTGTCATTCTGGGACTTGCAGAATGCAAATCACTGCAACTAATCAGTGAAAAAAATTCATAAAGCCTTCTTTGAACAGGATTAGACAATCTGCAACATTTTCATTCTAAAAAATGCAGACTGAAGAGCCAATGGGAATCAAGATATTGTCCTAGATCATTGAAATTGGTATGCAAAATGAAGGTCTTTTTGAGAGCTTTCCAGCCATGTCAATAAGAATGCTTTATGACACATACTGACAAAGTTATAGAGAACCGCGGATTGGCGAAAATGGCCGAAATGAAAAAAACATTGAAACTTTGGACCAAAATTGAAGTAGGTAAGAATTGTCGTATCACCATTTCGAGAACAGATATGGATTATCAAGGTCAGAATGCACCTTTTAGGCACTAGCGCTTTTTGATTTTGCATAAAAATTAAAAATTGACACACCCTGATAAACCATGATCTCCTGACATTGATTTAGTTGCTTTCTTGCTTGCTTGCTTTTGTTGTTCTGACGTATCCTGGATCAGCCGGGGCAGCTCAACCTCCATCTTAGTGGAGGGAGCTGCACTTTCATATTTGGTTGTATTTATAGTTTTGTGCAATTTTAATTATTCAAATTCTATAAACAGTTTAACTGTGCACAAGTTTTTGAGAAAATTAACAAATTTGTAAAATTACGCCAATTATTGGGCTTCGTATCTTCTGCTGTAACCACATATGTTTAGTAACCTTTTGTGGTGGGTAACGGGTAATATCAGAAGTCAGTCATTGATTTGTTGGTTGGTTTGTCATTTTAAGAATATTACAATTAACCAGCATATTTATTTGTAGCTCATGTTTTTGACACAATAGCGGGGATGA
This sequence comes from Platynereis dumerilii, assembly GCA_026936325.1. Taxonomy (NCBI): domain Eukaryota; kingdom Metazoa; phylum Annelida; class Polychaeta; order Phyllodocida; family Nereididae; genus Platynereis; species Platynereis dumerilii. Next base: position 37,450,808 of record JAPTHN010000006.1, on the reverse strand, counting down.
ATGCACACATTTTTTCCAGCCCATCCTTAGCTAAGATTGGCTAGGTGTTTGCATTAACGTCGATCTATTACATTATATCTTCACTGAATTTGACTTTCTTTTATTTTCAGCATCTTCCTGTGGCCACACAAGTGTAATAAAACTTCTTCTGTCTCGAGACGCTGATAAGACGTTATTGGACACGGATGGCACTCTTGCAATAGATGCAACGGACGACTGTAGCATAAAAGATTTATTAAGAGAAACATAGTTTTATGAATTGAATACTGTTTATTTTAATGTATCTTGTTGCTGCAAATGTATATTTCTGCATGATGTGGTCAGTTGGAATTTGGGTACGAATTATGAAACTTTATTTAAAGTTTTTTGATTGATTTAAGTCAGGAGCGGATTTTCAAAGAGGGGCATGGGGGAGTCATGACCCCCCTATTAGCCTAAAGTCTACGGAGAAATATTCAGAAAATACTAAGAAAATAGTTGGTCCATATTCCTGACCGCCCTAGATTTCTAGATCCGCTCCTATAAGTATAACTTTTTAGTTTGCCAGATAAAAAAATAATATAATATTAAGAGTTCATAGAGGAATCATGTTTAAACATAGGTCATTACTCATCAATTCTGGAATATCTCGTATAAAGCAGCTTATTTCCTTTAATGAAACAGATTATTTCTTTTCATATTTCTAGATATATTTCCGTCAATTTGTCAAGATTTCCGCCAGTTGTGAAATCTAATATTGTTAAAGGCCTATGGCACTTGTACAGATGCTTGTGTTCATAAATTTCAAAACATTGATGACTGTTGATTATTTTACATACATATAATGTACTGGATTGAATACATTTACTTGTCACAAGTACTGGCTGTCATTGTTACGGCTTATATTTCTTTGATTTAAATTATAATCATCATTAAAATGTCCGTGTGGCATAATTAATTAACGTAGTATTAGTTACATAAGCCTTCAGAAATAATCATATTGGGACATTCTTCAAATTTAACTTTGAGTGAATAACTGTCAATTGTAATAATGAAATTGATCTTATAAATTTAATTTCTATTAAACGGCTGTGTATTGTCAGCCTGTGAGTCTCATCAAAGTGGTTTGAAATGAAGTTAGCGAGAAACTGCTGTCGATTGTCAGCTTGTGAATCGATTGTATGTTCATTATCAGGGCTTTACGTCCTGTATTTCAACGCTTGGTATGCGAATGAGACGAATGAGACCGGAGGAGGAGGACGCAGTGCTCAATGAAAAGGATGATTAATTAAGACTGTCAAGAAAATGAACACTGAATTTCGTAGATTTCTGCAAAACCGTTGCGTGGAATGTCACCACTGGTTTCTAAAATAACAAGATTTATATCCAACAACAGCTGCTGTTAATTATCAGCAGCAACATTTTGATTTCAATTAAACTTATATACAGTTTGTGATTTTCATAAAATATATGAAACTGCTGTCGATTGTCTTTGAGGAATCTGAAGATTCTCATCTATTTTTAACATTTGGATTTCTATTACACTGCTCTTGGTTTGTCATTGGTGATTCAGATCAATTGAGCCTTTTGACTTCTAATTTTCTATTAACTTGCTGTTGATTTATCAGCATGTCATTCTCATCTGAGCTTGTCCTCGGATGGCACCCACTGGTCCGAGGCAGTACCCAAACTGATTGACATTCTCCACCCATATGTAATGCGCCAGTCAATGGCGTCGAATCTTGATGGCTTTGCTTGATCTGATGCACCAATATGCTGGAAGATCCTCTGTATGGATCCCCAATGTGTGACTCCGCTATTCAGAACAGAGCTAGCCTCTTAGCTTAGGGAATTTCTTCGCTTTTGTTTCAACCAGAATTGCAACATTTGAGGTATCTATGTCTAGTATACTTTGTAGGCTAGGGAATTTAGATGTTAGACCAATAATATTATTGTACCATATTTCGCAGAACTTTTCTTAATACTATGTCTTGCTTTTTCTTACCATTTTTATTTGTGTTGCTCTTGGTTCGTCTTTCTCTATCTGCACATTCTTCCTCGTTATATTGTAACGATTGATTCATGCCTCTGTTCATCTCCCTTCTTTTGTTTTGTGTTAGCTTTTCGTTTTGTGTTGCGTTTAGTATTCGGTAGTGTCGGTTTGCTTACTTTCAGTTGGGGGGGGAGGGTTGATCTAGTGGTAGTGTGCTGGCCTGCCAATCGCTGGGTCCAGGGTTCGAATCCAGCTCTTGCCGGGTCACCTGAGCCTATGTTGGACGGCTGTTTCAATCATCCTTTGCCTCATTGCTGTGTCCTCCTCCTGTCCTAATTAGCTCACCAAGTGCATAAATAAAGGACGTAAAGCCCCAATCATCCATCCATCAATCCTTAGTTTCAGTATGGGCTGCTGTCTCTTGATCTTCTTTCTTGTCGATCTAGTCTGTTGTACAGCTGGTATCGAATCTCTTCAATGGCTTGTTTTGTGCGTTCTGGGTGGGCCTTGATAATCACAGTAGCATCATTTTCGTTCTCTCGTATCGACATCTGTACTCGGTAGGTCCGTTGTAGGTGTTTGATGTTGTTTCCTTCTCTTCCGATTATGTGAGCTGTGTCCTGTCTTCTGATTGTGATCGTTTTCTTTCTTTGTTGCAGAGCGAAGTTACCTGGGAGTGCATGCGTATCTACAGCCATGGCCGTTAGTTTTCACTCAGCTGCCATGCTTCACCATGGTGCTATCGTTGTGATCTATCATAACAAAGCAAATACTTGCTCAATCTTCACCAAATTGTCAGGAATTATAGTCTGTACACAGTAGCAGGTGTTCTGATAAAAAAAAAATCTTGGCTGCCGTAAAGACTCCCAAAAAAAAACTTTTTTAAATGTAGTACTCCTCCCAGGGCTCTTTAACTTAAGGTGCAGCAGCTGGGTGCTCCCCAGCACCCTAAGAAAAGGTGTTTCCAGGCACCCCATGGGGAGCTGTGTTAGTGACGAAGTGAAGCACCCCATTTGGTTGTTCTAATCCCTTTTCATTCTTAGAGTGTGCAGCTACACTAATGACTGGACAGGCTTGATCTCTTGTCAACCTGTCATATACTACAAACTTCAAAGGAAAACATAACAAGCATTATGTACAGATGATTTCATATTTGTAGACATTGATCAAATAACAAAATATTTTGCAAATTTTCTGGTCTGACATCAGAAAATCCTGCCAGGCAATTGGTCAAGTTGCCCATTGCGTGTCACTTTTTTCAGCTTGATTCAAGCGAGTGATGTCTGCTGGAAGAATGACGTCATAATTTTGACCAATAGTATACTGCCAAGGCCAACTTGGTATAGTGGCAGTTGTTCACACATGTCAAACTGCCATCCACATGAACTCTTTCATTTCTTCATGAATTGTTGTATTTCACACTTAGTCCAGTAGCATTAGCTCCATATTGGCATGAACCCGGAACAAATTGGTAACAAGCTGAAATTTTCAGGAAACATTCAGAAAATTGTCTAGAATAACATACTAAAAGTCCTCGAAAATCCTCCTATTGGCACCTTAGGAATTCAAGATGGCGTCCAAGATGGCTGACTTGAGCGATTATACCATTTTTCGGCTCAAAATACTCTACAAATGCAATCGAAGTGTCATGGATTTGATTCTCAAGACCATAGAATGAACTAGAAGAAGTTATTATGTAATCAGAAATTCAACATGGTATCCAAGATGGCCGACTTTATGTTTCTGTTATAGTCTGGTGGCCAGAGGGTTATACCCTGCACTGACAGATAAAGTTTTTTTCTCAATGGATTTAGGGTCCTTAGATCCTCCGTAAAACATAAATGGCGGGAAACGAGAGCGTATCAATGAGCGTTTTGGGAAAATGGCCAATTCAAAATGGTCGCCAAAACGTGCATCGGTCAGCTTAACTTTCTTAATTTTGGGTCTAGAAAGATGTGAAATACCTCTATTTCAGGTAAAATAGACATGGAGAACTCATTTGTCAGGTTTTGAGGTGGTTAAGATCAACCTATTGGATATTATTCAGAAAATATAATTTTTATCTCTCAAATTTACATTCATTTCCGTGTAAGTTGTAGTTTTATAAATTATTATATTAGGTTTTTAATGCAAGTACATGTCAAATTGTTTTTGACACTTATATATTTCTGTAAGATATATTTTCAGTGGATTATCAAATGGTGTTATTCTGGATAATGCTGATACATTTAAGGTTATAACATTGACTAACATGTGATTTAAGATTGAATTGGCGTATAGACATTGTCATAATAATCGCTGACACAATTTGCATTCTTTGACTTCAATCTGTCAAGGAAAAAGGCCCAATGTAATCAAAAACATAAAACACATGGGTATGCTCTGCATAAGGAACTACTTGACATAAATTAAATTGAAATAATGGTTCTTCATACCAGATAAGATACTACAAATTCGCATTTTCAATTATTTCATCAAGAAAAGAACTGCTGAGATGAGATTTTTCTCCTGCACTTAAAACAAGACTATCTTTGTAGTGGAACTATAAATTTACTCACAATGTAACTTGACTCAAAGAGTTTTCCTTCCTCAGTTCTAAGTGTGGATGTTGTTGTCACATGATGAGGTTTTGTAGTTGTAACGTAACAAGGTGTTGTTGTTGTCACATGATGAGGTATCACGTGACAGAAGGAGCCCCAGTATATTACCGGGAGGGTGTGATTATCCTTTGTGTTGGTCCTCCCTTTGACTTAATATTTAAGTCAATGAAAGGGTTTTTGCTTTTGCCAAATCTGCCGATCCGTTGCATCTTTGGTCATTGCAAACCCGCATATTTATATATATCAACGAAACTAAAAAGGCAGTTAAAGTTGGAAATGGGTTTGCTACAAATCAAGGAAAAATGCAATGATAGGAATGACTATTAGGCTGGAGGAGCGCAAGAGCAACTGAACATGTTAATAGTCCAGACAGCAAGTCTCCATGCAACACATCATTTATGGTAGGCCCTACCACAAATGGTATTATTCCAGATTCTTCAGTGATTTGGCAGATACTGAGATTCGCATGCAGAATGTTTCTGAATCTGAGAGCAGTGTTAAGAAAGGCATGAGATCCTCAATGAGAACAAGCAAGTGCGATAGCACAAGAAATGGGACTTAGTCCAGTTGAAAGAATGGTACTTTGAACTTAGAGGTAGAGGAATGAGATGGTTATCTTCCTAAACTTTTTAAATTAGCTTTGTGACCCCAGGATTTGGATATTTTTCTAGCACCACCTATTGCTCCATTATTTTCTTCACAGAAGGACTCAATTTTAGAAAGGAGGAGGACATAGGTCTAGGAGAGGCCATGGCGATCATAAATACTATAATTACTTTTTTATGGCATCTGAGGAATTGGTGGCCAGAAAGCAACCATTATTGGGATCACACAACAATGTCAAAGGATGTTCCTGGTTCATGTTGGGACGAAAAGTTCCACATAATGATGATGGCATTCAGAGCAAAATTTCAATTTTAACAAACACTTGACATTATTTAATTCATAGTGTACAATTTTGGCGCAGATCCCACCTGCTGTGGAACCGTTTTCCGTCATGTTTCGGCAGTTACTGAGTCACTGCAGTGGTCCATCTGACCAGCAGAAGCAGTTCCATGGCAGAGACTCCCCAAGAATATAAAAAGATGAAATATCAATGCCAAGAAGTTTGGTTGCGGACTATGATACTTTGATTTACAAACAATTTCATCAGCTGTTGCAACCACTGGTTACTGCTGTTTGAACTGCATTTCTTCACACCTGAAACCTTGTCACAAAAATAGTGATGCCTCTTCCCATTGTCAGGTATGAAGAGATTGTTCAGACAGGAGAATCGGTTCTTCAGAAGATATTCAACATCATTTGAGACTTCATCATACAAATGATTGTTGTTTTTAAGCCATAAGAGCCCCCTTCTTATCTGTCTGACAGCAAAATCTGTTGTTGTAGTCTCCAGACTCTCCTCTTGATATTCATTGTTTATATTTAGGTAACATTAGAGCTTTCTGTGAACAAAATAATGGAGCAGATACTCTCTCATTAACTCTCTCAATCTGCGCTATTACAGAAGAATCCAGAATAACATAGTTTGTGGTACCACAAATTGGTTACTTGGAGATGGACTGTTATTATGCACTCCTCCAGCCTCCTCCAGCCTAACTGTCATTCCTTTCATTGCATTTTTCTCGATTTGTTGCAAGGTCATTTCCAACTTCTACTTTGTTTCTCAGTTTTGTGGATCAAATATTCTGGTTTGCAATGAATGAAAATGCAACGGATTGGCAGATTTAGCAAAAGCAAAAACACTTGTACACATTGACATTAGGTACAGGAGAAAAATCTGATTTCTTCATCTCAGCAGTTCTTTTCTTGATGACATAATTAGGAATGCGAATTTGTGGTACCTGATCTGGTATGAAGAACCATTATTTCAATTTAATTAATTTTATACTTCTTAATGCAGAGCATTTCCATGCAGTTTATGTTTATGATTCAATTGAACCTTTTGCCTTGACAGATTGAAGCTTGTTTGAACTGAAACAGTCATATGCAAGTCAAAGAATGTAAATTGTGTCAGCAATTATTGTGACAATGTCTGTACGCCAATTCAATCTTAATTCACATGTTTGTCATTATAACCTTAAATGCATAGGCGGTATCCAGCATAACACCTGCCCATATACTTATGTTAAAGAAATGTACAAGTGTCAAAAACAATTTGACATGCATTTACATTAATAAACCTAATAATTTATAAAATTATGACTTACAATGAAAATGATTGTAAATTTGAGGGATAAAATTGTATTTTCCACATAATATCCAATATATTGGTTTTAACTACAAATGTATCTAAAAACCTGAAAAATGAGGTCCCCATGTCTATTTTACCTGAAATAGATGTATTGTACATCTATCTAGACAAAATTAAGAAAGTTAGGCTGACCGATGCTCGTTTTGGCGGCCATTTTGAATTCCGACCATTTTCTCAAAATGCTCAAGGATACGCTCTCGTTACCCGCCATTTATGTTTTATGGAGGGTCTAAGGACTAAAAATCCATTGAGAAAAAAACCTTATCTGTCGGTGCAGGGTTCAGGTAAAAAATCAAGTTTGGCTGCCTGACTACATAAATTCTGCCATCTTGGATACGTTCTTGAATTCCAAATTACATAATACATGCTTCTAGTCAATTCTCTAGCTTTGAATATTAATTTCCAACACTTTGATAAAATTTGTAGCATATTTTGAGCCAAAGAAGCAACAAAAACGCTCAAGTCAGCCATCTTGGACGCCATCTTGAATTCCCAAGGTGCCAATAGGAGGATTTTCGAGGACTTTTAGTATGTTATTCTAGACAATTTTCTGAACGTTTCCTGAAAATTTCAGCTTGTTACTAATTTGTTCCGGGTTAAATCTAATGCTCCTGGACTAACTCCGTACAACTGTTGATTGTTTCAATTGATATCAAATCAGTTTCAAGCTGACTCTGAATGGCTTCACATCTACTTGCACTAAATCATGCCTTGACCAAAAGCATTGTCTATGACATCAGTAAGGGACTTTTTATGCCTGGGTTGAGGGGGAGATGGGACTTTTACCCGAGTGGGTGCTACATGCTTCAAGGGGGACAGTGATAATTTTTACCTTTTGTCCAGAATCTATGTGCCTTGCATGCTGAATAAAATTTATGACTTGGGGGGGGGGGGGATGGGAGTTTTGCCCGTCGGAGCACCAATTTTTCACTACATGCTTAAGGGTACAAAATTTTAATAAAAGAAAAGGAGACGTACTAAAAATCTGCATGGAATGTATGCGGGGTACAAATAAGCATGAAACCAAAGGGGCATAATTTTTTTACAGAAGGTTCAACAAAACTCCCAAACCCCCCCCCCCCCCCCCCCCAGAATCATAAAATTCTGAATGGTCCCTCAGGACAGTATGTTGGCCCAGTGATGTGGCCAACCTTCATAAGAAAACCACGGTGGGAATCAGAAAGGGACCCCATGATTGTTTGCCCATTTTCCTGTCACCTGAGCCGAGCCCCTCCACTGAGAAAATGTTGCATTTACAAATATGCTTGTTTATTTTCTGTATAAACAGTCATTACATGGATCACCTGATCCCAATCGTCTGAATGCACAGTATTGGACTTGCAGAATGTTTGTACTCAAAATGTGTGAAACACAAACTGAAACTGTTAGGAGATCAATGGCTTAGAATGCCATGGTCACCCATGTAAAACACTACGTCACTTTTCTGGAGAGAGTGGTGTCATACCTTTTCTCGACCAATGAAAATTGCAAGAAAAATGATGTATTTTCTACCTCAAATGTCTACAAATATGAAATATTCTGTAACTGGAGTTTCACCCAACATAAGATGTTCAGACGTTAGGCCTATTCCTTATGAATCTGCCAGCTGGTGCAGTGACATTTTAGAGTGACAAAACTTTTTGACTTGTGCCTCAGTAAGCAGTACACTGTTCTTATCACTAGTAGTTTTGATAATTTCTTTGTTGTATGGAATTTCAATCAAGACTTAATCTTAAAATTCGATCCAGTCAAGACAAGACTGATAACGTGTGACTTCTTTCTGATTCGGATGAAGTTATTGAATTTTTTCCTCAATTTTTTGCATCTTTCTTCCGAATATAATGTTCTTGTTATTTGTGACGATTGAGTACTCGTTTAGTTGTTTCTCTATTGACAGACTGAACAATTCGTTTGCCCTTTTTCAAACACCTGTCCGACTCTGAGCAATGTATCTTTATGATGTTTCTTTATCTTTGCTCTGATATGATGTTTTTTGTCTTTGCTAAATTTCTGCTCGAAGTCTTGGCTGCATGTTGCAAATGTGGCACCGTGTGTAAATGTCATTGAAGATGTTCTCTTTGATTTATGCTGAATTTTTGATGGGGTTGTGCATTATTAAAGCGTGTGCATTTTCAGATGCACATGCATTTTCAGATGCACATGCATTTTTGATGCACATGCATTTTTGGATGCATGCATTTTCAGATGCACATGCTTTTCGGATGCACAGCATTTTTGAATGCACGTGCGTTTTGGGATGCGCATGCATTTTCAGATAAATGTGCATTTTTGGATGCAAGTGCGTTTTCGGATGCACATGCATTTTTGGATGAACATGCAGTCGTGCATTTTTGGATGCTTGTATTTTCTGATGCACGTGAAAGTCGTGCATTTTCTGATGCAGGTGCATTTTCGGATGCACATGCATTTTTGGATGCACATGCATTTTTGGATGCACATGCTTTTTTGGATGCATATGCATTTTTGGATGTACATGTAGTCTACTGACCTGCTCCTTTCAGTGAAATGTGATTTTGTCATTTTTTTTAATGTGAATTACGTACGTTATTGTGCCATACTGAAAGACCAGCAGAGGTAAAGAAACAAATACTTTTTTTAACTGAAGGACAAAAGTAAGTTATCAATTTTCAATTTGAAATAATTTAAAGAAAAAAATTCTCTAAACTTATTTATTGCTTGTTCTATGTTTTAGACATTAACAATGACCAATTAGTCATGTTTACATATTCTTCCACGGGTCATTGCCTCTGCACTGGTGCAGGTCATGAAATGCAGTAATTACACTAATCCTTAAGATCAGTTCCCCTTAACTGCACAAAAAGTACTCAGAAAAGTTCCTTCATCTTTCCTGAGTTGGGATGCGCCAAAAGACTGCCATTGGGTACACTCCCGGTTGAGCAATGAGGCCCCGTAATTGGGGTGCTGGCGGCCGGCATGTCCCAATATGAGGTTGTACGTAAGAGGGGCAGCTCCCAGCCAGCAATCAGCAAGCTCATGACCAAGTTTGGTGTAAAAGGCTGAATGAAAGACCTTCCAAAGCCAGGCAGACCTGAAGTCAAGACCCATGATCAAGACGGGCACACTATCCATCTGAATCTGGGTGACCGTTTCAAGACCGCCACATCCACAACTGAAGAGGGAGTGCCAAAAGAGTTTTGAGATGGCTCTCTAGCCACTGTAAGCAGGCCTGGCAGCCAGACATCCATGCAAAAGGCCTGTTTTGACCGATCTTTGAACTCTGATTTCCGACCTCCTCATGTTTATTCATTATTGCAAAGAAGCGAATCACCCCAGATCTTGTTTGATCTTATTTGTTTAAAAAATACAGAATTACAAACTGTTTTCATGTGCCATCAAGGTATTTTTCCTCCTGGGCTTCATACCACAGTCTCCAAAAGAGGCGATAACTTACTTTTGTCCTTCAGTTTATTTTTGCCTGAGGTAGTGTGGTCAATTTCATATGGGCCTACTTTTGATGATTATATTAGCACTGAGAAGGGGAAAGGTGTTTAAAAATGTTCAAAAATACAGAAGTCAAGATATTTGAATTTCAAAACTGCTTTATTTCACATTGCAACATTCTCAACTCTCGGCTGAACTCTCTAAGGAAACTTGAGTGTCCTGGGTTTCTTGAACATGACTTGGAATTTGTAAGTTATGTCGACGTAGGTCTCAGGACAGCAACTGTACTTCAGCGCATGACGTTTGGCTTCAGTTTTTCCCAGTTTAAATCTTGGGCCCTCGAAGAACGAAGATGTGTCAATTTCCCCCTGAAGCTTCAGGTCAACCTAAAATCAAATATTAAACTGTCAGAAACATGAAATGAAAATAAATCTTGTGCAAGATCCTTATGTGTTTAGCTTATACTGCTTATACTCATGTCGTGGACTCTTCTTTCGTTCTTGAATTGTGGTAGTGATGTGAATGATGGCATTTATGATGCATTTCGTTAAGTGCAGTTTGGTCATTCATCCTATCAAAACGGACAATTGCAATTCAAATTTGGGCCACAAATACAGAATATTGCACACATGACACATTTCAAAATTGATCATGATATTATACACTTTATGCTTTATAATAATGACCAAATTGTGATTTTTATTAAAATCATTTTTAGCTCCATGTTGATTTCGAGACACTGGCTCCATCTTTTGTATGAGTGACAAAACATTAATAACTTCAATACTTCACTTAGTTGACCCGTTGTTACAGCCGAAAGGTCTACATGCCCGCATGCAAATCGGGCTGCTTTTTGCATGCCAGACACTAAAATAGGTCTTTGTCACAATATCTACTCCCCTCGCCATGCTTTGCCAATATCCCTCACAAAATATACAAAAAGTGCAACCAAGCCACATTTTCTGTTGAACTTTTCCAAAAGTTCTGATGTGCTATGTTAGAAACTTTGTCATAGTATATTGACAGCCGTCTCTTCTACATCAAATAGTGACCAAATAGTGTCTCATGGTTAGGAACTATTTGGACACTATTTGTTAGAACTTAGGGCTGTCATGCACTGCCATCTCTTCTACAACAAAAGATTGCACTTAAAGTAAATGAAGTGCAGCATGTATCCAGCCTCTGAAGTTGAAGCCCCCTCTGCTGGATATTTTGGAACCAAAAATAGGACCCGGAGAATAATTGGCAGCTGCCAAAGCTCCATACAGTCTGCCAAAGCTCCATACGGTCAGCCAAAGCTTAAGATGGAATATCATCTGATGAAATAGGGTCTGATGAAATATCCAAATAGCATCTTGGGGGATATTTGACCTTTTCAAATATCCTCATAGGGCTATTTGGAATATCCAAAGTCTTTTGAAAAGCACTTTTTGATATTAGGCCCAATGGCACCCGTTGTTTCCACAATGTATATTCTATATTCTGTACTTACATCTGATTCGTCGTATGTCCAAGAGCCCATTTTGAGCGAGCAGTTAGCAATCATGTTTTCCTCATCCAAGACACATGGGAATTGGAAATAGTGACGAGGAACCCAAAGCAGCTGTCCATCATTAGTAAGCACGATGTTGGTCAGTTCACTCCTGATTGCCCATCTGTGGTTATACAATTTAGAAACATTTAATTAATGGCATAATACTGTATCAGTGTCTGTGCTAGGCAAGTAAATGATTACTCAGATGGGGTAGATGTGTAACATGATGAGTCCCGGTCTCTCTCCCATTTCATCAATCTGCCCTCGTGACCGCCCAGAACTAGGAGCAGTTTCATTTCAATTACCTTATTTTGAAACTTTTATGTATGTAGGCAATTGCAACTGTGGACCCAATTCTTAAGTAAAACTTCAACACTGTTCTGAAGTAAGTCCAAGTGCAATTTACTTTGCACTGATCATAATATTTCACTTAATTATATACATAGTATAGTGGGTTGGGTATAATAGGTTGCTCCTAAGCACTTGGCTTGGGGGCCGGCCATTTAGCTCAACTGGTTTGATAGCGCACCTTTAGAGGGGAATGTGTTATAATTATATGAGACTGACTGTCAGTGCATTAAAGAAAATGGCAGCCATTGTTATAGATGTTATCCATCCCACATGCCTATTATCATCCTTTAATACCCAATATACTTTCATCTCATCATATGAGTGTCCTTGCTTCCACAAGCAATTTGAGGACTCAATGGCAAAATATCCCCCGTTTCACTTACTTACAGACAGCACTGTATATGGATGGTTGGGACTTTACGCCCTCTATCTGTATTCATGCACTTTGCTGTCTAATTACAGCAGGAGGAGGAAACAATAAGAATGATATGAAACTACTGATGATGTGCCAGGTCAGCTTCTGGGATATGCCAGGTAGAGCCCTGCGCGGTCACCCAAAAGCACGACCGCCCCGCCCCGCAATGGACTAAGCTTGACCGCGACCGCACCGCCCCGCACTGCTGAAAAGCTGACCACAACCGCGACCGCCCCACATGCTTGAGGCCTGACCGCGACCGCCCCGCACCGCATGTGGACATGGTATGCTTGACCGCGACCGCCCCGCTTGACCGCAATATGACCGCAGATGTCCGCAGTTCAAAAGATTTTGTGACTCGGGTCCTTTGTTCTAAGAATATATATATGAAACTAATCATATAATGATGAAACATTGAATGGATGACTAATGATTGCAGTCTAGAGATTTGTCTCACTCCGTCATCTTTTTATGTAGATATTATCTAGAGAATAAGATTTATTTACAAGTTTTAAAGGTTTGAAATTAAATGACTTAAAAATAGAAAATATACCATTCACTTTTACTTTGTTAATCTGAAAATGCATCTTATTCAGTTCATTGTACTATAATCTAAGATTTTCACATGTATGTAATGGTTGAAGTCATTCATGTAATACTAACGAATATATATTTATTTTTGTTTTTTATAATATTGAAAATATTCCTAATTGCACTATTTTGCAAGTAATTATTACATTTTTTGTTCCTTGTGGGGTAAAAGCGGAATGACACTGTTTGAACAAGCACTGGGTGATAGCAGATATGCATGATTGGTTCCACTAGCTACAGGTGTGTGTAAGAACCAACACTTTAACAACAGGCTTTTATAAAAAAAAGAAATCAAGTTTTATTAATTAGCTTAACTTGATTGTGGAAAAAAAAATTGAAAAGAAGAAGACCATGGTATACAATTAATGCATAATTACAATTACCTGTTATGTTGTACTTATTATTACCAGGTTGCATTCTAATCATTAAATTAGTGGAATTCTCATTTTATGTGGGGGTATTGATACAATAACTGTACAAATAAAATATTTCATATTTTACATGCCTATAAAATCATGGTTAGTTGCTATTCTTATGTTATTATTAATGTTTCTACCAGGTTACTAAAACACTAAATCTTGATTTCTCAAACTTTAGGTGAATTGCCACTTGTTATAGGGGCATTGACCCAATTGCACTGTCTTTGTCTTGAGACAACAATGGTGGTCCAACAATAGATAGGCCTACCCTTATGCAGCTATATTATACACTTCTTGTCTATTAAGAATGTTGGCCTATAAATATCACATTCTAATGTTGTTAATGCAATTCTCTTCTAGAATATTTCCACAATTCTGCAAAAACGCAAAAGTTTGATTTTTCCAATAACTTTGGATGTTAATTTTCAAAAAAAACAACAAATTTCATTTACTAATAAGCCGACAAATATTATTGATGTTTAGGAATTATGTAAAATATGCCAATTACTGAATGTCATCTATATCACTATATTTTCCCTAAATTAAAAAATATATATACCTATGTAACAGAAAATACTGACAGATTTTGAAGTTTGCGGTCATTTGCGGTCATATTCTGACCGCATGGATTGCCCGCCCTGCGACCGCTTGGCCAAAAGTATGACCATGACCGCCCCGCCCCGCAAAGGTTTCAACCTGACCGCGACCGCCCCTCACCGCATGCGGTCAAGTAATTTTATATGTAATATGAAACTGCTGACCAAAATAGGTCCAGGTGAGCAAGCCAGCCCTGAAACAGAACCTGGAACAGAACCTGGGATTCAGCGACATGGAGACCAGAATACTACCAACTGGGCTACCCTCATTGTTGTGCAGCTTGGCGTGACTTACGGGATCCGATGTCAATTTTTTTCTTTTATATAAATTTACATTTTATAGTTTGGTCCGGTCAAACAGCTATCAGAGATTTTGAAATTTATAAAAGAAATAGGCCTACCCACTGTATGGCTTGATGTCTGGAACCCAAATACTTCCTGGGGAAATTCGAACATTTGTTACTCCCTCAAAGTCTGACGCGTTCCAAGGTAGTCTCTCGTCGTTCCAAATCTGCAATGAACAATTATACTCATTACCGTGGTCAGCATGTGATTTTGAGCCTCTCACTTGAAGTTAGCTGTTGTTTATGCTAACCGTCATGTGTTAGGCTTAGCTTCCAGCACCTTAGACCGTTAAACTAAAGATTGCAACCAGTGGCGTCCTTATGGGAGGGGGGCACGGGGGGGGCATGTGCCCCCCATATACATTGGACCTGTGCCCCCCAGGCCCTCCCATATGAACTTCCTGAAAATATACGTATAGTGGGTGCCCCCCTGCTCGACACCACCTACACTCTAAAAAATGTCGGGACAAAATTGGTTTTTTAGATTCAAAATGGTTTTTTTTTTTTAATCCATGTTGGTTTTTTGCATTGAAATTTGGTTTTTCAAAAAACCATTTTGAATCTAAAAAACAAATTTTGTCTGAAATGTTTTAGATTGTAGTTATGCCACTTATTACAACCTTGAGCCAAGGGCAAGGGTGTTGGGGTAGCTTCACATAGCTGGCATCAGGGAGGGAGTTGCAGGGTAGTGCTATTTATAGACACAGCACAGCAGACTGCCTCACCAATCCCCTGGTGAGAAAACTTTAAATGATATTACTTTAGGTTGTAGGTTTACAGTTGGCCCCGTACGCGGAGATTCGCTATAGATGACAAATTGAAATGTGCTAAATTACACAGGATATCGAAAATGATGAAAAAAGAACTCACATAATTTTCCCAGACTTCAATGGTGACTCTGTCATTATCCAGGTCGTAGTCGACTATTTGCATGAGAGTCAAGCCATGACGCACTGTGACAGCAGCGTCTTTTCCCCCCGGCCTCTCCTCTGTGTTTCGATAGAGTTGTTTCAGTATCTTAGCTTCACCAAGGGAAGCATCGCAGCTTGGGCAAAGACTTCCAAAAAGCTAAAAGTAAAGGACAAACTTAGACATAAAATACAGATCTTTTATGTTCTAGCAGGTGATTAGATGAAAAGTGAAGGTATTGGTAAGTATGAGTTAGTTTTCTGTACACATAAAATTTATAAATTTGTTTCACCATCATCTAGAATATTTATACAGATGTCCAGGAATTGGAGTTTTCCAATTTTGTATCGGGTTCAATTGTTAATTGTATGTTGTAATTGATGCTGTTTATGTGCGCAAAGAGATCATGTACAAAGTGCCCTTGGCGGACTGCCGGGCAATTCCGTAAACTCAAATTTACAGATTTGGCACTCCAGCTTGTGTAGCCCTATCATCATATCTCAGCTATTTCATTGTTATATAGGGATGAGGCCAGGTAATAGGGGTATCAGACAAGTCACCAAACAAAGCTCTAAGTGCAACAGGAGCTGAGCTACATCAAAATATATAGCGTTTTGGACGTACATCACACGATGTACGTCCGTTGTCATCCGAAACGCTGATATTTTGATGTAGCTCAGCTCCTGTTGCACTTAGAGCTTTGGTTGGTGGCTTATCTGATACCCCTATTACCTGGCCTCATGCCAGGATAACAATGAAGTAGCTAAGGTATGGTGGTAATAGGGCTGCACAAGCTGCTAAAGTGTCAAATCTGTAAATCTGAGTTTACGGAATTTCCCTGCCATTACATCATCTACATATCTGATCCTGAGTGTGAACAGCAACAAACAAAAGCAGCCAACCTGCGTAATAACTCATATGTGGTCAAGACCTCAAGCAAAGAGGTGAAAACGTCTTATTACAGCCAGAAAATTTGATATGCAAAAAGAGTGGACCGTTGCAATGTGAAAATGGCTTTTCGTGACTCATGATAACTTATGAAGTGTCATCTTCTCTACATTCAACATGGGAAACAAAGAGGCTGTTTGATTAACCATGATCAAGAGAAGGCCATTTGAATTCTTATAACTGATTTTAAGAGGGAAAATCAGATGCGTAATCCTTTCGTTTGCTTGACACCAACAAGCGGGTAGTCTCCTTAGTCCTTAAATCAAATTAATATTGAAAGTATTGAGTTTGATCATGACAAATTATCAGCATGATGACACACGAAGTGCCATTTTCACAATGCAGCAGTCCACAGTCCACTCTTTTTGCATATCCTGGCTGTAATAATAAATGATGTGTTGCAAGCCCAGTGAACAACAATAATAATAATAATACTTTATATAGCGCCTCTTCCAGTAAACTGCTCAGAAGCGCTTGTGTGGGTATAGATTATTTGCAGAATGTTTTAAATATAGGTGAGTTTTTAGTTTTTTCTTGAAACACTGAAGAGTCTCTGAAATGCGAACACTGTCTGGTAATTTGTTCCTGAGTTTTGGTGCTGCAAAGGAGAAAGCTCGGTCTTCAAATTTATTTTGACTGTTAGACGCTAGCTCTGTCAACAAGATTTTACTATTGCTTCTCAGATTCCAGTCTTGACTTGGTTTAAGCTGAACCAATTGTTGAATGTACAAGGGTGCTTGGCTATTTAATGCTTTCCAGGTGGTTGTCATCAGCTTAAACTGTATTCTTGCAGGAATAGGCAGCCAATGAAGTTGCTTTCTGTATGATCCCACACTGTCTTGTTGTTTCAATCTCTCTATGAGACGAACTGCTGAGTTTTGAGCCACCTGAAGTTTGTTCACCAGATATTGAGAAATGCCATACAAACGCCATTTCCATAGTCCAGATGAGGTGTGACCAGAGCATTTACCGCAGTTTTAACTGTATCTTTGTTCATGGATTTGCGAAGTTTCGAAATGTTTCGCAGATTAAAATAGGCATTTCTGCACATTTTATTAACTTGTTTCCCCATGGTCACATTTTTGTCAAAAGTTATGCCTAAGTTCCTGACGTTATCTGCTGTTTTGATTGAAACGTTTTCAACATTGATTGATGAGACTTGCACTCTAAATTGGAAATGCGTACAACCTAAACAAAACCTAAACATTCAACATTCCCGCTTTGAGCGCGTTTATTGGTGTTTAGCTTTTTCTTTATAAACACTTTGTTTAGCCAAATTAAACAAGCTGCGTAAGCGACTGCGCAGATACAACCTAAACAATTATGACAGAAAACATTTAGTTTTAGCGTTTTATTTGTTTAGAACACTAAACAATACCTAAACAATTAGGTGTATAGTCTAAACAACCAAGTGTCTAATGCCTAAACTACTAAATGTTGACAACTTAAACAAAATCTCAGCAACTAATGTGCGTACAAAATTCCCGCTTTGAGCGCATTTAAAAGTGCGTACAAAAAGTAAATGTTTAGGCTGTAAACAAATGCGTACATCTTCAATAAAAGTTTATATGATGTGAAAAAAAGTATTCCATACTTTTATCTATACAGCGATAGTGGCTGTACAGGCAGCAGTTCTATGCTTTACATACCAAAAGTATATTTCCAAATAATCCCACTATCTCATTACTTACGATCTGTCGTAATTATGAAAAATTATTTCAGCATTTTATAAATTATATTCTCATGCAAAAGACGCAATTCATCATATAATAATTGTATAACACCTCCTGTCCAATAGTTTACCTGCCTACATGCCATATCTAATGATAGTGCCTAAAAATGTAGCAATTTAACTTCCCAATAAGTAGCATTGACAAATATTCTGTACTTGAAAGCACCTTATTATAATGACTAGCTAAATCGATGACTGTTTCTTTTTTGTAAATCATATTCTGAGACTTAACATTTACAAAATTACAAAATTGAAATAAATACCATTTTGTAAAAACCTTACTGATCAATAGCGCGAAACTTCACACATCAAAACAAACAACTTTTTGGATTACAATTAATTAAATTTGGTACATAATCCAACTCTTTTGCGTTAAAACTTTTACTAAAATATCAACAACATTTATTATTCTATTCTAAATACAATTACAAAATACCTTTTTTTGTGCACAGTTTGCATTTTTCATGGTGCAGTTTCACATATCATTTGTGTGATTTTACAATTTCTCAAATCGTCCCAGTTAGAGCCAAAACTAATTGGATTGGCCTGAGGTGAACGGCACAAATGTTACACAAGTTTTGATTGTTTTGTGACGGCATCATTGTAATTTGCATGAAGAGAGGCCACAAATACATTTAGTAAGGGCCTAGCCTCAACGAATGATCCTGCTGTGATCTGGACAATTCTGAGAGTCTCCTTCAAACATTTCTGCATTTCCAAACTTCTTCTTCCACGTGAGAGCTGGGTTCATGTGTTGAACGTGTAAGCTCTGCAGGACTGCATATGTGTGCATGAACAACACATAACACAGCCTGTAAAAATGTGGTCCTAGTGGTTAAAATCAGTGCGTATGTATAACAACATTTTACGAGCTGATGAAGGTTGTCCGTTGTCCACGCATGCGCTTAATCCCCACTTACAGGCTTTGTCTCTGTGTGAAGCTGGCAAAGTGATCCAGACATTCTACTTTAGCATCAATTATTTGTCCTTGGAGACCGTAATAGTTTGTGGCACATATGACAGCTAGTGCTTCAGACCTTTGTGGAAGTTCACTTTGTGTGTATATTTTTTATTTTTGTGATTTTTCTACGTCCCGGCCATTCCACATGCTGTTTTCATAATTTGAATAAATGCAATGTGCCTGGAAGTAGACATACACACCATCTACGTGAACAGCTAATAACAATTTCAACTGGTATTCAGGCAGAAGGCCATCATTACCTGAGTTATTATACAGGAGAGACAGTGTTAACAATTTTTCATCAGTATTTAAGAATTAATTTTAAATGATTGCAAAAAGTCTAAGTCTGACAGCATATCAATGGCACTTACTACTTTCTAAAAATCTGTGCTGGTACAACTCAAATTTTAAGGCAATGGCATTTATAGAAAATTTGCTTTTAATTTAGTCCAAGATTTTCTCTTGACATGTCCTTTTGTGAAGTGATTAGTGATGGCATGGATGCCTGGAATCGATCATTTGAGCAAAGATTGGGTAAGTTTGATTGCATCTACTCTAACTAGGCCTACTCCGGAAATTATGTTTCTACTTTGAGAGTAAACTACTTCAAAATTGTCCAATTTATAATGAAAATGAGTACGGAATACCCTGGCTGGTGGAAATTTAAACCATCATTTGACATCTTCAATTGACTGACTTAATTGTTTCAATTAAATTACAGCAATCCACACCATAAAAACAACCAGCCACTAAATCAGAAGTATCAGCTTTTTATGTAATCAATCCCATGTCATGGGATATCCCAATTTCTAGACTCTGATCTACTGCCGGAGATGCAAAAAATGATTAAGAGTAAACTACTATACTCCAAGAATACCAAATGATATTGTAGTGAAATATGAAACCATTCTGCATGGTCTGGATGGTCTATAATGTGCCATTTTGACCTGGACCATTGATATACTGTCAGCATGATGAACCAGTTATATAGCCATATGAAGGACATTATCAAAAATAGCAATACTTGTTTGTTTTTAAGTAGTTACCTGAATAAAATTCCAGTAGCACCAAAGCAAGGATTCAAGGCCACTATTAGTGTCTGTCAGGTGGAGCCACGGCAACTGTCTTCCAATAATAAAGTTAGGTGGCACTGCCATCAAGTTACCCAGTTCAACAACTTGTTTAGTCTGTACAAAAGATCATGTAGATATCTACAATTCTACATAATGTGTTTAGGAGCTCCACATATTCCAATTCTGATTCCACAAATGTTTAGCAAAGCTACACAGTTTGTTTAAGTGAGATTACTTGTTTGTTTTTAAGTAGTTACCTGAATAAAATTCCAGTAGCACCAAAGCAAGGATTCAAGGCCACTATTAGTGTCTGTCAGGTGGAGCCACGGCAACTGTCTTCCAATAATAAAGTTAGGTGGCACTGCCATCAAGTTACCCAGTTCAACAACTTGTTTAGTCTGTACAAAAGATCATGTAGATATCTACAATTCTACATAATGTGTTTAGGAGCTCCACATATTCCAATTCTGATTCCTCAAATGTTTAGCAAAGCTACGCAGTTTGTTTAAGTGAGATATACATGTCGTTTAGAAAGCTCAACAACCCATTTACATTGTAAACATTCATATTGAACATGGTGTTGTCATTGACAACGTTTGAAAGCAACATCCATGGAGAACCTAAACAACTAAACATTTGAAATGTTTAGAATTTGTTTAGGTCTGTTTAGAGTGTGGAGCTTATTTAGTTTGTATGGTGTGGCAATCATGAGAAGTTCTGTCTTGTCGCCATTCTTACACAACTTATTTTCGTGAAGAAATTTTCGGATTTCAGTAATGCATTTTTCCATTTTCTCAACAGCATTTTCCTGATCTGTGAAGGTCTGTTTGAAAGATAAAATGAGCTGCTCGTCATCAGCAGCGTCTTCACTCACTGGAGCAATATATATATGAGTTGAATAAGACAGGACCAAGTTTCGAACCTTGAGGGACGCCAGATTTGAGTGGCAGTTTTTCTGATGTTTGGTCATTTATCACTACAGACTGTGATCTTTCAGAAATATAATACATGTATCATAAACTAAAGTTCTTGATAGTCTGGCAAATTATATCCCGGAAGGATAGGCGTGGTTTCTGTCGGCTTAGTGAGAAAGTGGCCATGGCCTGAGACTCGATCGATGTTTAAGTTAACTATTAAGCTTTATTTATTATGTATTTGGAATAAAATGCAATAAATGGAAATTTATACTTACCAATAATCCAGTGATTAGTGCTACTAGACCACAATACCTTGACTGCAAAATTGAAATAAAATGAATATTCAACAAGATTTAACCATTAGAAAAATATATCTGAGAAAAGAAAAGATGTAAATATTTTTTCAACTCTCAGAATATATATATAACCTCCAAAACCGTATTATTAAAAAAATTATGAAGATAAACAATTAAAAATATTTAATATCTCATTGAAGCTTAATTTGATTTTTAGCTTCTCAGATATATTGTCCCTCACCCAGCAGATTTCTTGCTATAGAAAAAAAAGAGCTCAAACGCTTTTTACCAAATTGACGTTATAAAAAATTGAGTTTACAGCTTTTGTCCTGCCAACTTAGTGACCCTAGGAAAAGTACCTAGAGAAGATCCAAGGAGCTAACAATCAATTATGAAGTCTTAAGACATAATTGTGTAAAATTATTTTTGTTTCTGTACAATGAGAGTATACATCACACAAGACTCAAGTAACTCATTATTTTATCTATACGTCTTTGACATTTACAGAATAAAATAAAAGAGTTATTGAACACTTAAATTGCAGTCCTCCTCATATTTACACGGACTCTCAAATTCTTTTCTATGCTGTTGAACTGTGATATCACATGTTAACTCAGTGTCAGAGCTTGCATCCCTATTCTCTAGCATTGTAAAATAGCTACAAACTGTGATGTTATTTTATACTTCTTTCAATATATCAAAATGAAAACTGTGAAGCACAGCTATTCTGTTCGCTCATTGGCTATCAGACTGTAATGCTGTCCTTTTAGAGGCTCTCCTTCACCAAATGTTCAGTCTGACATTGACTTCAAACGATGATGCTCAGTTGAGTTTGAGTCTTATTGGCTAGAAGCTGGTGAATCCGACCAAGTATAAAATGACATTACAGTTTGTAGCTATTTTACATGTATTGCAATGCCAGAGAATACGAATGCAAGCTATGATACTGGGTTAACAAGTGACATCACAGTTCAACAGCAGAGAAAAGAACTTGAGATTCCGCATAAATATGACGAGGACTGTAATATGCTCCCCTCGCAAAGACGAGACAAGGTACTGTTTTGGCATCTTACCATGATTCTTGAAATTCAGCCTGTGTGATCGGTTTTGTGTGATCTGTTTTGATGAAATATTCTGTTATATGCAGAGGCATGCCCTAGTAATTCATGCTGACTATGATTTTGAAATAGTGGCCTACTTTTAATTCAAACACAATTATTCCAATGTTGTTGACCCAAAATGGTAGAAAGTCACTGGTACGTGGGCCTTTGTTTTTGGAGAGACAATTGTTGTAGTTTTGGTTGAAGTTCAATGATAATGCCTTTTGGAAGTTCAATGTGTCATCAATGATTAAGTATATAATTTTGTGGCAATTTGAGTAATTTGTACAAATGTTGCAGGATCAGCAATAATTTGCTTGGCCCTTGGTTTTTGGTTCAATTTGATTTGATTTAATTCATTGTTTCTATGCACTTCCAAATTGTTATTATTCTATGTGAAAGTTTAGTCAGCCCAACGTTTGCATTTTGCCAGGGAATTTTTTTCTTGGATGTGCATAAGCTCAGTAACATTAAAAATACCTGCTGGCGCAAGTGCTACCCTCGGCCACAGATAAAGCTCTATTTCAAGATTAAGGTCATAGAAGTAGGTCAAGGTCACTTGTGTGAGAACCCATTCAAGGTCTTACTATGATACCCAATCCCTGTGAGTTTGATGATCATAGACGGGACAGAGTCACCGGCTCGTGAGGTGTCTCGTCCCTTATGGGTAACATGTGAGTGGAGTGATCCAGATGGTTCAATCAAAAATTTTGATTCAGACATCCCAAAATATGATCCTGGCATTTGCTTCTCTTAACGCGTGACTACCTGACTACCTTCTTCTTCTTCTTCTGTTTGACATTCCGCCTGTTTATGAGGCGAACCAAAAATTTTACCAAAAAAAAATTTTTTCCAAAAAAAAATTTGGAAAAAAACAAAATTCCCCCCCCCCCAAAAAAAAGAATTCCCCAAAAAATTATGCTTTGGCATTTACCTATGAATATTGTTAACAAAACGAGTATTTACATGTCCCGTCTTCTATGCTGTGGCATTATCGTATTAAGATAAATATTAATGGAGTTATGGTGTACCCAAGCGTTCCACAAATATGGCTGCCAAGGTCCCAGATGTATGTCAAGGTCGCTTATTAACTGAGGGCTTTAGCCCATGGTGTGATGATCACATATTCCCGAGCCCATGGCGAATGACCGGCTTATACCATGAAAACACTCTTACAGTCAAATCTGAGACGATAAGCGGACAATAAACAATATAGTAATTATCGCTCTGAAATACTGACATGTGATTGGCTGACAGAGGTGTCAAATGGTATAAATAAACACATCATCTCTGCTGAAGAGAGTCTTAATATTATTTTCCTGCTTATTTTCTTATTTTTCTTCTTGTCTCTCATGACTGTCAATTGAATTTTCTTTCTTCATTTCTTATTCTGAATCCATTAGTGTGTATGAGATAATAGACCTGAATTTGATACAGTTCTCCTCTGTAATATGGAAAATAATTGGAAATACACCTAGCATCGAAGTCATCATCATTAAGGCCTTTGCTTCCATTTATACAGACCTATTGTACAGATCTGATGTAGAGACAAAAATGCCAGCATTTCAAGCCTTTAGTTTTCCTAATTTCATCATATCAGTGTTTGTGGCGTCATCCACACAAAGAAACTACCATCTGCAAAAGTGTGAGCTACGTGAGTCCATTATCTCAGCAAAAGACAGTCTCTGACTCATTTCGTCTACACAGAAAAACAAGGCATTTTTCTTTCATTTTTGCAGAACTGATTTATAGACATAGACATAGACATAGACATAGACAAAGTTCATTTCATTTCGGTTTTTACAACATAAAACATTAGTTTGAGGACTTGTGTCACCGAAAAAAAAAAATTATTATTTCCTTAGAAAAAACAAATTGGGAAAAAAACCATTGGTGAATTACCTATAGCTATCAATAGATACCAATTGATGATTACTCCATGTCAATAATACAATACCAGAAGTTATTATTAATTAGATAGCTCATGTTTTTCTCGAAAACAAAAAGCTGCAGCGCCTGCTGTAAGTGAAATAGGTGATCTTTTGCAATTGGGTCAATGCTAGACATCCTTACTAAACTGCTTGTGGAAGCAAGTGTGCTCATCCAATGAGAAGGACACATATGGAATCATATAAGGGATGATATTTGAGGCATGTGGGACAGAAATGGCTGCCATTTTTAGAAGCGGAGGGCGGAAACACTAAGGTGAAGACCTAGCTATCCTTCAGTGGCCAACATTCATGAGACAGTGCCCTTGCATGGTGTGCCCCCTACCTTACAGGGGAATATCAATGATAATGTCAAAAAACATGTTTCAAGACCGGATCGTACGTCAACTAGGTAACCAAGGTGCGCGTCCCTGAGCGGGAAACCCGGCTGAGATAGAAAAATTAGCGACTGGACTACCAAGATTTCAAAGGACAAGGATATCCTCGGATGACTTGATGGACCCTGACCGCCTCCCATGCACTCATCTTGAAAGATGAAGATAGCCTTGTGATAAAAGGTGAAACAGAATCCCTTGACGACCTGTCAGCTATTGATTTTTATGAAGTTATTGCAGACTCTTGTGATAACACTGTAGCTGGAGAAATAAGACGTCAAACTAATGGAACCTTCCTGAATCATCCTCAGAACGATCAACAAACAGAGAAACTGACATCAGTCAACGAAATTGCCGGAACAAAAATCTCCTTTGAACCTTTCATAAGACTAGGCAAAGGTCTCATCTTCTCAAAAGAGAGCAGGACATGTACTGATGCTCAGCTAAACAAGCGGTTCAAGAAACATGGCATTGAACGCTTCAAACGTCTTTCCCTACAAAATGGATATGAATTGCTACACTTGACATTCAAAGACGATAAAGTTCCAAAGAAAGTACCTGTAGCTTTTGAAAAGTGCAGAGTTCGCCCTATCTGTCCTCGCCCAAAACGTTGTTTCCATTGCCAAATCTACAAACATTTCAGCAGTATATGTAGAAGGTCGACAGTTTGTGCCGATTGCGGAGATCTGGAACACACTCACCCAAGAGAGCAACCATGCTCCAAGCCCTCATATTGTGCAGCGGATCACCCTGCATTTAGCCAAGACTGCAGAATCTTCAAGAAAGAAAGGGAAATCCTACAACTACAGATTGACACAGGAATATCATTCCCTGCGCTAAAAGTATCCCAGAAGATCCGCAAAGAATTTCTTCACCAACCTACAAAGTTAGTTCCTCCAACACAGACATGCTATTTGGACAATAAACAAAGACAAATAACACCTAAGCAAGCCTCGACATAGCCCAATAAGGTGCTGCAGAGGCGTAAAACACAAACACACAGTACACACACACACACTTACTTGTAAATGACTTTGACCTATACCTAACCATAGTACATCATTGAAAACCAATGTTATACCACATGCCAGTAATATTGTACTTTATGACCCAATATGTTTTCATCTAATCGGATGAGAATTCTTGCTTCCACAAGAAGTTTGTTTGGACATTTAGCTTTGACCCAATGGCAAAACATTGGCTGTTTCACTTTCTTACAGGCAGCACTCATGCAGGCGTCTTTGTCCGCTTGGCTAAGGCTCATTTCTAATGTTTCACTTCTACTTATGAAACTTTGGTACGGAAAATAACTTGATGGTATGGATAATAATCATAGAGGAATTGCCAAAATGGCCGCCATACTTGAGTTGGCCACTGTGACCATGGTATTTCACTGAGAGTTGTGAAATTGGATAGGTCAAAAACAATTTACTGTATTATAATAATCGGGAACACTTTGGGACATCCAAGATGGCCAATTAGACCCCCAAAAGGCACAACTAGGACTATGATGCAATGATGTGCCAAATATGAAAAGTGTGTTTGCTCTTCTTCTGGTAGATTTGACTCAGGTGCTGATGAAACGTAAACTCAAATACACACACACTGGTAGATTTGTCCATAAATGGCACAAATTATGTAGGCCTATCATGGCTTGGGCCGCATGTGATGATGAAAAGACTCCTGCACCATGTGAAGTGGCTGTGAATTTATACAGGGGCACCCCATGATCTGTTATACCAAATATCTGTTATGAAGCAGGTGCCTGGCTGGCTGCCAGACTGTCAGCTAGGATTTCCCAGCTGGCAAAGTTGTTAGCTGGGAGTAAATTTTTTGTGTTCAATCGAAGAAATTTGCAGGCATGTAAAGAGAAAGTAGTTGAGGCGGCTGGCTGGGAAAAAAAAGATTCATATCAGCTGGCTGGGAGGTGCGGAATGACGCCTGGGCTGGCTGGCAACCCAGCTGGCAGCATAACAAATATTTTCTCCCAGTTTTATAAAAAAAAATAATCTTAGTGTCACAAAAGATGTGCAACCAGGAGCTTACACTGATATGGGCATTATAATAACACACTGTCATGAGGTGCCCCTGTTTATAGAGCTTTGTAAAAATAATGTATTGTCAGTCTGTTTAATGGTCTGGGTATAACACATATAATCATTATGTGTATATGCCTGGATGGATTTAGGGGGATAACCTAGTTTCTAAGTTTTTTCTAAGTTATTGAAGAGGTTTTAATGTTTATTACATAATCTTAAGCACTGTGAATGCACTGCTTAGTGCACCTGGGCCTATGTTGGACCGCTTTTCAATCATCCTTTGCCTAGACCCAGGAGTCAGTTGAAAATCAAATCATGACTGACCAAACAGGAATTCAACTGATCAATACAACTGGTTGGCAGAATTCGACTCCAACTAGTTGAATAAATTACAACTGACTGAATCCATCTTTTCAAACATTACTATCATCCTTTGTCAAGATCCAGGAGTCAATTGAAAATCAAATCATGACTGACAAAACAGGAATGCAAGCTACATAGTCTTTAAATGTTGAAGTATTTGGTTATATGTATCTGGGCTCAGGAGGTTCCTAAAAAAGTTGTATTTTTTTTTTAATCTTAGGGTGGTTCCTCGATAGCGGCCAATTTTTTGGCCTTAGAGGAATCTCCCTACATAATGAAAGTTTTTTTGTTTCTTTTCTTTTGTATAAATGTGTGATCCAATATGTAAATAAACGTCTATTGTCTGTCTGTCTGTCTAGCTGTCTAGCTGTCTGTCAACTGATTAATTCAAGTAATTGGCAGAATTCGACTCCAAATAGTTGAATAAATTACAACTGACTAAATCCAACTTTTCAAAAATTACTGTACATCATCTTCTATCTTTATCTTATTGATATTTGGCGGTTTCAGCAGTAAATTGAATGCGTCAAAAAATTTGTTCTAAAAAAATCATTGAAGACAATAGATCAAACACTTATTCCCTTTCAAAGTGATTAAATCAAAGTGGTTTTCATCCTTGGATATGCTTTCTCAGTCAAGATTAGTTGATTAATTTGGCAAAACACACCAGTGACTAGTTGATCAAAATGTGACTGACTAGTTTAACATGAAATTCAACTGACTTTTTCAACTTATTCGACTGACTCCAGGGTCAACCTTTGCCTAAATGCCTTGTCCTCTTCATGTCCTAATTAGCCTACCAAGTGCAGAAATAGAGAACGTTAAGCCCCACTCATCCATCCTCCCCACTCAAGTAACCCTCATCTGACTTGGGATGACATCTGACTTGGGATGATGCACTAATAGCCAACACCGGTGCTGATGGGGCGTAAAACACAAACTCACTCACTCACTCCCACAACATGGGAATGGATGTTTTGCCTGATTACTCACCATCTGCAAGTCGCACAACAGAGAAACGCATACTCATGGGTAGACTACCATAGTACAGGGTAAAGTTGGCAATTCGGGGGAAAATTGGCAAGCTATTTTTACCCACTTAATGGAAGCAGCATGTGAAGTGGCAGTGAATTTATAGAGCCTTGTAAAAGTTATGTATTGTCAGTCTGTTTAATGGTCTGGGTGTAACACGTATAATCATTATGCGTATATGCCTGGATGGATTTAGGGGGATAACCTAGTTTCTAAGTTTTTGAAGAGGTTAACAATGTTACATAATCTTAAGCGCTGTGAATGGACTGCGCAGTGCACCTGGGCCTATGTTGGACCGCTTTTCAATTATCCTTTGCCTAGACCCAGGAGTCAGTTGAAAATCAAATCATGACTGACCAAACAGGAATTCCACTGATTAATACAACTGGTTGGCAGAATTCGACTCCAACTAGTTGAATAAATTACAACTGACTAAATCCATCTTTTCAAAAATTACTGTACATCATCTTCAATCTTTATCTTATTGATATTTGGCGGTTTCAGCAGTAAATTGAATGCGTCAAAAAATTTGTTTTCAAAAAATCATTAAAGACAAGAGATCAAACACTTATTCCCTTTCAAAATGATTAAATCAAAGTGGTTTTCATCCTTGGATATGCTTTCTCAGTCAAGATTAGTTGAAAAATTCCAACTGACTCTGGCAAAACACGCCAGTGACTAGTTGATCAAAATGTGACTGACTAGTTTAACATGAAATTGAACTGACTTTTTCAACTTATTCGACTGACTCCGGGGTCAACCTTTGCCTAAATGCCTTGTCCTCTTCCTGTCCTAATTAGCCTACCAAGTGCATAAATACAGAAAGTTAAGCCCTACTCATCCATCCTCCCCACGCAAGTAACCCTCATCTGACTTGGAATGATGCACTCATCCATCCCACAACATTGCCTCTAAATAGCCCACACCGGTGCTGATGGGGCGTAAAACACAAACTCACTCACTCAATCCATCCCACAACATGGGAATGGATGTTTTGTCTGATCCACACATCTGCAAGTCGCACAACAGAGAAACGCATACTCACGGGTAGACTACCGTAGTACAGGGTAAAGTTGGCAATTTTGGGGAAAATTGGCAAGCTATTTTTACCCACTTAATGGAAGAAATGCCAACTTTTCTCTCTGACACAGGGTTCTTTGGCAAAGTTACCGCCTGTGTCAGTGAGGAAAGTTGGCGTTCCTGCCATTAAGTGGGTCAAAATAGGTTGCAAACTCTACCCCGTTTTACGGTAGCTAATTTATAATTTCTTTATTCCATTTTTTTTTTTGGTGTCATTTTCGACCAATTTTTGAAAACGACCACCCATACACAAAAGTGGGAAAGACTGTTGGGTTGAATTGCATGTCCAGGGCTGGAATTTTATATTTTTGGCCCACTGGCCAGCAGAACTAGTAAAGTCAAAAATTTACTAGCCGGCCTTCACCAAATCTACTAGCCTGTAAAACGCGGACTATTATCAACAATTTAACGTTGCTCAAGTTTGGCCGAAAATTTCCAATCAAATTTATGTCATTAAATTTTATGTCATTTCTAAATCAGAAGAAATAAATGTATTAATGTATCTTTGAACTTTGAAATTATCAGCATTTAAACTTTTATTGTCAATGACAATATCCATTCCCCGCTGTTTGGGTGAGTCTGGATCCTAGTGGCATAAATATGCTCTCTAAAAAATGTCGGGACAAAATTGGTTTTTTAGATTCAAAATGGTTTTTTGAAAAACCAAATTTCAATGCAAAACCATCATCCCAAGTCATACCATGACAAAATGGCCCATAGCCGATCAGGGACTGCTACTTCACAGTTTGAAATTGTTGCTTCTGTTTCACACAGTTACAAATGGAGAAATTGTGTATTGTTGAAAGGTGCTATCACAGTTCCGAAAATTCCATTGAATTATGTATTTTCACAGTTCTGAAATGAAACTGTTTGAAAGTTAGCTTGTTTTACACTGTTTTTCTTGGTTGCCAGTAATCATCTAAGTGTCCATAATCGGACTAAATCTGCCTCCAAAATGCTTATGACCTAAATAAGCAGCCAATCACAGAAGAGGTTGGAAATAGCAGAAAGCCCTGTCCATTTTAGCAGGGCTTCATGGTCACACAACCCTTTGAATGAGAATCCAGTTTTAATCACATTTAAATGGGTGTCAAGTTCAGAGTCTATTGACCTGAGGCTCAAGACAGGGGATTATAGCCAGCAATCAGTGCAAAACAATACAACAAGATTAAAATTTTGTTACCTGTTTCTTGAAAGAGCCTCATGAACACTGTCAAAGTAGAAGATATCAGAGCTGAGCCATGGACTTATTGCCAAAAATATCTCAATTGAGACATTTTCAGGTCTATTTATCAACATGGAATTATCTATTTACTGAACCTTCATTGCAAGGGATATACCTGGAGAGGGCAAAATAAACGTATTGCCCTGTAGACGACAATATGCAAGGTAAGAGATCAAAATTCTCCTAAAACCATGTCAACACAGAAAACTTTTGCCAACTTACCTGGCAACTTTGAAGCCATTTAATTCAGTATCAAAGAAGTCTGAATGTGTACTTTAGCATAGATATAACCAATAATGATTACATAGACAGTTCTGCATGGTGTTATGTTGCTGACAACAATTAGATTCATAGTAATTTGATTTTTTTTTCAAACATGTGCTTTTTACAAGACATTGTTATGATCAAACAGGAAGTGGAACAACAGTGCCACCTTACCTACACATGCGTTGGGAGGATGTGCAAAACCAACATGGATTTTTAAAAATTCCATGTTGGTTTTTTGCATTAAAATTTGGTTTTTCAAAAAACCATTTTGAATCTAAAAAACCAATTTTGTCTGGAATGTTTTAGAGTGTGGTGGAAAGTTTAGAAGCCTCATCCAAAGACACATATTTTTTTATCTGTTATAATAAATGTCATAATATGACTTTAGTGCTGTGAAGGTGATATTCAGTTGTAACTATATAAAAAGGCGATACGGATCAATGAAGGTCTAAAGAATTCCAGAATGGCGGGTTGGTTAACAGTTGCAGCCAATTGCTTAATTAGAGCAGATTGCAGTCCACTATAAAAATTGATTTTTTAAATTATTATTTTCAATTGCAAACTGACTTTGCCATGTTATTGATAGATTTCTGTTGGTCTCCTAGTATTCTTATTTGATGGGAGTACCTCAAGTCAGTTTTGTTTGTTGTCACCTATGCTGCCAGAATTGAAAAGCACTGAATCAACTGATTAATCATTACTGACGCAAACAAAACATTTTTAAGCCAGTGACATTACAGCTCATTACACTGCCAACTTGAAAGTTCATTTTGAAACTGTTTGGATTGACAATCTGCAAATAGCCATGAACGTGAACGTTATGAATTTATGACCCAACCGATAAGCAGATGTTGGAAATGTTGTCAAAACCATTTTAATATTAGTACAAGTTTGTTTTTATGATGATGGTTTTATCAATTGTACAACTATTTCTGACTTATCAATAGTACCTTCAATCAACTATTACATAATATCTACCATTACATAATATTAGTTATTCATTGGATGTACTTGTTAAATGGAAAGTCAGAGAGTCGATTATCACTGTGCAAAACAAGAAATCAGTCATTATGCTTTTTCAGTTGCATGTTTCATTCAATTCGTGTTGCAATGCCATTAGTATGTTGCCTGTTTCATTGTGCATTCATTCTCGATAGAATATTTTTTGTCATTTAACTTCAAGCCAGTGCCCCATACTTAGCTGGTTGTCGCTTGTAACAGGTGATATAATATATAGTGCAGGTGATATAATACGTGTAGTGCCGTAGTGGGTTGGGTACAATAGGTTGCTCCTAAGTTCTTGGCTTGGGGGTCAGCCCTTTAGCTAATTTGGTGAGACAGCAAACTTTTAAGGGGAAAGTACTGTATGGTGCATAAGCCTGAGGCTGACTTAAGGGTAGCCAGTTCGACTCCCGCTTGTGGTGGCATTGATGTGAAGTGTTGAGTGGAGTGCAGTCTCAGGGAAGTTGGGGGATATACTAATAGGGTGCAGTGTAGCGGGTCGGGTATAATATGTTGCTCCTGAGCACTTGGCTTGGAGGCTGGTTCTTTAGCGCAACTGGTTAGACATCTGACTTTGAAGGGGAAAGTATGTTATGTGGAGAAGTCCACTCTCTGTGATGTCATATGTTACAGGACACAGGTACATTGGTGCCTATGACAAAAGTGAAAAAAACTTGAATGACTGCCAAATACCTTAATTATCACGATTATTAATTCAGCTAAATGCGTGAGGTATATGGCATTGATCTGTGACCCTTTGAGGTTGAAGGGGGAAGGTGTCAAATGTCAAGGGTTTGCTGTCATGCAGGCTAATGTTGCCAAGAGAAAGGCGGTAGCCATGGCCAGGATATATTATGATGACATTGGGCCTTGTGATGCCAACCGATCCGCTTGCACGAATCTATTAATGTAGATTTAATGTATTTCAGGTGCCTCAGATCTTAGTTGCCTTGTCGAGGCTTGAACATCTTTGTCTTTGTAAAGTTACCTTAGTTGTTTATCTCATTAGTGAGTAGCTTGTCTTCGTTACTGGCTGCAGTTGTGCTTATAATTGCTTACTTCATTGTAACATCAATATTGGGGCATCTTTTCGCATATTCTCTGCCTCTATATTAGGCATCGACACTGATTATAAATCATTATATCAACGCCTGATGCTACCGATACTATCAAAGCTCTTTTTGATGGTAGCTGTGTCAAAATGTCTGAACGAAGCAAGTGCAGGAAGAGTCATCACCGATGGCAGTCTTCATATAGCAATGACAGCACCGTGGACAGGACCTTACGCCCCCGGAAAAGATTTGGCATGTGGTTTCATAATGGGACTGGAGACCGTCAAGGAAAGACAACTTCTGCCTGGATTTAACATCAAGTATGAGGTAGGTCTTTTTTTTTAATTTTTATCGTAACAATGTATACTGGGTCAGATTCCCCGACTTTCAGCCAATGTGGATCCACCTAAATTGAGCGTCACAGTTTCAACACAGTGTCAGAGTGAAAGTTAGGTCTTGGAAAACCCATGCAGGTTCTACATCACAGCCTGTTAGCCAATAGGCTGCAAGAACAACTATATGTTACATAATACATGTTTTTACAAAAATTGTCAGAGCCTTTTGTTTATTGCAAGGTCCATTGAAGTTTGGCCTAAAGTTGTAAAGTCACAAGTTTGAAAATTAATCAAACAACTCTTTGGGGATTATAACAGTTGTCTGCTGTGAATGCTCACGAAGCTACCATTTTGTCAGATTAGACTGGTGATTGCCAATGATAGATCATTGGGATAACTAAAGTTGTGTTTCCTTCCAATATATCAATGTTTTAAAAACTGTGATGCTTTGATTTACTGTCAGCCAAATGGCTGGCAAGTTGTGACGAGGTGGTTGCAGGGGCCATCCCAGATAAATGCTAAGGTAGAATTAAATACAATGGTGAAGATTTAAGCTTTTCAGGGGGTTATTATGTAGTTTATTGGCATAATTATTTTAGTTTTCCTGACTTAATCTTCGTACATGGTACATTTAATAAAGCTATTCTAACCTTGTTGATGATACTTCCAGTATTTGTCTATTAGGACAGGAATAGGGCACAATGAAGAGGCGAAGGATATCAAGGAATTGATTAATGTCTATACATATAATATGTTTTGTGCGAAGGGTAGATATTGTAGATAGTGTGAGTGATATCATTTATGCATGTAGAGGGAGAGATAGTAGTGGTCCTGGTATTGAGCCTTGGGTTACTTCACATGATATTGGTAATTTGCTGTCTACAGGTGGAATGCTCTTGCATTGCCACAGATCAGGACATATGCTGTCTTGTGTTGCCACCTAGTGACTAGTGTGCTATTCCGCGAGCTCCTGCGAGCGTCCACATACTTTCGACCAGAGGAACGCACACAATTTTGTCTGGAAGACGCCGGGGCTGTTTCTGAGTGTGCTGATGGCCTTGTCTACTTCCTTAGAGAATGTTATTGCCGAGTCTGACTCTGGTATACATCAGTGTTGAATAGAAATTTTGTGAATGTGCAATGAAATTGGAACTATTTCTTGGGACAGCAATGCTGTAGCATAGAAAGTCAACTTTTGTGCCAGGTGGCAGCAGCATGCAGTTCTCATTTTCACCAGACTGGGTAATTTGGAAGAGCAATGATGTAAATATTGGTCATGTAAGGGTTGTTGAGTAAGATAGTTTGTAAGCCGAAGTTTTGGTATAGGCATCTGATTCTTAATGTGACCTCTTATTATCTTATATTCGCGAAGCGAAATTTAGCACAAGAAAGGTTTCAAAATTCTGTGCAGTGATGGTCTCAACATCAATGGTCGACAGCAGGAAATTAGGTCAAGTGGGACCAGCTTCTTATCAATGATTTAGTTTCGAATTTAACAAAACATGACATAATCATATTCAAAAGTGTCTTAAAAATTAAATATTCCAGTAATATTCCCTGTATCTATAATTTTTATGGAATAGTTAATTATAAGCCTTGAAAAGCTAAATTATATCATTAACATGTGATTCATTTCATTTCAAAACAGACAACAAGAAAACGTTTGTCAACTGATGATTATGTAACAGTGAGCAATTAATCTACATGTAGATCGTGTTATTGTTGTTGTTATCACTATTATGTAATATCAACAATCTAGCATAGACTTAAATTTGGCAGCTTCCAGTGTTGTCTTCCTTTTTACTATTTAGCTGATTATCTATCAATTTTATTTATCCTTAGTCCTATTTATTTGCTAGACTATGTATGTATGTATGTATGTATGTATGTATGTATGTATGTATGTATGTATGTATCTATATAGGCTTATTCTTTTTTTTAATCTACACTACCCTCCAAAAGTTTGAATACACCTGGATTGTGGATAAGTGCGGTTTCTTTTAAAAATACTTGATTTTGAATTAAATTTTTGTTTAATATTTACGTCAAATAATAACAAGTCGCAATGAAGTCACAAGCTGTCCTTATTTTGTCATTTTAGGTCATTTTAGTTGAAATTTATTGCCTCTCTCAATATCCCAAATTTTGGTATTTTTTAGAAAATTGTCACAGCCGAGTTATCTTCTAGGTTTATGAAATTTAATCACATTTAAGCGTTTCCAGAGTTGTAACATGATCGTAACAGTTATTTTAGACCCCGAAAAGACCATTTAAAAATTGGACATTGACCACTCAAAAATACAAAATTTAGATAATTTCGGGTCACCATGAAGTATAATCATAAAATGTATCTTCTCTAGTGAAAATTATTTTATTTGAGCTGTTTCAGCATTGTTTTGACCCAAAAACAGCCAAAATCAGTATTTTTGTCCGATTTTCAACTGCCATTTCTGGTCTGAAACTACTTGTAAAATCATCACAAACCAGTGGAAATGTGTAAAAAATGATAAAATGTCATAAATATGGAAGATAACTGTGCTTTTATAGCTGTTTATAAAAAATGAAAAAATGGGATATAGAGAAATTTTTATAAATTTATACCAAAATGATCTAAAACCATGAAATATGGACACTTTATGGCCTGAATGTGAATTTCCATATTGATTGATGTCAGTATAAAACAAATGTTTTGTTGAAGATGAGGTATTTTTGAAAGAAATCTCACCTTTTCTGGTGTATTCAAACTTTTGGAGGGTAGTGTATTTTATCTTTCTAATAGTTTCTAGCATAGGTAAATTTCTGTCTATTTTTTTAATATATCCGTCTTTCAATTTCTTTGAAATAGAAACGTAACAGCCTTTCATACAAATAATTTAATGAAAGTTATGGTAAAACCATAAGTCCTAAAAATTTTTTAAGTGCTGCGCGAATTTCGTGGCTGTGCCATTTACATATTATATATGGAGGTTGAGATGTGGTGTCTTATAGGGGTTTGGTATCTGGTGGGGTTGCAGTCTCTTGTGGGTGTGCAGTCTCTTGAGTCTTAAGAGTGTGCTATCTCATGTTGGGGGTGCAATATTTTGCGAGGGTGCTCTTATAGGGGTGCAGTCTCTTGTGGGGGTGCAGTTTCTTGTGGGGGTGCAGTCTCTTGTGGGAGTGGTCTGTTGTAGGGGTGCATTCTCTTGTGGTGGTGGTTCCCTTTTGGGAGTGCGGTATGTCTCTTGTTGGGGTGCAGCCTCTTTTTTTTCTGTTTTTTTTTTGTAGAGTACCTGTGCCAGCCATATTTGCTGCTCACAGGGATTTCGGAGTCTGGTTGGGGGTTTTTAATGCATATACACCAGACAGGAGGGTGGCCTACTAGGCCAGGCCTACACAATGCCCCCTCTCCCCGGCTGCAACTGCCACCAACTCCAATTAAGTTCCAGGACTGGGATTCGAACCCTGTTCTCTCAGACCAGTGGATTCCCAGTCAAGCGCTTTAACCATTAGGCCACGGGGAACTCTTGTGGGGGTGCAATCTCTTGTGAAATGTGGTCTCTTGTGTAGTGTGGTTGTAGTTTCTGGTGGGGTGCAGCCTTTGGTGGGGGTGCAGTCTTTAGTGGGGTGCAGTCTCTTGAGGGCTATTGTCTCTTGTAGAAATTCATCTTTTGAGTTACATAAAACAACAAATATTTTTTCAAGCCAATTTGCAGATGGGTTGGTGGCAGCAGCTTGTTGACCTGGCTTGTTGATCTCACGCAGAATGATCCTCAGGCTTAGGATATCAACAATCTTTTTGGCGACAAATTTCTTTAATGTTCTGCTGTGTGAGAGTAGAAGTTTTTTTCATTGTTGTCAGCTCATTTTAATGGGTTTCAGGGCATTTTTCTCTGATGTGTTCTTGTGTTTCTTTGTCCTCTTGGGATAGCCTGCAGTCTTCTATACTTGTTTATTTTTGTTGATCCTCTGCTTCGGGTTTCAACTAGTCTACTGCTTTACTTTGAAGTCTTGTCAGAATGCTGGTGTATGTGTCCTGGTGAAGAATTTGATCTCACTATATCTTCATAATGACTTACAGTCCTTGTCATACTTACATGGAATCTCAAGTTCTTTTCTATGCTGTTGAACTGTGATGTCAGAGATGACTCTATTCTAGCATTGCAATATATGTAAATTAACTACAAGCTGTGATGTCATTTCAAACTGGGTCAGATTCCCCAGCTTCTAACCAATGCGAGTCCACCAAACTGAGCATCACAGTTTCAACTCAGTGTCAGAGTTAAAATTGGGTCTGGGAATAACCCATGCAAGTTTGACATCACAGCCTCTCAGCCAATGGGCTGCCAGAACAAATATACATAACATAAGCCATGTGTTTACAAACAAATTGTCAACGCCTTCTGTTTATACCAACTTCCATCAAAGTTTAAAGTTGTAAGTTAGCAAGTTTGTAGATTTATCAAACAACTCTGTGGGGATTATAACAGTTGTCTACTGTGAATGCTCACAAAGCTGCCCTTTGGTAGGATTAGACTGGTGATTGCTGTGATAAATCATTGGGATCACAAATGTAATGCTTCCTTCAATATATCAATGTTTGATCTGTGATGTGTAGTTTACTGTCAGCCCATTGGCTATCAAGCTGTGATGACGTAGTTGTAGGGGCTATCCCAGATAAAACTCTTCCTCTGACACTTTGTTGAAACTGTGACGCTCAGTTCAGGAGGATCAACATTGGCTAGAAGCTGGGGAATCTGACCCTGTTTAAAATGACATCACATCTTGTAGTTAATTTACATATATTGCAATGCTAGAGTAGATTCATCTCTGACATCACAGTTCAACAGCATAGAAAAAAAAACTTGAGATTCCACGTAAGTATGACAAGGACTGTAACATCAATGCCCTCAAAACAGGCCCTATCCATTGCATTGAAATGAACTATCAAAGTGTCATTGAAAAACTTGGAACATTCCAGCCCAGTTCTGTCAGCACTTGCCATTCGTCGATTGTAATGGAGGATTCTTGTTCGTGTTACTGTAAGGTGTCATCAGCAAAATCCACCAGAGGGCCTATTATTTTGAAGCGAGACAAGATAAGAGAAATATACATTACATGGCTGTTTGCCAAATAACTATTACTAAACCTTAACCTGAGACCGACAAATCAATGCAAAAAGGCAGTTGCTCAACCTGTCATGTTTTGCGAGTCTTTTCTGTTCTACCAACCCAGGTGATTGGTCGAGAAAAAGCTGTCTATCTTGAAATAACCAATCAGAGGAGACTTAACTAGCTTGTAACAATCCTATAGTCTTTTCATGCAGCATCGGCTTACCCTTAATGGCCAAGAAAATGTAACCTAGATCTAAGTAACTTTCATTAGTTAATTTTTTCCACACTGATCCCATTGTATCTTTGAGATACGTATCTGACTTTTGAGCTTGCTCTCTTTCGAATAGTCGATGGAGCACTTGTCTACCATAGGCTGTTGTTTTCTCATATATATTATTTATACATAGAAGTATTGTTAGTTTTCTGATGTCATTCAGTGCTGAAGTGTCACTTTTAAATACTGGAGCCCTGCAGCAGGAATTAATTCCCTGAAAGCGTTGTTGTATTTGCCTGAATGATGTTCTCGATACCAACAACGCTGCTCTTAGCAGTATTCTTAACAATTCTTCACAACATAGCTGATGCCAGAAGAGTTATTACTGATGGTAGTCTCCACGTAGCAATGTCATCACCATGGACAGGGCCATTTAATGAAGGAAGGAAGTTCTCATGCGGTTTCATTGTTGGATTAGAAACTATCAAGAAAAGACAACTTCTGCCTGGATATGTCATCAAGTATGAGGTATGTGATTCAGTAAACCTTTAGAAGGAATTGAGAATGTTTCACATCAGAACCTTAGTTTCTTGAGAAAATTCAGAATCCTACACATCAGAACTTTAGCTAACTTAAGGAATGCAGAATGTTAAACATCAGAACATAAGTTTACTTTGTGAATTCAGAATGTTACATGTCAGAACCTCACTCAACTGAAATAATTCAGAAATGACACATCAGAACCTTACTCAAGACAAGGTTCAAGCTTTGAGTCAGATATTTCTGACATTTGACTGAAAAAAATCCTGAAGGCTCATTTTTCCATCCTCACCTCTCAGTGTAGGCTTGTGAACCTACCCTGACCACATGCACCATGTTTCAGTGAAGATTGGCAGCTTGCCAATTATGCATCCGGCGCCGTAGATCGAGGCACTGAGAGGTATGCAGGAGGCTCTGAAAGGCTATGATAAAATGGCCTGTCCAATTAGAATCTGGATTACAACTGTGAAATTTCTGAACGTTGACAAATGTTTGAGCTGGGCAATGTGTGAGCCAATGTTTGTGGCTAGGAATGGTGACTGTAATAAATCAGATAACTGTTTCGTAATTCTGCCAGCCTAAACAAACTTAAACTGTGAAATTTCTCTCATAAATAGTTAGAGGGGGGGGGGAAGCTGTCCACCAAGCAAGCCTGGCCGCGGATTGCAGACTA
Organism: Platynereis dumerilii; assembly: GCA_026936325.1. Taxonomy (NCBI): domain Eukaryota; kingdom Metazoa; phylum Annelida; class Polychaeta; order Phyllodocida; family Nereididae; genus Platynereis; species Platynereis dumerilii. Next base: position 37,411,138 of record JAPTHN010000006.1, on the reverse strand, counting down.
AGTGACCAGCTCATTCAGCCTGGTCAAAATGTAGGCACAGAGTTACCTGCTTACTCCTGTTCTAATACAAGGAACTGATAGATAAATAGATAGATATATGGATAGATGGATAGCTAGTTAGACAGATAGATAGATAGGTAGATAGATAGATAGATAGATAGATAGATAGATAGATAGATAGATAGATAGATAGATAGATAGATAGATAGATAGATTTATTTCATTCCAATCTCTAACATGTAGGTAAGGAGGGAGTTAAAAATGTAGGCACAGAGTTACCTGCTTACTCCTGTTCTGATACAAGGAACTGATAGATAGATAGACGGATAGACGGATAGATGGATAGATAAATAGATAGATATATGGATGCTTTTTGGATAGATGGATAGATAGATATATGGATAGATAGATAGATAGATGGATAGATAGATGGATAGATAGATAGGTAGATAGATATATAGACAGATAGATAGATTGATAGATGGATAGATATACACGGTATCCTCTGTCTACACCAGGTACTGTGCAAAGACTCCCTCTCTTGGATAGATATTGCAAAATCAACTGTTGATAAGACATGAAGAATGTGAACAGTGTTTTTCACGGTTTGCACAAAACATGGTTTAATTATATTTCAAAAATGGCATATTTTTCACAGTTAATAATAATCTTCTTGTGGGCCCAGTCTCAGTTGCACAAGTTTTGTCACAACAAGCTCACAACAAAAATCTGAAAAGGTTCCTGATTGGTTGTCACTTAAATATGTAAGTAGATCAATTTTAATGAGACTCCGCTCTCAGACTGGGCTTGAGAGCAGGGGTAGTGTCAACTATCCCTGCGTGAGGAGGATGCATTTTTCGCTCTTTGAACAAGGTTATCTTCATGCAAAAATTGTCTACTTTCCAATAAATACATCATCAATGACGAGATCTCATCCCTTTGTCATGTTTTGGACAAAATATGTCCGAAAACAGGCAAAAATGCACATTTTCGGGTGACAAAGTTTTTCATAGTGATAAAAATGGAGAGAGATTTTGTAATTCTGACTTCAGAATTTCACACAAGATAGCCTATTTTTCAGACGGAAATTCGTTCATAGTCAAGGTCTCCGTTTTGAGCCTTGGAGCATTCAGAACATCTCCGGTAGATAGCCTATATGTTCTGGCAAAGGAACCTCCTTTATCACTCCGACGACTGAAGCTATCTCTGCACTATACTGTCAAACCGGCTGCAAATCCTCTTAATCCTGCATAAACAATAATTATTGTCTTTTATCCTAACCATACAGATCGATATGAACAACGACCAAATGCTATTCGACCACTGGGATTGAGAATGAAACCCCATCTTGAAGCCGCCGGAATAGACACATTTTTGATTTCTGAGAACAAAGTTCCACAAATTCCACATTGGAGTATAGTAAAACCAGTTGTTAACACTGAACTGGAAGATCTGAAAAAGCACGAACAGATTGAATAGAGTAGTTTAGAGTACCAAAGAAGGTTCTACGATATCAAACTAAGATATCATGATCACAAATTCTTATATACAGATGGCTCAAAAGATGGAAACCGAACGGCTTATGCTGTAACTTCCTGTAAATCAAACCTGTACAGTGAGCGCATCCCAAATGAAAGCTCAGTATACACTGCTGAGCTTAAAAGCAATCTACAAAGCCATATGGCTTGCTGGAATGTCTGAAAAAGACAAATTTGTAATTTGTTCCGATTCCAAATCGGCAATCCAAGCACTTGCCAGCAAGAGGTTGGATCATCCAATATTACAAGACATACTCATGCTCCTGTCTGGAATAGAGGGCAAAGAAATTGTTTTCTGCTGGATTCCTGGTCATGTGGGATTTGCGGGAAATGAAAAAGCAGACCTTATGGCAAGAAAAAGATGCTCTTTCCGAAGATCTCACTGATGATAATATACCTTGCACGGACCTCCGTCCAACTATCAACGATTACATAAAATCCAGATGGCAGATTATGTGGAACACATGTGAGAATAACAAACTTAAGAGTAATCTTTCCCAGAATCAGGGATGTACAACACATTACCTCCAGAACACGGAGAGACCAAATTGTGATTCACAGATGTCTTATTGGACATTCAAGACTCACACATTCTCATCTTCTACTGGGTGACCCAGCCCCGATTTGTGAGAAATGTCACCTCACGATTAAACATATCCTAAAGGATTGTAGAGATTTTCAAACACAAAGAAATGCACTTCTCCCAACAAACCCACTTCGACTTCTCATAGATAAACCAGAAAACATAAGCTCATTTTTGTACCAAACATAGACAATGTCAGACATACTACAAAATATGAGGAAAATAAACAAAGACAAATAACAACCTAGCAAGCCTCGATATAGCCCAATAAGGTGCTGCAGAGGCGTAAAATACAAATACACACACACACACAGATGGAAATTAAAAATAAAATTTTGGATCAAAATGTCACAAAACCTTGTCTTAACTGAAATAATTCCAAAATTGCACATCAGAACAATAGTTGACTTAATGAATTCAGTATGTCACATGTCAGAACATTGAATTCAGAAAGTTACATGTCAGTACCATAGTTAATTTGAGAAATGCAAAATGTTTCATGCCAGAATCTTAGTTAACTTAAGGAATTCAGAATGTTACATGTCAGAACATTAGTTGACTTCAGGAAATTAGCAAATAATTTTCACAACAGTTTGAAATGGACTGTCAATGTGTCATTGAATAACTTCTGACCTCATTGATACTCACTTGGTGACTTGTTTTGATAGCATTGAAAGTATAGGATAATTATGACCTCACCAATTGATCATGAGTCACTGAAAACAACAAGAAATTGATAGGGATATGACCTCACAAGGAACATTTCAGCCCAGTTCTGTCAGCACTTGCCATTCATCGACATAATGGAGGATTCTAGCTTCGCGTCACTGTAAGGTGTCATCTGCAAAATCCACCAGAGGGCCTGTTAAGTTTGATAGAGACAAGATGAGAAAAATATACATTACAGCCATGGCTGTTAGTTTTCATTCATGGTGCTGTCATTGTGACCAATCATAACAAAGCAAATACTTGCTAAATCTTCACCAAATTATCAGGAATTGTAGTCTGAACACAGTAGCAAGTGTTCTGATAAAAATTGTTGAATGAAAGAGTGTCATCAGCAAAACCCACCAGAGGGCCTGTTAAGTTTCAGGAGAGACAAGCTGAGAGAAATATACATTACATGGCTGTTTGCCAAATAACTATTACCAAACCTTAACCTGAGACCGACAAATCAATGCAAAAAGCAGTTGCTCAACCTGTCATGTTTTGCGAGTCTTTTCTGATCTACCAACACAGGTGATTGGTTGAGAAAAAGCTGTCTATCTTGAAATAACCAATCAGAGGAGACACAACTAGCTTTTAACAATCCTATGGTCTTTTCATACGGCATCGGCTTACCCTTGATGGCCAAGAAAAATGTAACCTAGATATAAGTGACTTTCATAAGTAAATTTTTACCACTTTGATACCAATTGTATCTTTGAGATATGCTCTCTTTCGGATAGTCGATGGAGCACCTGTCTACCAATAGTGAGTCGTAGCCTGTTGTTTTCTCATATATATTATATAAACATAGAAGTATTGTTAGTTTTCTGATGTCATTCAGTGCTGAAGTGTCACTTTAATTACTGGAGCCTTCCAGCAGGAATCAATTCGCTCAAAGCGTTGTTGTATTTGACTGAATGATGTTTCCGATACCAACAACGCTGCTCTTTGCAGTATCCTTGACTTTTTCCGTCAGCATAGCTAATGCCGGAAGAGTTATTAGTGATGGTAGCCTTCACGTAGCAATGTCATCACCATGGACAGGGCCATATAATGAAGGAAGGAAATTCTCATGCGGTTTCATTGTTGGATTAGAAACTATCAAGAAAAGACAACTTCTTCCTGGATATGACATCAAGTATGAGGTATGTGATTAAGTTAACTTAAGGAATTCAGGATTTTACACATCAGAACATAAGTTGACTTAAGGAATTCAGAATGTTACATTTCAGATCCTTAGTTAACTAAAGGAATTCAGAATATCACGTGTCAGAACCTTACTTAACTGAAATAATGCAAAAATGACACATCAGAACCTTACTTTACTGAAATAATTCAGAAATTACACATCAGAACAATAGTTAACTTAAGGAATTCAGAATGTTTCATGTCATAACATTGAATTCAGAAAGTTTCATGTCAGTACCTTAGTTAATTTGGGAAATGCAACACGTATCATGCCAGAACTGTGTTAACTTAAAGTTGAATCCCACAGAATACAGCTGCTCCACCTATTGTACTCCACAATTCAACAAAAATACCCCAGCTGGTGGCTCCCCCAGTTTGTCAAACTGTTCATATGCATTGGAAAAGCCACAGCTTTTTGAAAACAGGGGTAGGCTCACTCTAAAGCTGCTGGCTCAGCCAGGAATAATTGCACTAATCTATAAATGCACACTTTTTGGGTTGATATACAGGCCTATAATTCAATCCAACTTTCATAAAAATCGGAGAAGGAATCTTTGAGATATCCAAGTTTATTTTAAGGGGGACTTATTTTTGTTGAACTGTTTTTCATAATTTTCACATATTGTACACCACGTAACTCTCAAAAAACATCGGTAACCCCCCTTCAAAGACATGTTTTTCAGTAAAGTGTATTTTCAGCTATATTCCTTTAATTTTTCATAAATATTTCATGGATGTTATTCGAGTGACGCTGCCTTTCGTTATAAATCCCACACTCTTTTAGTATTTTACTGTATGTTTTAATGTAATGACATAAGATTTTGAAAAGATCATAGTTTTGAAAATTATGTTGGATAGCCCCCCTATTTTTTTTTAACGTTGGAAAGCTTTCTTTTTGAAGAACTTTTTGGCAAAGTTTCATGAATATCTCATGGATTTTAGATTTCTTGCTAAGTGTGGGATTCAACTTTAAGGAATTAAATTGTTACATCTCAGAACATTAGTTGACTTAAAGAATTTAGAATGTTGCATTCAGAACATCAGTTAACTTAAGGAATTCAGAATGTTACATGTCAGAACATTAGTTGACTTAAGGAATTGAGAACATTACATTCAGAATATTAGTTTTAAAACTTAAGGAATTCGGAATGTTACATTCAGAACATGAGTCAACTTAAGGAATTCAGAATGTTTCGCATCAGAACATTAGTTGACTTAAGGAATTCAGAATGTTAGATTCAGAACATGAGTTAACTTAAGGAATTCAGAATGTTAATCATCAGACCATAGGTTAACTTAAAGAATTCAGAATGTTAGATGTCAGAACATTAGTTAGCTTAAGGAATTCAGAATGTTACGTGTGGGAAATTCCTTAAAGTCATCAACCAATCAATCAAAATTTCAAAATTGACATACGTAGGTATAATATTTTATTCAAACACTTTTACATATATATATACAACACATACCTGTGGCAATTTTGACATTTTGATTGACTTTACGGAATTGCCCACATGTAACATTCCGAATTCTTTAAGTCAACTAATGTTCTGACATCTAACTTTCTCATCAAGTTAACCTTCACAATTTTATTTGTCAAGTATTCTCTCAACATGTATTTTTTCAAGTATATGCAATTAGAGTGAAAATTGTAGGGTTAACTAGAGATTTTTGTGATATTTCTGTGCTATAATTACTGTAAAATTAAGTTCGAAAAGGTGAAAATAACTTGCATTTTTGAGACATCACATTTAGCACAAATATACAATACTGAAGACATTTCATGGTTCCTAATTATTGCCATGAACTCTACTATGTATAAAAGATGAACTACAAATTCACACAGGTACAGTCAGCACAGAAATTATTTGCACACTTTGATTTTTCATCATGTTTCACAGAAAAATGCCGAACTGATCCGAAAAGCTTTCCTGTGTTTCAGAGTAGTGTTAGTAGGTTAGAATCACATGCATTTTAATTTTTTACCAAAATGCATTTTTTTGGAAAACTTGAAAAAATTGAATCCTGATGACAAAAAATTATTTGCACGCTTGAGCCAACTACCATAAACAGCATTTTTAAAGACAATAATCCAATTTTTCCAAACAAACAATGATTTTTATGGTATCTCTAACTCATTAACATCAATCTGACATTATTTGGGGTTCACAGGTGGTCCCGTGCCTTGAGTTGGTAAAATTTCAGTTTTGGGCCAATATGCAGATTATGCACATACATTTTAGGTCATATCTCAGCCCCCTGATGATATTTTTGCAAGTATTATAGATCATATGAAAGGCAAAGATATCTTCTTTCATATGAATAACAGTTATTGGATCCATTAGTCACTGCTCTTGAAATAATGAGTGATAAATGATTGCAGTTAGGGAAATTTTTGATGTCCCGTCTGGACACTGCATGTAGAGTAGGTCGGGGCAAGAAGCCCGGGTTAGGTGAGAGGCCCCCCCTGGCTTATATCCAAACTTACATTTTTGGTGCGTTTATCTATTGATAGGATTGAACCTAGAGGCGTTTTAGGTGACGTCACAAATTTTCAGGGCAAACAGCACCAAACCATAGTAGAAATTAAAGAAAGAAAAAAATGTGCATATGTGCATGGTTTTTGTAACTTTGACTAATTCTTTGAAAGGGGTTGTCAGAAGTAACTTTATAATTTTTTTAAAGTATAATGGATATCTGCATTGCTTCACCTTATGACTATCACATCAATATGATTTGGATCATGTTTTTTGCATTTTAGTTCAAAATATAGAGGTCAAATTAAAATATGTGGGTTTGGGGCGAGAGGCCCCACATGATATGGGGCATGAGGCCCCCTTCACTGGGGGGTCGAAGCTGCTTCAGGTACCATTAGTAATGTGTTCTTTACCTTAAATCTCTATAGAATAGCTAATTGAAATAGAAAAAATTTTGGCCCGAAATTGAAACGGGGCAAAAAAATAAAATAAATAAAAGTATGAACAGAAAAATTCTGAAATTCAGCCAAAGTGAATAGAATGCCTTAAAAAGGATAGAAGAACCCTAAGAAATAACTTTTAGGCTGAATGCACTCGCAAAAAAAATTGCCATAGAATTATAATAGGGGGGCTTCTTGCCCGATGGGTGGGGTAAGAAGGCAATTTTATTTTTTTTACAAAAATGGCCGTAACTCCTTTATTAAAATTGGTAGACATTTGTTTTTCTAGTTATTAGTAGAGTCAAGTGATCCCTTCCTGACAGCATAAGCATTCAAATAATCGCTCATAAAAAGTAGATTAAATCGCACCTCGAAGTTAAGGGGGGCCGCATGCCCCGACCTACTCTACAATTTTTGCATACAACTTTCAAATACAGGAAAAGAGAAGAATTTAGGATCACATTTGCAATACATTACTGTTCCCTAATTAGTTGGGCATCTTATGAATCCAGAAAAAAGGCAATTGGATGTTTCTATATTTTTTTAATACACCTTTTGTAATCCTCAGTTGGTGCGTCCCGGGTGAAGCTAAAAAGTGCAATGGGATTTTTGATGCAACAGAAAAACCATTGATCCAATCATTTTTGGAACATTTGATATACCGATGCATTGCTCATGACCTTGTCTATCAGGAAAATATCACTTTAATTGGCTGAGGCTATTGAGCCAGAACCTGTGATGGCATAAGTAAGACTGACAACAGCGCGACGCTCTTATATTCTGCGAAAATTTTGTGGGACCTCTCTTGTTCGGGTGCTTCCTGATGAAGGCTTGTTGCTGAAATTTTTGCATTCTTGGTATTTTCTTCATGCTCATGAGCCTGGCTTTCCATTAGTGTATAGAATATGGTAGAAAGTCCAACCTGTCATGGCCTAAGAGCCATATCTTTGAGACTGACAAAAAATGCGACGCTCTCACATTTTGTAATATTTATGCTGACCTTTCTTCTTTACATGCTTCTTGATGAAGGCCAGTCGATGGAAAGTTAACTTTTTTTATATGATTTTGTTGCTCATGAGCCTAGGTATCTGTTGGTTTATAGAAAGTATTTGTAAATGTATACTATCATGATATTAGAGGCATGTCTTTGTCACTGACAACAAATGTGGAACTCTTACATTTTGTAAAAATGCATGTTCAGACATGTCTTGTCAAAATGCTTTGTGATAAAGATTCATTGCTGGAAATTTCACATGTTTGATCTTGCGTTGTTGCACTTGAGCTTAGCTTTCCATTGGTATATACAAAATGGTTTTTAGTCAAACCTATCATGGTATAATGGCCCTCTGTTTATGGCTGACAAAAATTGCAACACTTGCTTTCCACATTACCTGCTAATTCCACAGTAGAAGGTAAAAAAATGAATAATCTGTATTGTGTTTGTTATAAACATATTACTGTGTAGAACTTGTGAAAGTTCCATAGTGATAATTTAAAAAGTCTTTGCTACAGAAGTATTTGAATAAACCAAGGTTCCTTTTGAATAAACTGCATTTTAAGTTAGTATTTTCTTCACATTCATGTTTAAATTTACTGGCATAATGTGGCCTAGTCATCATAAAAAAGTATTTACAACCTCAAATTTTTGGATTTTGAATCTCCTGATACACAGGAAACATATCAGTGATTATTGATTTTTTGGCCAGTTTGACCAGAAATTCCAAATTTTACCAACTTGTGGCATTTGTCCAGGTCGGATTACAGGTGTTGTCCGAGGAGTAAACTATTTTGCATGTTTTTTCTCCCACATGTGGGTATCACAATGGACTTAAAAGCAGCAATACTCATTAAATTGACTTGTTAAGTCCTTAAAGATAGTAAAATTGTGATAAGAAGGTTAATCATGCAGGTTTTAGTGTAGAACTTTGCTCTATATGCCACCAAAAATTCCAGAAAACAGCGTTTTGAGGTGAATAATCAGCCTCTAACCAATTTAATTAGCCACTGGCTAACCAATAATGAATAAGACAGAATATTAAGAGATGTTTCCCATAATATTTGCATACAAAACAAAATTATTTTTTGAATTTACCATATTGTAAGTATGGCATATTCCACACACGATCATGCATTGATTATCAAGACTCATTGATTCTTGCCTATTGAATAATTGTGACCTAAATTATTAAATTATAATAATAGTGAGAAAATCCTAATTTTACTGCCCCTTTTTGCAAAGGAAAAACATAGCTGTGAAGTTTTCATTCATTAATGGCCTCCATTGGGTCACCCTGTGCAGACACACAAGTTGCAGGCTGGCTGATAGCAATGATATGGTGCAAAATCTGAAAACTACTTTCTTGATGATCTCAACTGGCTTTCTCCTGTGCTATTACAACCTATTCTTCACCACTCACTGTCAAAATAGTCCATAAGGGCAAAATTATGTCTCATAATTAAGATTTTTTTCAGTTTTGTTCTACAAATGTCACACTTTTCTTGCATTTTGTATTTGCATATTGAACAAAATAATCAAACAAAGCTTGCCAATTCATTTCTTTCTGGCAAATGGACATGATAATGAAGTTTATTGCTCAGTTTCATCATACTTTCTTTTTCATCATCAGTTTTTATAGCCATACATAGAAAAAAAAGCATGGGATTGAGTGTATTCCTTGGGTAACCCCTTTAATTCCACCTGCGAACCCCAAATAATGTTTGATTGGTGTAAACATGTTAAATATACCATAAACAACATTGTTTCATTGAAGAATAATTGGAATATCGTCTTTAAAATGCTGTTTCTGGTAGTTGGCTCAAGCGTGCAAATAATTTTTGGTCATTGGGATTCACTTTTTTCAAGTTTTCCAAAAAAATACATTTTGGTAAAAAATGAAATGCATGTGATCCTAACCTACTAACACTACTCTGAAACACAGGACAGCTTTTCGTATCATACTGAAATTTTTCTGTGAAATATGATGAAATATCAAAGCGTGCAAATAATTTCTGTGCTGACTGTATGTCCGACAGAAAAATATGTACGTTCGAAACGGAATATAAATGCAAATATCGCTTTTGAAATGAACCTGGCTGATGCCTGAAATGGTTTTCTTGACAATAACAATAGAGGTCAACTGATTGATTTTTTCTACATCGAATTGACAAAAGTTTTGAGAAACAAGCCATTAAGTCAAACAAATGTCATTTCTCTGAGTACGTCCAACACAATGACATTTTGCCTCCGCTTCAATTACACTTTGAGCTGTGGTTGATGGCTCGTTTGTAAGCCCTGCTACAGGGCCTCATACCTATTTAACAATGAAATAGAGCTCTAAGGTGTGATGGTGGGCCATACACCAGCTGTTAAGGTGTCTGATTTGAACATCCAACTTTACGGAATTGTCCATGTACAAACATTGGTTCAATTACAGGTGATTTCATTACCATGCCATTCTTGTCATTCACACTTGGCTGTGAGGAATCAATGCTAAACCAGAAGTTGCTAGCGCTACGTTTCATAAATCCAATGTGTGACGTTCTGTTGCTTCTAAACCAATCAGATTAACCAAAAGTGTCATGTATTTGGTGGGTCAAGAACCTGCACTGTAAAATTAAAAATTTTGAGTTAGCTCAAATGATTGAGTGAGATGGTTGCACAAATTGTTTGAGCTAACATAGCTTGATGTTTTGAGTCATGATAATCTTTTCGTTGTTATAACTTTACAGGCAATTTCATTAGTTTGTGATTCTAAGGTTCTTTGCCCACTAAATACATAGCATTTCAGGTTAATCTGATTGGTTCAGAAGCAACAGAACGTCACACATCTAATATATCAGACGTAGTTAGTCCCTGCTTTGCATTGATTCCTCACAGGCAACTGTGAATGACCAGAATTGCGTGCTAATGAAATCACCTGTAAACAACAAGCTATGATAGCTCAAAGGAATTGTGCAACCATCTCACTCAATCATTCAAGGTGACTCAGAATTCAAATTTTACAGTGTGAGAATCGCGTACTAATGAAATCACCTGTAAGGAATTCAGAATGTTACATGTAAGAACATAGGTTAACCTTGGGGTATTAGATTTCACTAGCGGCCTTGATTTATCCCAGATGGGGGGCTTGATTGGCCCTGTTCATTCAATCACCTTGTCATGTTGCCATTAGGGCTTCTGTCCTATTTGGTCATGGCTGATGGGTCAAGCTCTGTATGCAATCAAATCTCCCAATTTGAATCTTCTTCTTTTGATACCCGGAGACACCCATCTACAAACAGGACACCCAGGAACCATTAGGGTGTATCTGCTTAACATTTATTGTACAGGTACGCCATATTGGTCACAGGGTAACAATTATTTTCTTTGCAATCATCATCATCATCTTGTGGTGTGTGTGTCCCAGGTCACCGGGTTAGCTCAACCTAACTGCAGTCTGGGTGCAGCACTGATAGGTGGTATTGGTAACTATTGTAAGGCTGTGAGTCTGGTACACACTCCTATTAATTCAGGGATGTCGAGGATCTATTAGTTGCTCCAACCCTCCTCCATTTTTGGCAAGGTCCCATGGGCTCGGACCAAGTTTTTGTTTCCAGGAGCGGGAGTCAAACCCACGTTCTCTCAGGCCAGTCGATTCCAAATCAACTGCTGTAACAATTATTAGGCCACGGGGAACACAGGTACGGGGTCCAAGCTTTGATAAAATGTCTATTGACAATTGTGGGCAAGACAATTGTTTTGATTTTATTCCAACCTTTAATTGAATGTGTTTTGCTTCTTTGTAGGCAAGAGATTCCAATTGCAATGCCAGGAGGGCAATGAAAGAAGTGCTGGAAATGTGGGCCTCTTTGGGTGAACTGGACGCCATCATTGGCGATTCTTGCAGCGTTGTATGCCAACCTCTTGGTCTGTTGTCGGCTGCCTGGAACATCCCTCAAGTGTCCAACTACTGCACCAGTGACGCTTTATCCGATACGAAGACTTATCCCACATTTACAAGGGTCGTGGCGGGCTACATCACCTACATACCCGTCCTATCTAAGATAGCGCAAACGTTCAACTTCACCCGAGTAGCCATGGTCACTGAAACGGCCGACCTTTTCCAGCTCATGGCTGATTACGGCAAGAATTATTTCGAAGGGCAAGGTCAGGAAGTCATCTACAAAGTTTTTTCTACAACAAATGCATTGAAAGATGGCAAGGAAATTGTCCTGCCCGATAAGATTGAAAAACTTCGGCAAATCATCCGTGAACTGAAGACCCAGACGAGATGTTTCATCATGCTGATGTACACCACAGGTAAAGGCATTCATCTGAAGTGATCTTCACAGTAAAACTAAATGAGAGAGTTGTACAGCTATATGAACCATAAGAGTGTCAGCTCTTCTTTTTTAATCTATACAAATCCAAAGGTCATATCCCTCCGGACTTAATGTTGACATTGAGATTGCTGTTTACAAAAAGATATCTGAAATCGATGATTATACCCAGCCTTTCTATGTGTCTATTTTAAAGGTATTGCCGGGGCCTGATATTTATTCGGTGAATTTGGCCAACAAATTTCTTCAAAAGTTTTGACATACTGACACATAAATGAAATATATAAGTAAAAAGCAATTACATTTTACACACTTAGACTTATTAGAAAATTTTAAAGACTTTTTTCAAGATGGGAAGAGAGCAATGATTATCGGTGGAGTTGCCCAGTGTATTAGAGCAAATGACTCATCTGTGTCTTGTGTTGACTTCCATATGTTACAATCTTTAACTTTTATTTAGACTGTAGGCTATATGTTACAATCTTTAACTTTTATTTAGACTGTAGGTTTCAAAATTCATATTAAACCCAGCACAGTAACTGAATTTTATTTTACAGACGTCAGACACTTTTTACTCCTTGCTGATGAAGAAGGAATGCTAAATGGCGATTATTTTTTCCTCGGAGCTGATATGTTCCCAACTTTTTCTGACTCGCACATTTGGAAACCGGAAATTTCGGACGTCTACCTCTTCCAGGGTTACATGGCTATGGACGTTAGTACGGATTTGGTTCCGGAGTTTGAAGAATTCAGAGACCAATGTTACAAAGCTTCTCAATCACCTTTTTTCGCTCCATTTAACTACATTCCTAAGAAGGAAGACATAACTGTTACTTCTGGTAGGTGTGCTTTTACTTTTCATTTTCATTCCTTTGATGCAACAGTAAAAACATCGTATGTAGCAGGCTACAGCAGCCTGCTATAGTTGCGAGCGTAAGCGAGCAGGCTACAACATTTCACTGGAGGTGTTCTATTTCACGTCCTCACACACATGCATTTTTGAAGCAGCCAGCACACAGTTCTGCTGAGTTCTGCTGGGCGCGAACCTGACAGGCAGCAGCGTGGACTTTAGGGGCAGCAGTTCCAGTGACCTAGACCCAAATTCGATACCCATTTCGTCATGAATTTTGTCAGTCTGCAGCCTAGCCCGCTTGCCTGCTTGTACAGCAGACTGTGTTCAGTCAGTGTATGTAGTCATTCCCGTGAGACTGTATATGTTATTGCTATATAGGCAAAGATATATCTTATTACTTCCACTTGCAAGTATATGAACCATAAGGTGCATGTTTCGTCTCCTATTGGGAGGGAGGGAAGGGGGAAGGGTTGGTCTAGTGGTAGCGTGCTGGATTGCCAATCGCTGGGTCCAGGGTTCGAATCCAGCTCTTGCCGGGTCACCTTGGCCTATTTTCAACCATCCTTCGCCTCATTGCCGTGTCCTCCTCCTGTCCTAATTAGCCTACCAAGTACATAAATACAGGATGTAAAGCCCCGATCATCCATCCAACATCCCTTATTAAATTCATGTTACAACAACTTTGAGGATGAATTTGAGAAGAAAAAAAGGTCAGCAGAAGATGACAGAATGGGAATAGGTTTGACAGTGCTTGGTTGGAGGAGTGAAGTTGTGAAAGAATGTGTGGATATTGTATTAAAAGTGTTATTAAATGAATGGTATGTTTACAAAATATACACAATCATAAGTTCATATTTTAAGCATGCCTCCTTGTTTGGAGCCCAGGGAAAAACACTACTTCTAACATGAAGTGAATAGACAAAGGTGTGCATAGAATACGGATTTAGAGGTACGAGTAAGTGCTGTTAAGATAATGTATCTATAGAGTTTTTAAAATCATGAAGATTGATGTATAGCATGCCAAGATCCATGACGAATTGGCGGTTCGCATAAAAAAGACTAAATCTGGGCAAAGAACAAAAATGTCCAAGGTAAACGCAAGCTCTAACTTAGCTCTTATAAGTGCTAGTTAGCAAGAAGCTAACTTCTTCATTAGAGAAAAAGGGTCTCTTTAAATAAAGTAAGTCAAACTTTATCTGAAGTTGGACCATAAAACAACAAAGTGGAGAGTCACAAAGGAATCTTGAACACTGAGACACTGTTTTATGGCTTTTTTAAGACATCCTTCGCAGTTTCAAAGTCTATTTCCAATGCAATCTTGTGGCATCACTAAATTCGACATAATTTCCAACCATCTATCAAATTAAATTTAGCAGGCTTAATATCTGTTGTCCGATAAGCTCGGTCGACAGTTCAATTGACATCTGTGGCAAGGCTGATCAAGCTTGAATCTTTCTGAGCTCCCTGGGGAGTACACACCGATACATATACAAGTGTGTAGATCATGGTTTTTGACTACACCGATACACCAACAGGCTTGTAGATACACTTTATTCTCAAGTATTAAATCAAAATCACATACAGCAAGTTATGTCGCCTCTTGGTCAAGACTTCAAGGCCCGTTTTCACCAACATGGTATTAAGAGTTAAGCCTGGTGTTAACTCCTTTAAACCTGGTATAACTAAGTCCATTTCACCAAGAGTGTGCTAAGCAGGTAAACCTGTCAAGGTTCAGTGAATCATACACATTGTCACCAAACTCAAGGATCAGCCATCTCAAACTGATTTGGTGTCAAAAAGTGATTAGGCCAATGAAAACAGAACATATGCTTCTTATGAGATGGCATGACAAATCAGTATTATAGGCCTTTGTCTATTATATTCGCATGTTTCTCTAATTTAACAGTCACCAAAGATTTTTTCAAGAAAGATATGTCACATCATGAGATATAAAGTTTGCAAACCAAGAACACACATTTACCTAGAAAATATATTTGTTGAAGTAACTGTTGCAAATATACTAGCCATACAGCATTAAGCACACAATTTAAAAGTATTTCATGTATGAAACTATGTTTTTATAGCATTTGCCTATGATAGTCATGACACCAAATAGAGGCAATTCTTCTGTGCTGAGTTGTACAAAACCTCTGCACTTGTTGTTGGTCTTAGCACAGGGGTACTTTCGAAGGGCAGGAAATTCGGACGTGGGTGCAATCTATGCATCTATAACCCCCCCGCAAATCAGGCGATTTCGGAAAATTCCAATTTAGCCTCCCATGCGACTGGTCCACTGGGCATGTACGTACATAAATGGGTTTTAATGAAGCGATTGTATGACTAACACGCTTCACAATCCTTGAAACTGAGGCGACACTAATACCACTCAAGTCACCAACGACTTGTTGGTAACTGCCGGTAACAAAAAATCGCAGGCACGTCAGCCATTCTGGGTACATCAGATTTTGAGGACCCTTATCATTAGATATTCAGAGGGATTCAACCATTATTGTAGTTTCATTGTGCAAAAATGCATGACCAGCTGATTTGTATTAATTTATTGTTTGAGGGGGGGGGGGCTAAAGAAAAATGCATTTCTGTCACCAACACCGGACAGACAACTAATTAATTTTCTTTTTCATAAATTTCCAAGCCCACCCCTCTTTTTCTCTTACCTTATCATTTGGCCTTGTTTGGGAACTTCAGAGATTAATTGTGTTTGTAGCAGTTGAGTTGTTTAAATACTATGTGCAGACTTTCACTCAGTAAATGTTCCTTGATCCTGCTCCGCTTGAGTGATTGGCTTAGCCAGACCAGGTCTTAGCTAAGACCTGGCATAACTCTTAATACCATGTTGGTGAAAACGGGCCCTAGTGTTCTACAGGTGCCATCGCTGCCTATATTTAGTGCCAAGTACCTATTTTCTATTCACACCTGGAGTGAGTTGGACATTTCAATATGATTGAGTGGTCATTGATTGTTTTCATTAATTGGCAGAGCTGTAATAGATTGCCATACATGGTTATGCTCTTATTTTTGGAGGGCAGGTTCTCTTTAAGGAAATATAATATTCAATAATAATGAACCGAAAAGAAAGTCTTCACAACTTCTGAGAAAATCCCTGCGATGAGACAACGCTGCCAAGAAAAATGCAGATCTATGCTACCTTTGGCAGAATAACAAAAAAAAAATTGAACCTCATGTGGCAAAAAGAAAGTAACAAACCCAAAGCATCAAGTCTGTGACCATTGATCAACATGGGCCACAATTTTCATTTTGTCAATAATCATTGATGGAACAGAGAGTTGTTTATACCGAGTTGAATATTCAGTATTTTCATGCTTTTTCAGGGTGCCCACCGTTCCTATATTACTTTGGGCCTCCTGTAATTTCCTGCATTTTGGAAAAATTCCTGTAAATTTCTTTATTTTCGAGTTTTAAAGACATTTTTTGCGGATGTGAATTTTTTTTGGCAATTTTTTTTTGTGATATATATTTTTTTACGTATACTTTTTGTTTGCGATATGAAGTTTAAGACTTTAGGTGGAAGTCATTTTTACACTATATATGTAAATTTGAAATTATGCGATGGTGGATAGGCAGTGCACCCTGTTTTATTCATTATCAGCACGCCTTAGAAACACAAAAGAAAATTACATTTTTTCTGACCCATTTAAGACTAAGCAAATGAGCATGAGCCTGAACGCGAGAATAATAATTTGTAGATCAAATGTCACATATATTTCTATAGTTTTGTTTATGAATTGGGTTCTGTGCCCACGAGACTCCCAATTCCGCTTATTCACGAGTAAACGTGCACCAAAAGACAAAAACATTTGAATAACTTCAATGCATTTGATGTTGCGTGCGCAAAAACACTTGTAAACATTTGAGGTTAAGTCGCTCAGCTTGGCAAGAAACTAAAATCCATTATCAGCGTCTACTCTTTTTTATGAACATAGCCATTACATTCCTTTTGAGAATTTAATTCCATATTGATTTTAAAAATTTCGGTCAAAGACAAGAGTCTTAAGTTCTGTGTTATTTCAGTGATCAAGAAAATTCAAAATAAAAAAGAGGTGATTTGAAAACAATATTCTGGCCTTTCCACAAATTGAGTCCTTCGGCACTTTATTAAATTTATGGCGCAAGCCCCTGATCTGGTGTCATATTTTTAACAGTCTGTTTTTAATAGGGCATTCTGCCCTATTGTTAATGGTCTTCTCTGGAATCTTGTGGACACATTTTGAGACAAAATACTGAACCGATTTCATTCAAAATTTGCACACATGGTTTAAAATGGCAAAGATTGTGTTGATCACCTTTATAGGAACATGCACATTGTTTAAATACCATTTTAGAGACCCAGGAAAACCATCCTAGAAAAACTGGAAAGAGGGAGTTCTGTGATGTCATTGAGGGGCTTCCCCACCCCGATCTATTTATAGCTCACAGAGAATTTGTCAAAAAAACAGGAGGTCAACAATTAGGACAAAACACCACAGCAGTTAGATGATGTGCAGAATGCCCTTTAAAGTGCCTTGTGCACGTTATTTTTCCACTTGTTATGCAGCCCTCTGTTGAGCGGTCTGTGTTCAATGAGGGAGAGATGCTTCATACCAAGTATCAGTAATAAGCATAAGGGTTGGGTCTTGCCTGGGGTTGAGGAATCCAATACTTATCACAATATTACCCTTTGAATTCAATACTTCCCAATACTTATCATGTGGGCGTCAGCAATGCAATAAAGTATCACGATACTGACTCTCGATACAATATTTATCCCGATACTCCAGAACTTTTCCTGAGAGAGCAGGGTTGCTGCTGTGCACACTATTTTTGTAAGAAATGACTGTACTTCCACACTAAATAATATTTTGAAAACATGGTTCACTGGTTCAGTGCACTTCAGATCTGGAGAATACAAGCTAGTAAGTATTTCTTTCCAGAACTTCGAAATCAACATTTTTTAAACATTTATAAGAATCGCGATTTCAGTGTGGCGATTGCAAAACATAGTTTTTTCACGATGGCAGATGCTCACGCTATGGAATCCATCCTCCAGATGACGACGATACATCGATGCATCGATGCATCGAACCCAACCCTACTAAGTATGCAATGCATATATGTCAATAGGCTGATGCATTGTCTCAAAAACACTAAAAAAAAGATTTAAAAAAGGATACTCTGAAGACGACTGGATGTCTTATATCTTGTCAATGCATAATATGAATACATGACTACCTGTTGGTGGATTACTTGAGTCAACCAGTCATAATCATTACAGCCTCTCAACTTGATATGCAAACAGAGTGGACTGTTGCACTGTGAAAATGGCACTTTGTGTCTTATCATGCTGATGATTTTGTCATGATCGTACCCAATACTTATGTTAATTTGATTTAAGGAGACATCCCACTTGTTGGCGACAGGCAAACAAAAGGATTATGCATCTGATTTGTACCCTAAAATTAGTTATGACAAATCAAATTGCCTCCCTTTTCTACACCATGACTAATCAAACAGCCTCTGTGTTTTCTGTGTTGAATGTAGAGAAGATGACACTTCATTGGCTATTATGACTCACAAAGTGCCTAAATCTATGTGAAGCAACACTCTTCTTTTTTTCTTATCAAGTTCACAGGCTGTAATGGTAAATGACTTAGCAAAGTCACTCTACACTCTGCAGGTTGACGATAATTTTAACAACTGCATGCAACTAACTCCAAAAGTGGTGATGTCACAAGGTCAACTGAGGGACAACAATTTTATTGACAGTGAACCAGTTACCATCTTTCTTCAGTACCATGCTTAATTACCTCCAAATGGGTTGATTTTTTTCTTTCTTGGCAACTAAAAAAAAACATACAGATGAGATCCCCGGATGAGATCAGAAGTAAACATTCAGCTCAATGATTTCCTCCACAACTTTGTTCAGTGTAGGTAACATTTTACAGTCAGGAAATATGATGTGCAAAAAGAGTGGACTGTTGCATTGTGAAAATGGCACTTTGTGACTCATTTAAAATAGCTGATGAAGTGTCATCTTCTCTATATTCAACTTGGGAAACATAGAGGCTGTTTGATTAGTCGTGGTCAAGAGAAGGTCATTTGATTTGTCATAACTGATTTTAGAGAAAAATTCAGATGCATAATTAATCCTTTGACTTGCCTGTCACTAACAAGCGAGATTAGTCTCCTTCAATCAAATTAACATTGAAAGTATTGAGTAGGATCATGACAAATCATCAGCATGATGACACACAATGTGCAATTTTTACAGTGCAGCTGTCCACTTTGTTTGCATATCAAATTTCCTGACTGTCCAGAATAGCCTAATATCTGTGTCGTCAAAGTCAATGTCATGATTAATTTACAAATTGACTTTACTTTAACTTGTTATTACGTCTGACACTACTATGAATATGTCATAAGCATTGATTCTTTCAGAACAATTACTGTAGAACATTGGTGCCCATGGTGGAGTCACTTGACTGTTTCCTGTTTCATTAAAACATCGGCTTGAAGAAAGCGCACGTCTCAGAAAAAAATCAATTCATTAAAGACAAAATTTCTGTCCGCTATGTAAGACCACAAGGAACTGTGTATGTAATAACTGTGGGCCAAAGCCATGTATAACCTTGAAACATCATTGATATTTGATTAACCGTCTCTACCATTTCCTGGTGAATTGGCAAAATGATTCAGTGTTGACAACAATTGGACATAGTCTGAGGAGAATCTGTAAACTCTTTGTAAACTCTTACCTTTTGATTTATTGTCCACAGGCTATTACAATGGGGTATTCCATTCAAGATATTTCACATGCAATGAAGGTGTATTTAAGTACAGTTCCATCTGGAAAAATGAATTTTCAAACGTACTGATGAATAAATATTAGGCTTTTTGTCACTGGCTCTGCACATTTTCTTATGTTCTGACTGTGTTGAAGGAGTCCTCTTTACAAAAAAAAAAAACCGGCTTTCAACATCATAAAGACAGGGGGCCTCGGAGGTTCCTTCGGACTGCTCACGTCACAAGATTTGGTGGATCGTAGGACGGTTAGATAACCATCACATAGATCTGCATTTGAAGCGTGTTTTGTATTTTATCCTTTGGGAAATCTCTGAGCTGTATTTCAACTTTGGACCTTAATTGTAAAAATGTTCTCTTTCTAGCGATGATGCATGATGCCGTTTTGCTATGGGCTCTCGCAGCAAACAAAACTATGGAGCAAGGTTTTCCACCTAATGATGGTTTGAGAGTTACAAACAACATTTACAACATGACTTTTTCGGGAATGACGGGACCAGTGGTGATTGACGACAAAGGGGACAGACTTCCGAACATTTTGGTGAGTTGAGTTCATACAAGATTAAGGTTTATGTTGTCTGTATTTGAGGACACCAGGTTCATATTAAGTCATGGTTTATGTTATCGAGTTTCCTATAATGAATAACTTGGCTAGGTGGGGCAGGTGTGTGTTGATTAAGTACACCTCCTACGAGGTGGTGGAAATCATTAATTCCTGTGCCTACTGGGAAACTTTGTGGAACTTTCTGCACATGTTCACCAGCATGACGTCGCTAAGATTTGAATGGGTTGGGGTGGTCCAAAAAAATTCTTCTAAATTTCCCTAATTTGAAGATTGCATTCTGATCTTATGCTGAGATAGTCAGTATTGTGCCTGAATCTCAGCCACATTCATTAATATTTAGAGATTGCATAAAGTCTTTCGTTTAAAATGAGAACGTTTCGGATATTGAAAGCTATTGAGGGAGGGAGGGACATGTACATGTAGTGGTCCCTGCATTTTACAGTCGTTGTCATAGGCCTATTTATCTGGAATCTCCAGTACTTTTCTAATCTGTTGAAATGTGATGTGAAGGATGACTATATTCCCTCGCATTGCAATATATGTTTTAAAAAAACCACAAGCAATGATGTCATTTAAACTGGATCAGATTCCCTGGCTTCTAGTCAATGTGAATCCACCTGAGCTGGGCATCACAGTTTTAACACAATATCAGACACAGCGCTCCTGAAGAAACATTGGGGTTAAAAAAATGAACCGAAAACGGGACCTATACCACCTGAAACTACACGATCATACGAACATTTTAAGACAAAGACGAAAAAAATCTGTTGGGAATTTTTTGAGAAATTCAAGTTTTTGAAAATCTTGTTTATCTCATCACTTGAATATATGTAAAATGGCTGATAATTCAATAAACAAGCTTGAAAATGTGATTAAACCTGTTAGCTTCGCTCTCTAAGGAATTTCAATAAAGTTAAATCAATGAAATGAAAATATTTAGCGAATTTTTATGAGTAAATGTGACACATTGTTTATCACACACCGTATAAATGCAAAAATGATGAAAATAACCAAATTCTCCATATTTTCAGTCTTTGGGGGTTGTTAAACAAATTTGCTATCGTTAAACTGGATATGAAAAGCTTCATACAGCTTTTAAAAAGTGAAAGCATGTCTAAAACAGATATAAACATGACAAGTAAGTATCTTCTCACAGCACCGATTATTATTATTTCAGACAGGTTTCTCATTGGCCCATTTAGTTTATATGATACTATATATATATACAATAGTTCAAATAGAGCAAAGGTGATGCAGGCTGAAGTATTTGGCAATTATATTTAGAGTGATATCTGAGGCTAAAGTAAACACGTCACAATTTCATTTTCTAACATAGGTTTGTGAAATCAGCTGATTTTTTTTTTCTGCATCTGCATTGAAGGCCTAAATCAGGATAAATATTGTTCAAAATTAAGTACTATTTAATATCGAATGCAATATCCTCAAATCCTTAAACACAGTATAGGCTATGAAAATAGGCATGGCTGTTCTCGGCTGTGTGCGGAAATTGGGCTTGACGTTTGCTACACTTTTTCAGGTACCTTGTACATGCCTAACTGTAGTGAATATATATCTTGCACCTTGCATGGACTTTTTAATCTGAGAATCTCTTTGAATAGAACAGATTTAGGGAGGTACCAAAGAATGCTTGCATGCACATAATCATAGAATGCAACAGCTGTAATCGGGCCTACTGTTTTTGAGCAACATATTCTGCACTGCATATCAAGGCTCGAGAGTAACTCGAGATCAGTAACTGGATAAATTAATTTCCCCCAGAGGTTTACCTGCTAATTTTCTCTTTAACAATGAGAAAATGGATGTGAACCTGAGTTTTTAAGTCAGTCATTTGGATTTGGAAAGAGCTGTGACAGCTCACTGCGCAATATATTTATAATAGCGGTTTTGATAAGGGAGAAGGAAAGCAGTACCATTCTCCTTTACTGAGTCAGGAAACTTTGTGTATTTGTGATCACTGGTACCTGCACAATAATGTTTGCAGGTTGATAATCTGCTGTAGTCCGCTTGACCAAACATAATTTTTAGACCCATTTTTTACATTTAAAGCTTTCCATATACATGTCAAGCAAGGTTTAAAACCTCTTAACAATAAAGAGTGAAAAAAATAAAATAAATGGGTTATTTTTAGCATTTTTGAATTTTCAGTGTGTGACAAACAATGTGTCACATTTATTTCAATAAAGTCAAAAACTATTTTCATTTCATTGCTGTAACGTGTTTAAAATTCTTAAGGGAGCTAAACTAACAGGTTTTATTGTGTTTTTAAGCTTGTTTATTGTATTACAAGCCATTTTACATGTGTTCAAATGATGAGATAAACAAGAATTTTTAAAACTTGAATTTCTCAAAAAATTCCCAACAGATTTTTTTCGTTTTTGTCTTAAAATGTTCGTATGATCGTATAGTTTCAGGCAGTATAGGTCCCGTTTTTGGTTCATTTTTTTAACCCCAATGTTTCTTCAGGAGCGCTGTGCAGAGTTAGTATTTTATCAGGTATAGACCCTGCAACCATACCATCACAGCCTGATAGCCAATGGGCTGACAGTAACACTATGCATCACAGTTTCAACATTGATATATTGAAGGAAGCTGTTGATGTGGTCCCAATGATCTATCATTGGCAATCACTAGTCTAATTTATCTAAATGGCAGCCTTGTGAGCATTCACAGTAGACAACTGTTATAATCCCAACAAAGTTGTTTGATTAATCTGCAAACTTGCGACTTTACAACTTTAAACTTTGATGAACCTAGTTATAAACAAAAGGCTGTTACAATATTTTGTAAACACGTGGATTATGTGGTGTATACTTGCTCTGTGAGCCCATTGGCTGACAGGCTGTGATGTAGCACTTGCATGGGTTTTTCCAGACCCAATTTTCACTCTGACATAGTGCTGAAACTGTGATGCTCAGTTCTTTCTGCAGTCACAGAGTGTTTTTTATTTTTTTTGCAATGGCGTTGCAGATATTGGTCCAGTGCCCGCCACATCAAAACATGTATTATGCTAGGAAGCTTATAGCACTGTAAAACCAGCTGTGATTCTTTAAAGGCTACTACATTCAACAAAAGAAAACAGTTGCTTTTACAGCAGAAATAATAATTGTTGTTTTAATGTTAACTGCCATAAAAGGTACCTCTAAATGGCCCGAACTGGTCCTGATGGGGCTTAAAACAAGAACTCACTCACTCACTACCATAAAAGTGACTTCAGTTGGTTTTACATTGTGGTTATTTAGCCAGAACTGAAGGTCTTAGGGTAATAAAAACCCTATAGTCACTTTGTTAAGTCCTAATCAGCCATCGCTCCCACGAAGTTATTGCGATTTTGAAAGACCTGTTTACTCTGGAAGTCAATGAAACAAGGGCAGTGTTTGTGATATTTGTTCTATTCATTTATTCACTAAGCACACCAATGAACTTTGAAAGTTCTAGGACACGGAGAGTTTCATCTGTGTGTGCGAATCTGTTATCGATCTTTGTGTTCGTTTTTGTCCGATATGCCAATTAGCCGGCTGCAGAGAATAAAAACATATTCAGTTGTAGGCATACTGATTTAAATTATTTCGTCCATATGAGATATGTATTTTTATTGATCCGGTAGATGAATCGCTTCATGGACTGAAGGACAATTGAAAAAGGACTTCAGATCATAACTTGAGCAATATTGTTCTACACAGCACAACTCATCAAACTGCTCAATTATATAGAGAGGGAATCATGCTCATTTTTCTCAAGAACTTTTTAGGCACAGTGACCTGACTTGGCACAGCTAACTTTTATTCATATAGCTTTTTAAACTGTCTAGTAGGGGGATTTGTGACATCAAAGGCCTGCATTACTGCTAAATGGTAAGCTGGTATTGCCTGACCGTGTGTTATTTTTTGACAGTTAGCCATCGGTCTACAAGTGGACTGCTCTTAGATTGTCACAGATCAGAACATATGCTGTCTTTTGTTGCCACCTAGTGATTAGTGTGCTATTCCGTAAGCTCCTGCGAGCGTCCACATCATTTCAATCGGAGGAACACACACAATTTGGTCTGGAAGACACCGCGGCTGTTTCTGAGTGTGCTGATGGCCTTCTCTACTTCCTTAGAGAATGTGATTGCCGAGTCTGACTCTGGTATACATCAATGTTGAATAGAAATTTTGTGAATGTGCAATGAAATTGGAACTATTTCTTGGGACAGCAATACTGTAGCATACAAAATCAACTTTTGTGCCAGGTGGCAGCAGCATGCAGTTCTCATTTTCACCTGACTGGTTAGCCATAGCTATTTCAGTGACAATATCAGTTCCAGTTAACCGTCCACTTGGGGCCCAAATGAAACTCAGGTGCTGAGACTGGGAGCTGTTCAGCATGACTTTAAACCGGTCCTATATTCTTATTCCAAGACAGTTATGGCCTATTGCATTATATCTATGCCCATTGCCTAGTGAAGTGTTTGTGAAAGATGCTGAAAATACCAAGTGAGCATGATTTTGCTGTCTGGCTATCGTAATTGGTCAATAAGTGTCTCTCAGTTTTAGAAACATCAAGTTCTGTTTATTTTTTATGCCTTCTTTTAACCTTAAAACCTATAATTTGAGGATGGTAATATCCAGTGTTCTAAGCTAGGACAATCGAATGACACGGCTGGCCACATATTTTATACATGTAGGATGGAGTATTTCCGACCAACATCTTATTTAATGTGGCCCTCTTTATAATTGACTACAGGTTGAAATTATCCAGAATGGCAAAAGATACCCTTTTCTGGAATGGAGAGCAACGGAGCAGCGGATGGTGAAGCATTACAAACCAAATGATCCGGATGATTATTCGGGGATTCTCTGGGCCGGCAATAGCACCACCGTTCCCCGGAATGCACCGGTTTGTGGATGGTCCGGGGAATTCTGCATTGAGGAATCCAACTCCATTGCTGTGATTGCCGGAGCCTGTGCTGCCATCGGGGTGGTCTTCATCATTGCTACTGTTATCTCTGTGGTTCTGAAGAAACTGATGTAAGAAAAAATGTTATTCCGTTTTCTCCTTTCAATGGAAAATATCTGATAATCTCGCAGTCAATGAGGTGATTGAATAATATAATCAAATCAAGCCTGTTTTAGCTTTGCGTGATGTTTGTCAGAATATATAATAAAAAGAAGTTCTTTCAAAATATTTCTAAGATATATATATTGAAGGCCAACTGGAGGTTTTAGATGCTCTCCACCTACTATAAACTTTGGTGACTTTAAAATGGTGTCTGGTGAGGTGATTTTAGACACTCTGTGAACTTAAAAATTAGATAATAGAGGTATTTGTAGCATTTTAATTTAATGTATTAAATATGTTGTAGATACATCTTACTTAACTTCACATAATATGCACAGAATGTCTATTTATTTTGGAAAAGCATTCAAAGTCATCCATGTTATACAATAGGCCCCAATCAATCTACTTTAATCTCTTAATTTTCTTTAAATACTCATCCCTAGGCTTGAGGCAAAAATCAAAGAGTCCAAATCGTACATCTTTCCCTGGACTGAAGTGGAAGTACGTCCAAAGGAATCTTTGAGAACAACAAGTCGTGGAACAATGCACTCGGAACAGATGCTTGGAGCGTCTTTTATTGAAACAGCAAACGTCAAGAATGACATAGCGGCCATCAAGTGGTTGGGACCACAGAGGATAGACATGGGAGACAGACGAGCTCTGCTTGATTTGAAGGTCATGTCAGGATTAAAGGTTTGGCTTTTTGTTCTTTCATTGAATGAAAGTTACGGACGTTGTGTCTTATTATCCTTCCAATAACAATGTTTCCTTCAATTTGTTCTTCTTTGCCAGAGAGCATGATGCCATGCTGAGGCTGGTTATGGATCATACTTATGTTTGACAATTCACAGTTTAAAAAAAATCACTATACTGTGGTCGTCAATGACACATACAGGTTTACCTCAAACTTCATATATATCTAGGGAAAACCTAACAAATATAAAAGTAATTTTTCCAAAATATAGGAAATTATTTAGGAGGCCAAAAAAATAAATTATTATATAGGAATTACAGGAAAGATAAAAAGAGTTGGCACTGCAGTCTGGACTAAGAACAGGGTGAACATGCATGAAGTGACCAGAACACCACAGGTCAAACCGGCTTGAGCTGTAATTTATTCCTTTAACTTCAGCATGATAACATCAATGGTTTCCTGGGAGTGTGTCTGGAGATTCCCAATGCTTGTATTCTGATGCAATACGCCCAACGAGGAAGTCTCCTTGATATCTTGGCGAATGATGAGCTGAAACTCACTGGAGATTTCAAACTTTCCATTGCTAACGATATTGCTGTTGGTATGAAATTCCTGCATTCCAGTGAAATTGGTAAGTTAATTTTGAGTCTTTCTGGACAACCACAAACACTACTGACAGATTAGGAATGAGTTATTGATCATTTGTTCTGGTGCCCTGTCTTAAAATTGTCGGGTACATGATGCAAAGTATTCCATATTTTAAATTGTACCATGATAGCCGAAGTACCTTTTATTTTCTTTATGTCCAGATTAATTACTATTAAGGCATGATTAAAGTTGTTTCAAACCATACTTGTGACAATGAAACTTTCAATGTCCTGGTTAACTATATATGCCACATGTATATATCAGGGTTGGGTACAAATGCGATAAAAAACATTTAAATGCAAATGCAAATGTTTCGGAAATGACCAAATGCAAATGCAAATGTAAATGCCTTCCCAGCAAAAAGCATTTAAATGCAAATGAAAATGTTTCAGAATGATTCAAATGCAAATGCAAATGCAAATGTGCTATTTTCAAAAGCATTTAAATGCAAATGCAAATACATTTGCAAATGCATTTGATATTTTTCAAATGTTTTGCTTGTGTAATTAAACATTTTAGAGATGTTTCTAACTAGTTGTATTTGGGCCTATTATGCTATATATTCAGATTGCTTTATTATCCAACAAAACAAGACATATTTTCTGAAAAGGTGATAACAAGCAATAGTTGATGTTGTTCAAATAGCTAATAATAATAAGATAAGATAGATAATATTTTATTGACCTCAAAAAATGAGAGTATTTACAACATAGTCATTATAAAAATAAAATGCATATAATATGACATGTATACATTTAAAAACATTTCTTTTCAGAAAGGGTTTAAAAGCAATTCGAGCAGCTCTTTGTTTGCTGCGTTATAACAATTCAACAGCTGCCGGCAACTGTCTACCAACCCGTCATTAGAGAAACCTTCACTTTTAATTGATTTACAAGACATTTTTGTGTAATTACGATTAAAGATAACCTTGATAAAATTGATATCATTATCGCTACAAACTTGCATTACTCTATGTGAAAGTGAGAAATTGGGTAAATTTAAATTGAAATAGCAATAAATATGGTCCATAAAGTTATTAGGTTCAAACGAATAACAATCAGACAGCATATTTATCCATAGGAATCAATCAGTAAAGCAATCAAGCAATCAAACAATCAGTCAAAAACGTAATTCTTGTATAATTCAATTAAATAAACAAATATTACCTAAAAAGGTACTTTGAAGGTACTATATCTGCAGATTTAAAAGATTTAAAAGACTGTCGGTTGAGTGATTTCAGGTATATTTATAACAATTTATAACAATAAAATTAACTAAATGCTATTCTGTTATCAGGTCTCCTGATTCTAAGCAAAAATTACCTTGCAATTGTATAGCCTACCACAAACTGAAAGATACATTTTATAATGATACATTTCTTGACTTCCAATCAACAAAGTTGTGTATGGTTTTTTTTAGAATAATTATATATAATCTGTTTGGCTTAAATTGATTTAATCACTTTGTCAGTCAGCTCACAATCCATCTATCTGGAATCCATCAAATATCTGTCAATCTATCTATCTGTCTAAATGTCTTTGGAAGTTGAAACTTCTAATATTTGAGATATTCTACAGTATGAGCAAAGATAGCAAAATAATTGCATTGTTTATTGCAATTGACATACATATGTGTAGAATAAACAACTGCGTTTTATTAGAACTGCAATTCACCACTTTTTCATATTTTAGAGCATGGTCACACATGACTAAAGTTACTGGTTTATTTTGTGTCTATGTAAAATCAAATTTTATTCCTTATTATTAAAACATACCTGATGTAGGATTTTCCACTGATTTGATTTGCTTCAGTGTTCAATAGCTGCTCACCCATGACATTGCATTCACAACTTCATGGCTCAATGACTAGGAAAACTCCCAAAATTAATAACAGTAATGCAATTGGCAGTGAGTGCATATATACAATATGTACAGAAATTATATTTTCTAACCATTGCAATATTGCATATTGACAAACAAAAAAGATTAGAAAGCTACTTAATAGAATATTTATATTGGAGAGATGGGGTATTTTCCCTAAATAACTATTTGTTTCAGTCTTCAATAATCACTCACCCATGACATTGCATTCACAGCTTCATGGCTCAGTGATTAGGAATACCCCTAAATAATCCTGCTATTGGCAGTGAATTTATACAGCAACTACATAATCAAACTATTGCATATTGCTTTTAAAAAGAGTCAATTACTCCTCATTTCATATGAAATGATGTATTTTGTAACATGAATGATCATACATCTGTACTCTTCAAAAGTCCTTAAAAAGCTAGAATTAATTTAGGCAGACAGTTGTTATATTTCAATGTTTTTTAAATTCATAATACACCCAATCATAGTCTTTCTTTTATTGTTTTTTTTTGTTGCTAATGCTATGGATTGGTTATTGGTACATGTTCATATCAAAATATAGTATTTCTATTACTAAGATATCTCACAGTCCAACATTTCTTGCTAATTTGTGAAATAACCCATGCATTTGACAAAACATTTGTCAAATGCAAATGCTTTTTACTCAAATGCAAATGCAAATGCAAATGTTTTCATTTCTAAAAATGCAAATGCAAATGCAAATGCAAATGTTTAGCATTCAAATGCAAATGCAAATGCAAATACATTTGCATTTTTCTAAAAGCATTTAAATGCGGATTCAAATGCGACATTTGCAAATGCAAATGCAAATGCATTTGCATTTGTACCCAACCCTGGTATATATATATATATAATGTGTATATTCCATTAATTTCTTTCATTTAGAGTACCATGGCCACCTAACCAGCAACAACTGTGTGGTGGACAGCAGATGGACCTGTAAAATAACTGACCATGGGTTAAGATCTCTGAAATCATTGAGTAAGCTTGACGAGAAATCTGATTCAACGCCAGATTATGAATTGTGGACTGCTCCGGAGTTCCTGAAAGAAAGGAAGACGCTGAAACGAGGCTCCAAAGAGGGTGATGTGTTCAGCTATGGCATAATTGTACAAGAGATTATCCTAGAAGGATTGCCTTATTGCTTGAATAATCCGCCTCTTGACACTGAAGAAGTCTTGAACAGGGTAGCGAGAGGGAGCGACCCGCCCTATCGACCAACTTTGGGAAACTGTGAGTTCATTTTGCTACATTTTCACATTGTCAAAGACTCTTGTGCGAGCTGGCACAGCAAGGCTTTGACTCTGAACATTGACAGTTTTTCCTCTGATATTGGTCACATTTAGATCAGCCATGCCCCAGTGGTTTTAGCCAACCAACCAGAAGGCAGCTTTTATATCAATGACAGAACAATCATGAAATCATTGCAAGCCACGCCCATGCATACCAATAATTCCCTATAAGACAATACAAGCGTGTGCAATTCGAATTTGGAGATTGCAGAAGCAGGGTCATTTTGCAAATGACGTACAGATATGGTGGATATGCAATAATTGACCTTGTATATCTCACTTATTTTGATAATGTTGTGGCATGCAAATTGTTTTTCCTTTATGGTATTTGCATATTTTGAAGAAATGCATAACTTGTGGGAGCCTATTCCAAAATCACATGACAAATTCTAATTAACATACATCGATTAACAGTAGTGATCACAAACTGTTATATATTGTTTGTTACTATTTGTGCTTTTAGCAGTTAGACACAAATAGAAGTAGATCTATATGAATCTACAAGCTGTAGAACCAACAACACCCAACAATAACTGTGAATTTTGAGAAAATGTTTTTCAAAATCAACTGTAAAATTGGATGGAATCTGTGACAAATATATCAAAACACACGTCTTGGGCATTTCTTTGATTTGTCATATGCTAGTATATGGGTGGGCTGAAGCCATTTGCATGCCCTGATACTTCTTGTCTCTCAATCATTAGTATGGCCGCCCATGGACCACAGTCCTTGGCGTGCAAGTTTGAAAACCACACTAATTGCAGCCATCCAGGTCAGAGACTCACTGGAGCCAGTGAGAAGTGAGACAATGACCACGTGAGAATGATTTTGCTACTGCTCTTAAGCAAAGTGAATTTAGTGTCACTAGAGTATAAGCCACATTAGCCCAAGTGATGCCCCAGATGCCAAAAATACAAAAATGCACTGAAAAGTTTTGTGTATAACAAACAAAATGAACGTTAGCTGGTGTCCGTCCAAAATTTTGTGAATAGATATATATCAGACACGATTTTTATGTGAAATAGACAAGGAAATTGTCAATCCTGATTAATTTTGTGTGTTAAAGACATTTCATGACCACAAAGTGGTTGGTTTAAAACATAGAGACCACTGTAATTTATGAATACCCATGCTCGGATATACATGTAGTGGTCGTGTAGGGGGAGCCAGGGCACATTGGGACTTTTTTAACATCTGCTAATTTTGCTCAATGCCGAAAGCACTGAGCAACACGATCAGAGGTTTGCATGAATCCAAGGCATAATAAATTAGACTGCACCTACCCTTTTGCCGCCAGACAGCAAAATGTGAGTTGTGATAATGACTGTCCCAATTAATGTACCCCTACAGGGCACATTGGGACATATTAAAAAATCATTTTAACACTCCATTTGCAACAGATATTACATATAAGTAGTCCATAAGACTATACAGTGAATTAACACTTTTTAAAACTGTCCTGGTTGAGGTCATCTATGTAAGTAACACACAGTGTTTTGCGATAAATTTGTTCATAGAGCATGGTAATCCACTATGTCTCTATTCGCTGTGGCCTGAATACCTATTGTGCATGTTGTGTGCTGTCCAAGGCGATTCAGTTGACTTGGACACTTGCATTCTACCATATAAAGTGAGTCCCAGTGTGCCCGTGTTCACTGTCCCAATGAGCCCCGATATGACTTTTACACCTTAATGCTAATTTCTCAGGGACCAGTGAGTGTTTTTATCAGGATAGCAATTCATAACTGTTTGTTACGATGTAACATTCATGCAAGCACTGAGAAAGCTATGTACAATGAGAATCCCTGTGAGATCCACTATGAGATCCAAAAGATCCAAAACTGATCCTACCACATTCTCCCCCCACTTGGGAAATGTGTACCACCACATTTGGAATGGTGATAAATACAAATAATAAAATGTGACAAACTAATTCCTAAAATCTACTGAAGCATAGCGATCGACGGGCATCCTGATCCTGCCTGATCTTCGTGGCTCAACAACTTCTGCCTCTGAATCACTTGATGAAGGCTGTACTGGATCCTCCTCTATTGGTTCTTGAGGTTCCACTGGGACTACTGCCGTGTTTTCACACTCATCCTCAGAACTATCTGAGATTTGAAGTTGCCAGTCCTCTCCTTCGTCCTCATCTGATGATTCTTCTTTCTCCTTGTCTTTCTCAATCGTCTTTCTAGCCTCGACAATATCCTCCAAACATCTAATTGGTAGTAAATGATTCCTATGAAGTCTCCTTGCTCTGCCTCCTTTTGGATTGGCCTCTCTCTTCACGTCAAACACTGGAAGATCAGGATCCATCTGTCCAGTTATCACATAGACTTCATCCTCCCATCTGTCAGATAACTTATGTCTCCCTTCAGGAAATGCTAACCTCTTAACTAAAACTCTGTCGCCAACTTGGATGACTCCTCCTCTCGTCTTGTAGTTCTTCAGATTGCGGTCCTTCATGACATCAATCTTTTTCTCAGCAATCTGATAGGAATGCTTCAATTTCTTCTGGAGATCTGAAACAAACTCACAATATGGCTGTTGTTCTACAGCACCATTCAGTGACAATAGCAGATCTACTGGTAGCCTTGCTTGGCGTCCGTACATTAATTCAAATGGGGTGAAACCCGTGCTTTCATGTTTCATACAATTGTAAGCATGAACTACAAAACTAAGCTGATCTTTCCAACGTGCTTTCTTCTCAGATGTCAGAGTTCCAAGCAATCCTAATAGTGTTTGGTTGAACTTCTCACAGCTACCATTCCCCTGTGGATGGTATGGTGTTGTCCGTGATTTCTTAATTCCAACCAGCTGACACAATTCCCTGGTCACTTGTCCCTCAAATGACCCTCCTTTGTCGCTGTGTAGTCTTACAGGAAACCCGTAATGCTGAATGAAATGTTCAAGAAGTACTCGAGCAGTTGTCTTGGCAGATTGGTTGGTTGTGGCAATGGCATGTGCGATGCGGGTAAAATGATCAGTTATGACGAGAACATTGCTATATCTACCACTTGTTTCCAAACAAAGGTAGTCAATACATACCAACTCAAGTGGTTGCTTTGAAGTGATTGGATGTAAAGGTGCAACCTGAGGAATTGCTTTCCTCCTTAAGCAACGTTCACAACCTTTGACCCACTGATCAATCTGTGATGACATCTTTGGCCAATAGAACCTGTCTCGGATGAGGTCCATATTCTTGTCCCGTCCTGGATGACCCATGTCAGTGTGCAATGAATCAAACACTTGTTTAGTGTAAGTACCTGGCAACACTATCTGCCTTGACGGTTCCCCGTCAATGATGCGTCTCCGACATAACACACCATTTTCAAGAAACAGACGTTTTCTCTCCCGCATGAGACATTGAGCTTCATGGGACTTCAGATCAGGCGTTTTGTGACCCAATAACATGTCAATGACTGCGTTGAGCACTTTGTCCTTTCGCTGCACATTTTGCCACTCAACTGCTGACTTCACAATATCACTTGAACCATCAGAGACAACAATATCTTGTTGCATACTCACTGCAGTAACACCACCATCGACATCAGTGATTCCAGCTAATGCAGACTTCACTTGTTCCTCAGACCAGACTATTCTTGAAAGAGCATCAGCATCCTTGTTCTTCGGACCAGGCTTGTATTTAATGCTAAAACAAAAGTTGCTCAAGTCCGCAAGCCATCTGTGTCCTGTAGCATCAACCTTCAAAGATGAAAAAGCATATGTCAACGGATTATTATCCGTGACCAATTCAAATGGACTATAATACAAATAATCTCTGAATTTTTCTGTTACAGCCCATTTCATTGCTAAAAATTCCCTTTTGTGAACTGGGTAGCGTTTCTCTGCTTCATTCAGTCCACGACTAGCATATGCAATGACACGTTTCTGACCTTGTTGCACTTGATATAATACAGCTCCTATGCTGTATCCACTAGCATCCACAGAAACAGTATATGGCAAAGAATAGTCAGCATAAGCTAGAACTGGAGCAGCTGTAAGAGCACACTTCAGTTTATCAAAGGCAATTTGATGTTTAGGCAGCCATTCAAATTTACTTGGAAAGACAATTTTCTTCTTCTTCCCACCTTGTTTCTTACAACCACCTTGTAAGAGCTCCTGCAGAGGATGCGCAATGGATGCATAGCCTTCAATGAAACGCCGATAGAACCCAGCAAAACCTAGAAACTGTCGGACCTCCTTGTGTGACGATGGTACAGGCCATTCCGTGACTGCCCTCAATTTCTCTGGACAAGTCCCAATTCCGTCTTCTGAGATGATGTGTCCCAAGTATTTGACCTTTTTCTGGAAAAATGAACACTTTGAAGGGTTCAGCTTTAGTCCGGCTTCATGAAGTTTGCTGAAAACATTATTCAATCTCTGCAAATGCTCCTCAAATGTATGTCCAAATACGATTATATCATCCAGATATAATAAACACTCGGTGAGATTGAGAGAACCAATAGCCGTTTCTATCATCTGCTGAAAACTCGCAGGAGCCGCAGCTAATCCGAAAGGCATCCTGGTGAACTCATGAAAGCCAAGCGGGCCAAGGGAAAACGCACTTTTATGACGATCGTCCGGATGGAGTTCCACTTGCCAATATCCATTTTTCAGATCAAGTGACGAAAACCATTTGCAACCTGAAAGACTATCCAATGCCTCATGAACTCTAGGCAGGCTATAACCAGGAATTTTACTCTTCAAATTAAGCCGTCTATAATCAATACAAAACCTCAAGGCTCCCGTTTTCTTCCTAACTAGAACCGCGGGCGAAGAATAAGAACTTGAACTGGGTTGTATGACACCCATTTCCTTCATGCTTTCGAGGTGTTTCCGTACCTCCTCTATCATGGTCGGATGTATGTTGGTGTATCGCTGCCGCACTGGAACATCATCACTCAAATGAATCCTGTGTTGAAAATCCTTAGCTTTTCCCAGCTCGGACTCACTACAAGCAAAGACCGATTCCCACTTGCCGATACATGACATGGCCTGCTGCTTCTGCTCTTCTGTCAGAACAGAGTCCCAAGCAGTCATATCAATCAAGTCCAGATGCTGTGCAGAAGCTTTCGGAGGCAACTGAGTGCTACATGATTGAACAATGTCCAAAACCTTGTCTACCTCATGCAAATTACCAACAACTGCCTTTGCAGGAACAATAACATCATGATTGGATACATTCATAATTTCAACAGAAATTGCATGAGACAATGCACCAGTATCAATAACACAAGGTTTTATCATCAAACCACCAGGAATTGCGGAAGATGAATCACTCTCTTCTAATAATAAAGTTGGGGAGGTTGAACATAAGTCCTTAACAACAACTTCAACTGCCTGACAAGAACGAGCTTTGACGGTAACTGTTGCACTATTTACAACTGTACCCAAATTTCCACCCGTATGAATCCCAGCGGTCATGCATTTAAAGGTTGTCCACCACTGTGAAGATGCTTGCACTTCATCCATGGAATGAGGAACTGTCTCTTGAAGACTTGGCATAAGAATGTTAGTGCCCAGGAGAACCGGAGTTCTTTTGTTATAAGATGTGTCTGCAACTACTAAGAGCAAAACATTCATGGACATTTGCTCATTGCAAACTGTAATTGGCAACTTCAAACAAGCTTCAATGAATCCAGAGTAGGGGACATGTTGGCCGGTTACACCCTCAACATGTAAGTTGGTAAGTGGCTGGAGAGATAAGTGAGACAGATATTTTTCAAAGAATGATTGAGATACAGATGATATCTGAGACCCACTATCAAGTAGAGCTCGACAACAAACTCCTTCAAGTTCAATGGTTGACTCATTAGCTCTACCAACTAATCCACTATGGTTGACTTTGGAGGCTGAACCATGACACCCTACATGCCTCCTTTTGTAGGGCCTTGGTCGTTTCCCTGGTGTTTGTTATTTTTATTGAACCAACATTGACTCTTAAGGTGACCAGGTCTATTGCAAAGGAAACATTTTCCCCTTGGCTTGTGTTGGTAGTTCTGTCTATCTCTCGAATCAAAATTAGAAGCTGATGTTGCATTAGCCCTTGCTATCTCCCTTGACTCTAAAGATTCCAAACGTTTGATTAGACTTTCCATCTTGTCCATTGATGTTTCAGCTTTTTGTGCAGTAGCTGACATGACTGGAGTAGAACTCACTTCTTTCTCCACAGACCTAGCAGCAGAAATAAGATCCTCAAAAGATATCCCAGCTTCCACCTTGTGACGCAATGCATTTTTAACCTCAGAATTACAAAGACCATTCCAGAATTGCTTACGAAGTGTCTCAACCCTTTTGTCGACCTGAATTGCATCACAGTTGATTGCATCAATCATCAATCCTTCTAACCTGCAGCTCCAAGTTGTGATGCTTTCAGAATCCTTTTGTTCCGCTCCATAGAGTTCCTTCATTGCCTCAGACTGTGACAATGTTTTACCAAATAATGTATCAAATTTTGAAATAACCTGTGTTAATGTTGGGCTATCCCCAAGTGTATAAAGAGCATCAAAGCCCCTACCCCTGACAGACTGTCGTATAGCTTGCAAAACTGCACTATCTGCATGTTGACCCTGCAAACCTTTAACAGCATATTTCCATTGTGTATATGACACCTCATTACCTTTGCCAGCTGCACCATTAAATATTGGCAAAGTTGGAATTTTGACATGATTGACTTGATTATTTGTAGGAGGAATAACAGCATTTTGGCTAGAACCTGCACCTCCAGTGGCTCCCCCTGTTGAAGGAGAATCTTTACTTTCTGGCTTTTTGGATGCAGCATTAATAACACCAACTAACTCTTTCCACTGCTCCTCAGTCAATTGATTAGCCCACTCCCTAATCTCAGTTTTACCGGCTTCTGCAGCAGGCAATTTAGAGACATCTAAATTTTTAAGAGACATGGTGAAGATGAATTTGTACAAGGTTCAATAATTTTGAAATGAATTGAAAAACTATGAGTGAAAAGATATCTCATGGACCAATTTCACTGAGAAAAAAATCCTATAGAAATCAGCTGTTCACAAGTTTCTAATACCTCAACTGACCAACAATGTAACTGTGAATCACAACCTCAAACAATCAAACAGATTGACAAACAATGTTCACACAATCTACTCAAACAGTAAACAATACAGTACTCTGTGAATGCAAACTTGACCAGTCCACACTTCTGAGCAAAAAGTCAGTAATTTTCAATACAGGTAAACTCAATATTATGACCACTTGAGTTCAAAGTCCATTAATCAATCAAGTGATGAAAGTTGGCTCCTAGATTACTAGGAAAAAGTCTTTAAATTATCACTTTACTTTTTAGTCACGTTTAGACTTATCTGTCTTGTTGATCTCGACTTTTGGTGTGTCCTCTGCTGACTGTTTTTCCCGGGCTTCCAGTTCTAGTAGTCGCATGCGAGCGCGCCTTCACATAAGACCGACTGTATAGCTTCTTGTAGCGATTCCTTCACGTTCGAAGTTCACCACCAGGATGGCCATCCTTAAATTCCAGCAGACCGGACAACTGTTGACTGCGCCATTGTGACAGACTCGTGGAGTTGGTTCGATACGTTTTTATTCAGAGATCAGACCGTAGTCCAAAACGACTCTAGAAATAAACAAATTAACAATTGTAAATAATAATGCATATAAACTGACACTTTCAAAATGTCATTCAATAAATCACATGTATAATTAAATAATTAGTCATACCCTTTATTAGGAGCTTGAGTGACTGATCAGAAGAACTCCCAATTGTTATTACTGGTGAACACTTCACACACACACAGGTCTTAACACTGAGTTTCAGCTGTATGCCTCAAACCTGGTAATTGAAATAAATACTCCTAAGTACTTGACTAACAAAATACAATTACTTGACTAACAAAATACAATTGTGTATTATACAGACTATACATGTATGAATAAATTACTATGACAGTTGAACTTTAAAATCATGAATATATACTTCAGATGAATTAGATCACAAGTGAACATTTTTGATAACTTTATGAAATGATCTATAATATAAACTTTATAAACCTGAGCATTGCTCAAAGAACCATGAGAAACCTAGCCACTAATTTTGAAGTAAAGTAATGAAAAGGAAAATGCATACCTTGTACAATTCTTCATATACTCCCAAAATTATAAAGATGTGAGCTAGATGACTGTAGCCACAAGAATGACTATAGTTCTCAATGAATGAAAAGGGGTTTTACCCAAACTGACATGCTTCCTGTCAAACTGTTACCTAACATGTTAAAACAACAAACAACAGACACTGTCACCAATTTGTGAAATACTTTTATTGTAATGGAATGAATGGGTAACTACAATGATGATGACAAAGAACTATGTACAATGAGAATCCCTGTGAGATCCACTATGAGATCCAAAAGATCCAAAACTGATCCTACCACAATAAGACAATGGAAATATCAGGATGTGAAATTACAAGATATGATGGCATTACCATATCATATACCTTGCCAGGAACCAAGAAAACCCCACCGTCCCACAGTGCCCCTCGTCCCAATGTGCCCGGTTCCCCCTACTCTGTATAGGCCTAACTAGCGCAAAATATAATAGAAACCTACGTAAATTCATACAGTGCTATCAGATACTTAGAAAGTGTCATATTATTTGAAATTATTGTATATTATCTTTATTGTTCATTTTCATTGTTATTAAATATAAACTTATAATATCCAAACTAATAGAGTCATAAAGTTATTATTTGCTATTCGTAAATCAGTTTCAGGAGACTCTAGATGGAGGGAGCTGATGGAAGCGTGTTGGAAAGAGAAACCCACCGAGAGGACGACCTTTGCTAAAATCTTGGCTGATATAAAAAAATTAAATGGAAATGCGGAGTTCAGTCTGGTTGACAAAATGGTCAGTCGACTTGAGGCTCACACACAGAACTTGGAGGAGATTGTCAGTGAAAGGTTTGCAACAGCAGTTTTAATTGAATGCCAGGGTTTAATTTCAGGTCTGCCAATGTCATTTAGATCTCTGTAGACATATGTTTACATTGGGGATTTAGGGTGTTTCAGGTGCCCCCAATATTTTCCGATCCAGCTTGAATTTGGTCTGGTATTGCAGTTTATATAGTAAAAGTCACATCTAAAATTTTGGCCCATTCTATAAATAATTACCTTTACCAGAATGCCCTTGAAGTTTATAATGTAATTCCCCATTGGCGAACATGCAAATCCTCAAGATATTACAAAAACCAATGAAGAAATCAATATTTTGTTCTCAATCCACAGTTCATGAGTAAGTTTTGGGAGGGCAATTCAAATCTGGCGATATTTTTTGTATAACCCTACTTGCCAAGCTGCCAGAAGCTGTCAAATATGTGAAAATCTGCGTAAAATTGCAGAATTTTAAGAAATTCAACACTTCCTAGCTCATAAGGAAGACCTGCTGTAACAGGGCTGATGCCAGATTTGAATTACCCTCCCAAAACTTACTCAGAAACTATGGATTGAAGAAAAATATTTATTCCTTCATTGATTTTTGCAATATCTTCAGGATTTGCAAGTTCGCCAATGGGGAATTACATTATAATCTTCAAGTGAATTCTGGTATAGGTAAGAATTCATAGAAAGGGCCAAAATTTTATATGTGACTTCTAATATATAAACTGCAATACCGGACCAAGGTCAAGCTGGATCTGAAAATATTGGGGGCACCTGAAACACCCTAGCCCTAGTGTTCCTGCCATATTGGGCATGTGTCAACAGTTCCTGGGGGGGGGGGAGACTTGTTACTGTATGTTTGTCTACACCTATGCACGGCTGAAAAGGGCTCTTCAAGCTTTCATTTTCCCTAGCTAGGGGCTGATGCCCTCAGAATTGTCTATCCCCCATGCTCAAGGCCCCGGCCCCCAGTTACACCATTGTCGGTGTGGCAAAGATTAACTGGTGCTGATGTGTAAAAGGAAAGGTTGCATAATTAATCTGGTGGTTATTGCTGCATGTGACTACAGTTACTGCACATTGTAAAGAATCTTTGAATTGCAGAACACAGGAGCTCCAGGAAGAGAAGATCAAAATGGAACAGCTACTGATGGAACTTCTGCCTCGCAGTGTGATGCATAAATTGAAAACTGGAGAAATTGTGAAACCAGAATCGTTCGACAACATCACAATTTTCTTCTCTGATATTGTGTCATTCACTAGAATCTCTGCAGCTGGGACTCCGATTGATGTCATCAAGATGCTGAATCTTATGTACACCATGTTTGATGACATTGCTGTCAAATATGACGTCTACAAAGTGGCTACCATTGGAGATGCCTATTTTGTAGCGAGTGGGGTGCCAATCAGAAATGGAGACAACCATGCAGTGGAGATTTGTGGGATGGCTCTTGAGCTGAACCAGTCAATTGGAGGTCTGTATATTCCCCATATTCCTTCAGAGACCTTGAAGATGAGGATTGGAATTCACTCGGGGCCTTGTGTGGCAGGAGTTGCAGGTGTGAAGATGCCCCGTTATCTTCTCTTTGGAGACACAGTCGACATTGCCAATCGGATGGAGTCTCAGGGAGAGAGCATGCGCATCCATGTCAGTGAATCTACTGCTAAACTTCTGGAAAAGAGCGGGAAGTTTGGTCTGGAGAGGAGGGAGAAGAGTGAGATTAAGGGTTTGGGATTGGTTCACACTTATTGGTTGAATGACTGATCTCAGTAAAAGGAATAAATAAACAAATTTGGTCCTGAGGTGGGAGGAAATAAGGAGACAGAATTGAGCAGTTGAATGCGGTCAAGGTTAGAAAAACGCAATTGGCCCACAACTGTATTGAGGCAAAGAATTAGTTTTTGTTCTTTTGAAATTAAATGCGAAAACTGACCCTCTCTTTAACCCTTGTAGCCGCAACCGATTTTGGGTACACAAAGGCGCAATGGGGGCCTCTCCCTTTCTCAACTCAAAAATATACTAAAGTTTAAAAATTTTACATTAAAAGTAGTATTAGTAGGCCTATATTAAATTAAGCAAATTGGAGGATAGTGGCAGTGAAATTGGGAACAAATGAAATTGTATAGCTAAGAATATGAAATAATGTTCCGTCCAATTTTCGCAATTTTGTGCCAGTTTGATTCATTTTTGGAATATGCAGTATTTTTCAAGTTTTTTAAAGGCCAAACTGTTCTGTAGATGAAAGGGATTGCCTTCTAATTTCAATACAAACCATTTTGTGGCCTAAAAATCGCAACAGATGAGAAAAGGAGCACTGAAAATGGACATATTGGCCCTTGCCCTGCAAGATCCGTTCCTTCAGGTGTCCATTTTGAACCAGTTTTTTGTGAGAGTAAAGGTCCTGCACTTCTATCATACCAGCTGACATTTACAAAATCATCACTCTAGGGGTTTTTGATGATGCTGAATTTTTGTAGGTTTCAGATCACTAAAAGGTTAATGTCGCCTGATTTAAGGTAAATTCATACAAATTTTACTCGAAATTCAAATAAATATCATTTTAATTTTGTTGAAATGGACTGACAGGCAAATATCAGCTCTCCAAACATACAAAAGTGACTGTATTGACCATAATTTGATCAGTTATAAGTGGCAGCACAGATGCAGTATTCATCAACAATTCATATGACACGCACAAGGGTGGGGGCCTACGAGGCCCCCATTGCGGCTTTGTGTCGGAAAAACGCTCAAACTCTTGCCAGTGACCATGTTCAATATTAATAAATTCTCAACTTTTGGATGTTGTTTTAAATTAATTGGACTAGGATTACACAGAAATCTGAATGCGATTGACCAAATATTGTGCGAGATACAAAAGCGAAAAGTCCCAGGGCGGCCTCCGAGGCCCCCATTGCGGCTACAAGGGTTAAATTGCCTCATGTGTCATGCTCTGTAGCTTTAAAGCAATAAAAGTGGTAAAAATATATATTTCGGGGTTAAAGAAAAACACACCACTTTTTTCACATAGCTTGGCCTTTGCACTCAAACAAATGCCACCGTCTTGTATTGCAGGGGAAACTGGGGTACAGTGAATCGGATAAGTTTATTTTTGCAATATCTCAAAGATTTGTAATAATATTTTCTTTACAAGTGGTTTAAGGAAAGATATGTGTAAAGTAAAAATGCATGCTCAAGAAATAATAGAACCTCTTCTGATTTCAAAGATATAATCTTCAGAATGAAGACAAAACAATTGATTCACTGTGCCCCGATAGCAGGGCACAGTGAATCAGTGTTCCGGGGACAGTGAATCAAGAGCCATTTATTTTTGAAAAATAAAATTGGACATTGGAACGAATTTTTGTAATAGCCCAATATTCCTTAGAATATTTTCTGTGCAAAAACACCCTTTTAAGTCCAGTGGATAGCAATTCACATCCTTGAACACATATGGCATGAACTGTCACAGGTGCGGTCTTCAATACAAGCTATTCTAGGTGCTTTTTGCAAAAAGTTTCTAGTGTTACAATGGAGAACATAGTGATTCACTGTGCCTCGATTCACTGTGCGCTGATTCACTGTTCCCTGCATGACTACTTTTCACATAATTCACCATATTTCGCCAGTTTGATCCACATGTTTTCAAATCACCAGGTAATTATTTCCATTAGACGTTCCTGTCACACATATTTCAATTGCAGGGAATAATTCAAAGAATTTCTGTACTTTTTAACAAATAAAACATTCTAAAAATTCCAGGTTTTCATGCTGAAAATCGTATTTTGCTTCATAATGTCCAAACGTTACATGTTTTATCAAATGTCACGCCTGATTAAGTTGAGTGCTCCTAAAATGCATCGAACATACAAATATATTGAAATATCTCTATTCAGCATCCCAAGAAGTCTATTGATTCACTGTATGCTGTGATTCACTGTGCCCCCGTTTCCCCTGTATATTTCATCCTCCATGCATGTTGCACGCACATGTCAGTGAATCACTCCTATTATACTGACCAGTGATTTTACATAATCATATATCTCTCAATGAAAAAATGTGATTTAATCTCTGGTGACATTTCTGTTGTCCTTGAGCAGCCAAAAGCAGGCTTTTTTGACTAAGATAACTTGCTGATGATTTTAAATGTAAATACGAACATCTAGCATACGGCAGGTGAAATTTTTGGGAGGGGGACATTCGCCCAAATTTCACGATCCAAGTTTTATACCTTGTCCTATGAAATTGCTAAGAAACACCTGATTTTCAGTAATATTTGTTTGATCATCTGCTCAAATTTTTAGCCTCCTTGCCCGAATTTGGGCCTTTTCTCAAAGGTTTGGGGGGGCAATCGCCCCCCTGCCACCCACCTTGATACGCCTATGAATATGAAAATCCTACACAAAGCATTGCCTGAATATTGCCTTTTGCAGGTAAAACACTAGTAAAGGGTAACTTAATTTCAAGATTCAAATATTTATTTATTCTCGGATGTACAAAATAAGAAAGAATATAAGTCAACAATTAAGAAATTGTGACTGAATGTCGAATTGTTCACTTATTTGTTGTATAATATATATCATTATGTTGTATTGTAAAATATATTGTCAAAGATTTGCCTTTAATAAATTAATTGTCAGGAAATCCTGTTCGAATGGTTTCTTTTAATTTATTTTTTCATGATGATGTATTCATTTGGAATTAAGTTGTTTGCTTAATACATAAACCTGACTAAATTATGATAGAGACGAGTCATTCTGGCCCTTATTAAAGGTTTTGGTGGCCGTCTTGTAATATTATTGCGCATTACTCTTGACTCTGGTACTGGAGCTGCTAATACTGGAGTTTAATAGATCTGATAACAACCCACCTGCTTAAAGATAGCTAATTAGAAGTGAGATAACTGTAAAATGACATCAGTTATATATATCACCCACCATGGCAAAGCCAATGTAACCCAGTCCATCCAATGTATGTAACACTCAAAAATCCTAAAAAGACCAAAATCCTTTTTGCTTATAAACACAAAACAGATGACGAAAGCAATTTCTTTTTCTGCTAACATGAAACCGGATTTTAACTGAAATACTGTCAGTTGTCTCCTCCTGGGTCAGAGGGGGCATGAGCAAAAGATCTCAAATCAAAATTGAATTTTTTTTTGTGTTGTTTTAAAGAAAAAGGCACCGAGCAGGATCAGATAAAAGCCAAGAGGTAAACACAAGCAAATCTCTTGCATAAACATCACAGCATGTTGGCATTCCA
Source organism: Platynereis dumerilii (assembly GCA_026936325.1). Lineage (NCBI taxonomy): Eukaryota > Metazoa > Annelida > Polychaeta > Phyllodocida > Nereididae > Platynereis > Platynereis dumerilii. The sequence continues at coordinate 37,366,889 of JAPTHN010000006.1, read as the reverse complement.
CAACAGATTGAATTTCAAACGGCTAATTTGTTTGATTCTGTTGTTAAATGGCAGTGAGTATCAGTCTTATTATAATAATTAATGTGCTACAGTGTGAATGTGCAATGATATTGGAACTATTTCTTAGGACCAGCAATGTTGCAGCATACAAAACTAACTTTGTGCCAGGTGGCAGCAGAATGCAGTTCTCATTTTCACCGGACTGGGGATGAGGAATATGTGTCATACCTCAGCCCTCAGTTGATAAATCACATACTCTCTCTCCCGTTGTGAATGACAAATAATTATACTCTAGTGCAACCAACATAGATACATTGTACATGTCTGAAGCAAAAAAATCATTTACTTGAGCTAGCCTTGAGCACCACATTCTGGAAAAATTTGCAAACAAAATATGAATTTCAGTAGCAGGACAGCGTTCTGAGGGATTTCTATGTTGCCTGCCACTGGAATCAACAATTTACTAGCCATGATGAAAGTCTCTGATTGGCCACTTTATTAGAAGACTGATATTAGGCAAGAGAGGAAATGGAGGCCCCTAGAGAACCTTCCGCCTCCTTCTTTGCAGTTTCCCTTGAAGTGATTCCTTAAAACACTCCTTCTGATATTCTCAAATGTGCATAATCAAGTTAATTCATATGCCTCCAAACCATTTTGCTCTTAAATCTTTATTAAAGATTCCACCATGTTGTGCTGCACATCGGTGTGAAGATTGTTCCCTATGCAATGCAATGTGTCTTGGTAGCTGAGTAGTTTGATGCTATCTTAATTTCGAGGTCCATTGTTCGATTTCACTTCATGGCAATATTAGACTGCTGAATTTAGACACTGACAGGGAGACATCTGCTGATAGAAATTATGCAAAATGGCCAATCAAATTGAACTCAGTTGGGCTTGAAACTTCTACTGTATCTTTCTATGTGAAGCCCCTGTCCAGAACCAAATGGGTCATTGTTGTTTACTGGCTTGTCTGGCCACCAAGCTTTGTCTTTTTACTCTTTTAACTTGTATTTTACCACATGGTGGTGAGGCTAAACATCAAATCTGAGTGACTTTTGAAGCTAAAAAAAAAGGAGTCATTATAGAAACGCCTAAAAAGGCTAAAATCCTTTTTGCTTATAAATGCAAAACAGATGACGAAAGCAATGAACATGAAACCGGATTTTGATTGAAATGCTGTCAGGTGTTACCTCCTGGGTCAGAGGGAGCATGAGCAAAGATCTCAAATCCAAATTGAATTTTTTTTGGCGTTGTTTTAAAGAAAAAAGCACCAAGCAGGATCAGATAAAAGCCCAGACGTAAACACATGTAAATCATTTGCAGCATAAACATCGCAGGACTTACAGCATGTTGGCATTCCGCAACAGATTGAATTTCAAACGGCTAATTTGTTTGATTCTGTTGTTAAATGGCAGTGAGTATCAGTCTTATTATAATAATTAATGTGCTACAGTTTTTATCAAATTTAAATACAGTGTTTTAAGGCCTATACCCTATAGATAAACAACATATTTCTTGAAGAAAAAAAGTGGTAAGGCCTACCTACAGTTCGAAAAATCATTTTCACTCTAAATATGTATTTATCCTGATGATGTGCTCTGGAAAGAGCATGAAAGCTCCCTTGTGAGTATATTTGTTGAATCAAATACTTTAAAAATTATACCTTACAATATATATATATATATATATATATATATATATGCTTTCTCATCTTTGCTGAATTACCCCCCCCCCACTTTACAAATTCCTATCTGCCCTGAGTCGCATGCATAGATAACTTCACATGGTTTAAGCATGTTGACTTGTTGTTAGGTCAACTCACCATGCATTGCTTCGCAACTCACCATTGTTTGGCAACTTTTTGACTTTACAATACAATATTTTTGCATTAAAGCATGCCAATGCATAGTCAGTGGATCAGAATTGTTCAACAAATAGTTTTTAAAATTTTCCCTGGCTAGGTTTCTGTTGCTCTATTATTATGACATCACAATTGATAGTCATGTGACTAAACAATGGATTTTCACGTTATTTGCCATTTTTGGTGACTTAAAATGACTTTGATTCACAAAAAGCTTGTTTTCAGCCTTAATTTTTTAGCAACTATCATGAAATTAACCAGAAACCTTCTAAAGAGTTCAATTCACATGACTGGTCAGTTAATTTCAATGTTGCCAAGCAATGGCTAATTTGGTAGAATCAGTTTATGCAAAAAACAATTATCAGATTCCATCAGCCAATTTCTCAATATTATCAAATTAACTGCACAAACTTGCAAAGCAATGGTGACTTGACCTAAGTCAACCTCTTCTTTTCAATTTCAAATATTTTGTAGTTAATGCGATTTATCTACGGTCTCTACAATCTTATATAATTTCAGATTCTGCTACAGCAAGTGCTTTTAGAAAAGCACAACTTTGGCGAATACCTCCAGAATCGCAAAAGATTGGCAAAGAATTGTTTTTCTCTAGATCTCACAATATAAGTTGGATAAATTGTGAGGGCCAAACTTGTAAAGATCTGTGTGGAACTTCTTACAGAGATAAAGATGTGACCGCATTATTGAGGTGTTCCTGTGATGCAGAATGTCTGAGAAGTGGTGACTGCTGCTTTGACTTTGCCATACATTGCCCAGATGTGCTACCATCCCTCATCAAAAAGATATTACAAAATTTTACAAAATTACACTCCACTCACCATGGACTGTCAACTGAAATGCAACCTAATTATATGAAGGAGATTTCTGATAAATTTTTACCATCATTTTGTCATCCTATCTCTAGCCACAGTAATGCATGCAAATACAACCAGACAGACATTGATTTCATCATTACTGTTGCTCTGGCAGCCGATGAATTATATGGACATAATATAGACAGACAAGAATGTTTGCGTCATTCACCAAATTTTTATGTTACAACTACAACACGCTGCAAACCCGATAGTGCAGAGGATATTGCAAGACTATGTCGAAATGGAAAACCGCGTTTTGTCTTTAAACGGGAAGGTGGATTGGAAATTTACAAAAATGCATTTTGTGCCGAGTGTAATGATGTGGATACAGATTTGATATCTTCAATGGAGCTTTCTTATGGGTGTAGAATGTTTGATAATAAAAGATTCATGAGAACTTTGCATTTAATTGGTACTTCACAATTTGCAGATTTTCTTGAGGCTCGATGCGTTCCCTTCTACACAAATTCAGAGACATTTCAGGGCACGAAAGGCTGCCTGATGTTAATAAAAAGGGAAAGGTTTAGTGATGATGCACTATTGTCTGCTCTTGGCAGACGTTATAAATCACTAATCATAGGTAACTGGACTTTATATAAAAATACCCCCAGTATTCGTAATTTGTCACTGAAACAATTACAGTCACACAACTTGGTATGTCCTGTCGAAATGGTCCATTTTCGTGATGTGAGACTATACAGAACTCCAATATATCCATCATTTAGGATGTTGTTTGATCTAAATGGAGAACCCAAAACTATCAAAACAGGATATCAAAAGAGGACTCTGTGTTCATCACCAAAAAGCTGTCTTCCTTTTACTTGTCAGGGACACACAGAGATAAATCATAAATATCGGTGTTACAAGTTACCAACAAAAATACACTTGCAAAATATTATGACACACATACACATACAGTTTCAGCTCCGGGAGACTTTGGATATAGTGCAAGCTGTTGCTCATACTGGAAAAATCCTGGGACGACCTTTCGACACATCTCTGTACTTACAAAACTGTTCCAAGTTTACAGAAATACAAGCAGGAGAGACTGCTTACCCTAACATTAACTGCTTTCAGTATGATTTACCGCAGGGAAATTCAAATTTGCCTGAAAACTTTTCAGAATTTCTCAAATCTGTAAAGGACAATTCTTCCATTTTTAGGGAGATACATGTATGGAACACATTAAAGGAGAATGTTACAATTAAAGAGGTGTGCCGACAAAGAGACCTAAAGCTTATCAAAATAAAAAATCCAATTTTTGAAAACTATGGATTATTATTTGGAGATCGAATACTCGATCCCTTGGGATATGAATACTATGTCTTTTATGGTTCTCTTGAGATTCAAGTCAAACCTTACCAGAAAATGAATGTGATCTTCCTAACATGCAGACTTAAAATTCAGACCTGTCAGAAAATTATTCTACCAAACGACTCTTACATATTCAAAGGTCCTAATTTAACTCTGACAGACAATGTTCAGGAATTCTTGATAGGCACTACATTTCCTGCTGAGGATTACGTGGTAGCTGAAAGTGATGATGTGTTTGTGTGTGCAGAAGCAAATGACAATGCCACAAGAAGTAAGAAGGACTTAGCTCTTGGGATTTTGACTCTAGTTGGAAATACCCTTTCTGTATTGTGTCTGTTTATAACATTTGTAATTTATTTGTCTTTACCAGAATTGCGCACTCATCCAGGTAAGATGATCATGAACTACATTGTTGCCCTTGGATGTGCCCAGATCTTACTGCAGGCCAATGATGACTTTGTGAAATGGAGAATGCTTTGTAAAGCTGTCGCTGCTCTTCAGCATTACTTCTGGCTGTCAACCTTTACATGGATCACGGTCATAACTTTCAGGATGTGGAAAACATTTTCCGATATCATGGGCAACAGAACTTCCATGTCTAAATCTAAAGAGTTTATCTGCTACCTATTGACTGCATGGGGAGTCCCCATTTTTGTAGTTGCTCCTTGCGTGGTGCTAGATGTTCTCAGAACGGGCCTATTTCAATATGGAGGGGAGAGCAGATGCTGGATAGAAAATGTCAAACCAAATATTTTGTTATATTCTTTTGCATTACCACTGCTTATTTTAGTCTTTATCAACTCCATCATAATCATTAAATGCGCATGGAGCTTGAAAAGCGCCTTTCAACTCACAAGTTCTGTCAATCCTGCAAGAAAGAAACAGCTCTTCAAGATATATCTCAGGCTGTTTTTATTGATGGGTCTGGCTTGGCTGCTAGGTTTTCTGCCTAGTCTTACTGGTGTGGATGAATTCTGGTATCCCTTTACCATCATCAATAGCTTGCAAGGAGTCTATATTCTCATTTGTTTTGGTTCAATTAAAACGGTTCATGACAGATGCTGCAGTCGACAAACCCTGGATGTGGCGGAAGTACTGCCAGTGCCTGATACAACAAGAACCAGTGGGTTGCTAAGTGGAGGTGGCCTGTTCCGATATTGAATTGGGTGCGGAAAACTTTTGCCAAAACATATTTCAGCATTATGAATTTGACACATCTAGCCTCAGTAAGAAGAAAGGAAGACCAAATGCATTAAAAATATAATAAAATAAGTCTTGTTTTTGTTCAGTTACTGAAGAGAATGTGCATTTTACATATACAATGCAGATTCATTAATTTTCAAATAATGGACATGATTAGTTAACCTATCTCCAATGTACCCTTGCCAAGCACATAATAAAGCATTACAATGTTGGTCTCAATTTTGTTAAAATTTTTTTCAGTGACCAGGAACATCTAGCTTCAGTCATAAAAATGTACTTTAAAAACAATTGATCTGTGAATGTTTTAATACTTTCTTGCTTAGTGGATAAACCATGGGTTTTTCTAAGCAATCAAAAACTATTTGTTTACATTTTAAAGGAATAAAACTTCATATAATTTGACTTACACGGATTAACTGGGAGGGATGGGCCACCACTGTTCATCACTAGCCCCTAGCCCTTGTGGTGCACTCAGTTAAACCCCATTTATCCTCAGACTACCCCTTTTAACATAACTTCGTTTGCCCTCTCTTTACCTTTAATTGTCTCAACAATCCCCAGCTCCCCTCAACTACCCTTACCTTCCCTCAACTAAACTTGGCTTCCCTCAACTAAACTCGGCTTCTCTTAACCAAACTGGGCTTCTTTCAACCAAACCGGGCTTCCCTCAACTCAACTTGTCTTCCTTCAACTAAACTCCGCTTCCCTCAACCAAACTCAGCTTCACTCAATAAAACTTGGCTTTGCTCAACTAAACTCGATTCCCTCTAGCTTCCCTCATCTAAAAACTTGGCTTCAGTCAACCAAACTCTGCTTCCCTCAACTAAACTTGGCTTCACTCAACTTTACTCAGATTCCCTCAACTGAACACAGCTTCCCTCAAATATCCTCTGCTTCCCTCAGTTACCCCATTGTAGAACAGTGGTAACCCCATGGGGGTGAGGAGGTAGCCTTCCATAAGGCCTTGATATCGACACTGTCCACTTTTAACAGCTGCTTGCAGCCTGTATTGCAGCACATGGGTGACGCCAAGCTGGTTTTGGGAATCAACTTAGTTCCCTGCCAAAACTCAGATGGCACCACTGATTTTGTTTACTTTTTGTTTAACATGAAAAATATTAGAACTATCCACAATAAATGGGGATGTTTCTACATGAGAATAAATAATAGTTAAGTCAAAATAATTTATGTATCCTCTTTGTTATTCTGTCGACTTTGTCGCCATGGAGAACTCTGGCTGGGTGCACATGCACTTGATGACGTCAAGAAACTGTGCACTGTTGAGTTGCTGGTCTTTTCATGGCTTGAACATGCCATGTTCAGAGATCTGAAACTCACAAAGTATCCATAATATCATCCTGAAATTTGGAGAGCATTTCAGTTAACTATTGAAGTTTATTACCTGCTTCTCAGAATTTGTTGAGCATTTCTGTAGCAACCAAAAATGTTGTTTGTTTGCACATGAAAGATCCTGGTGTTCATAGTCCCGAAACTCAATGATTATCAATAGGAAAATTATAAAATTTAAGGAAGAATTCATTTAATACTTGAATTTTATCACCCGCTTTTCAGAATTTGTCTAAGATTTTTTTAATGCTCGAAAATGCGGTTCATTTAAACACAAAAAAATCACAAAGTTCCAGTGAATTTTTTCCTCTTGCGAAACATGCTAAGTTAATAAATAGCCTTGGTTCTAAAAACAGAGAATCAGAAAATTATGAAAGTTGAAAAATATTTTGTAAAACATTTGCTTTTGATGATGAATTTGGTTTGAAATTGTTTTTTCTCAAAATCTATAGCAGACTAAGCCTTAGAGCAAGAGAATGTGTCAAAAACATGTCTAAAATCGGCTAGCTTCACCATGACCTAAGACTCAGTTTATACATGTACATTGAAACCCATCTTATCATAAATCGGCAACTATTGAACAATTTTTTCATTTTTGGAATCTGCGTGTGTTGTCCTTGTAGTTTGGTAAAATATTTTTCCCGAACTCTATAGCAGATTTTGAACCTACGACAGAAGGGATTTCTAAAAAGACTGTAAAAATTGGCATTCTGACGTTTCTAGAATCTGCAAGTATTGTGTTTTAATGTGGATTTGTTTTTTAATTTCTTTCGCAAACTTTATAGCAGACTTTAAACCCCTGAAATAAAGGATTTCTCAAAAAATCGGCATTCTGACGTAGTAACTCAGTTTGCGCATGTTGATGCGTATCTCATCATTAGTCATTAATTACTGGCTCACAAAATTATTTTTTACATTAGAATCTGTGACTATTGTGCTTGAATGTGGATTTGTTTTTGAATTATTTTTGCCAACTTTATAGCAGACTTTAAACCTCTGAATGCAAAAAAGTCACAAAAAAGTGTCCAAAATGTCAATTTTGTGGCAATTTAATGATTAATCTAGAAGAAACTGATAATGGTAGGAGCATGAAATGATTTCCCAAAGGAGTCTTTTGAAATACGCATCTTTTGACATCAGCACCGTCTTTCTAACTTTAATATTTTCAGAGCAATGGATTTGTAACTGAAGTCAAAATATGCTTTATCAAAATTCACTTGCTGAAAGAAGCAATAGCTTTGTTTTGGCAACAATTTTTATCTTGCCTAAGCGGTGTGGAATTTTGTTCCCTGCATTACGCTTTTTTAATTTTGTAATTCGGACTACTATTAAGGTCTGTAGGTCCGATTTTGCACAGAAAGTCATGCATCTCCCATGAAATTAGTTGGTGTGCCACTCCCCAGGTGACGTCTCTATATGAGGATTCCCATGTAGCCCAATGGTGGCGTCACATCTTGGGTACATAATCTTTGATTGCAGGAGGAATTTTCGGGAAGCTTCTGACCATATAGGAGGTCGCACTATTTCACCTATCACTTTAAAACTTAGCATGCAGTCTCAAGAAAAGTTTATCTTGCTTCTGTCAACTTTTGGTGAACTTCTGTGACAATAAATTTGTATTTTCTGAACTAAAATGTACCCTTTTCCCGTGCATTTTAAATGTTCTACTGCAGTGACAGTAGCAACAACAGCCAAGTGCCAGCCCGGGGGGTTGTTTGCAAATTCATTTAAAACTATAAAAGAAGAGAAGGAAGGAAGGAAGGAAGAAAGGAAGGAAGGAAGAAAGGAAGGAAGGAAGAAAGGAAGGAAGTAAGAAAGGAAGGAAGAAAGGAAGGAAGAAAGGAAGGAAGGAAGGTGGAAGGAAGACGGAAGGATGAAAGGAAGGGAGATATATATAGACAAATATAGATTGTTAGATAGATAAATAGATGGGCAGATAGGTAGATAGTCTATCTACAAGCAGCTGTTAAAGTGCTTGCACGTTATTTTTAGAGCTGTTTGCAGATTAGCGGTCCAAACTGTTTCAAAATTAACTTTCAACTTGGTTGTGTTATGTAATTGGCTCAAAAAAGTTTTGTTTGTGTCAGGTGTGGATAATCAGTTTATTCAATGCTTATCATATCTAGCAGCATAGGCGACGATAAACAAAATAAATGACTTGAGGTACTGTAACAAAACAACCAAAGTCAGGGTCACTGAGTAACAATATCACGAGCTGTTGTGTGAATTAATATCACTCGAGCTCGCAGGGCGAGAGTGATATTAATTCACACAACAGCGAGTGATATTGTACGAAGTGCCCTGACGCGTGGTTGTTTTGTTTTTATCACCTGGTTTTACCTCAAATTTTCAGTTATAAAGAGGGACTATTTTCTGCCATTGCAAAAATGTGACGTCACCATGGAGCAACAATGGACATGATGTCACAATCCCATTATTCTGGCCCTTGTTTGGTTTGTGACATCATCAGGCTGCTGAAATGCTGGTGATGTCATAACCATTGTTATAAAATATCGCCCTTGAAGGGTGGTATTTTTTACAATATCATAGGCCCTGATATTTTGACTATAAACGGTGATATTCACAGCCAACCAGGCGATAATTCATAAAATAAGAAGATTAGGAGACCAATAGAAAACTGTCAATGTGGCAAAGCCAGTTTACAAATTGAAAATAAGAAAATTAATTCTTCCAGTGGACCGCCAATCTGTAAAGAGCTCTAATAGTATCATAGCAAGGGAATTTCATGTGCTTACAAAAATGTGTGTAAAATCACCTTCAAACTGGAAAGTCAATTCTGTGTCAAATCAATACTGTGTCACTGTGGCCAAGGGATACAAAGTAGAAGAGTAATGCTATTGGAAAATATTTTAGTGAATTAGTTTCCATTATTACACTTACCTTTTCAGACACAAACTTGCTTCATAGGCCTTATAATTATGGTGCAAGTAAATAGTCAAATTGGCTGTCACAAATCTGAAAATTGGGCAAATTGAGAATGTTGCTTTTGTAACCCAGTTAAGACGCAGTAAATGGTTGTAAACGTAGACTGTTACCGATTTAAAAGTGCATTTAGAAAATGCAAAACACCATGATGCCATGGTCATTATAACTACATCACGTTACATGGTGTGAATCAAGTAATGCTCACATATATTGTCACTTCGGTGAATGCATTCCTGAGAAGTGACAAGCACCATCAAGTCACCCACCCCAAGAACTTCTGGACATCATGGAAATTTATGGAAGTTTTGTGGTCACTCTGGTGGTTGTGGGGTATATTGCTGGTGACTCATCCTTATTTTTGCCTCACCCTAACTTAAACCTTATTGGTGTACAGTCATCGACAGTGATTGAATGTGCTTCAAAATGTCAGCAGGCGCCTTATTGCAATGCGTTTGAGATAAGCACTCTCAATGGAACTTACGACTGCATATTTCGAATACCACGCAACAAATCAGAATCAGAAAACCTCTTCATAAGGAACTATCTACCTTCAACTTCGATATCGGCAGGTAATGTATCAGATCAGATATTAAAAAATGAAATTATGTAGCTGGTACCCAGAGCCGTATTGACGTTGGGGGCAAATGGAGGAATTAATTGCTCAGGGCCCATGACCTGAGGGGGCCCACAGAGTGACCAGAAAAACTAAAATGCAAATGGATTTTATGAGTATGATGAACCATTATTAATTTTGAAGAATGGGTCCTAAATACTATATGTTTCCATATAATAATTATTCAATATCCAGCATTTCTAACTTATAGGCTGCTTGTTAGCTCTTGATCTTGGGAAATTATACTGACACATGGTTTATGATGCAAACAAAACATTTTTTCAAATCAACAGAAAATTGCAATTGCAGGGGGTCCATTTTTTGTTGCTCGTCCGAGGCCCAGAACTGGAAAAAACTGGCATTATGGCCCTGCCGGCAATGAAAAAAACAAAAAAAATTTTATTTTATTTATTCGTTTCAGCTGGATGTTGGGAAAAGAAGCCGAACCACAGCATGGTGACTGGTTTACTACCAAAATACCACTATCGCAGCCCGCCTCAAATCTTCTATTTCGGCCACTACACCAAGGAAAGTGACTGCCGAGATGCTTGTGCCAAGGAACCCTTGTGTTACGCCTACACTCTGTTTCATTCCCAGGGAAATTTTTCAAAGGACTGTCATGGAAGAGGGCCGTTCATCAAAGATGTGATGGTCAAGGATGACCGTGTGGTTGGCTCTGGAATCAGGTTGTGCTGATTGTTTACAAACAGATTTACCAAAATAAATAAATAATTTGGCTGGAAACAGAAGGAACGACTGAGCTATCCACTGTGTTCTCATCAAGTGACCTAATTAAGGATTTTTCTTGTTTACATTAATTTTGCTAGATTTCTTATTTAGAGCAAACAACAAATGTTATTGTATATATATGCTTATGGAATAAGTAATAAACATGAGAAATTTTAAATTAGAAAGTTATTTTTTGTTTTAAAGGTTTCTGGGAGATGAGGCTGTTTTATTCAATTTTTAAAAACTAGAATTGACAAAATTTTTGATTGTATTTTATGCTTATGATTTCACATCAAGATTTACAGGATGGGGACATGAAACTTCCCCTGTTTAGACAGATTTTATATTTTAGTGGAAATGTTCTTGAGTTCAGTTCATTATTTTAGATATTTCTGTCAAATCTCGGCAATAAAATGGTTGTTTTAATTGCATAAATCATATTGATCCGAAGAGAAACTGCTGCATTGAAGCCCGTTTCGGGAACTAACCGGACCCAACTGGTATATGGCCGATGTTTTTCAAACAGGTGTAATGCACTAGTTGCTATTGATTGACTGACAGATAATGAAGTTCTGTTGTTCAGTATTCTCCATAGAAATCGAAGACTTTTGAAATCAAACAAAATCTGCTATGGCAATTTTTTGCCCAGGAGTGTACAGTCTTTGTTATGTCATGTTACAAACGCACACCTTTCTTGTCCTTTCATTTGTATTGCCTGTAATTTTTTTTCTTACTTAATCTTAAAAAAATCAATTGTGATTTGAGATCCTTGGTTCAAGTTCTCTCTGACCCAAAGACATGTGTCACTCATAAAGAATCAAGTTTCATGTGAGGAGTAAAAAGAGCCAATTGCTAGCAGCCAGCTGTTCACATGCAGATTTTTGAAAGATTTAGGTATTCTTTCAAATTCAAATAAAATTCAAATTCTTTATGTAATCAACAATTGTAAAGAACTTCTCATCGTGAAAATACTTGTAATTAAACTACATCAAAGAGGCATGAAGTCTAAATGACATATATAGCCTTTGTTTCATTAATAATTAATAAATTGAATATTGATCATTTTTACAATAATAAAATAAAGTGGGGGAAAAAACCCCAAAAAAATATCAAATAAAGAATAATATATATAGTGTTGTCTTTTCAAATCATTCATGTAATAGAATCTATAATAGTTATACAAAAAGTAATTAGATTATATCAATGCATTTGTAATTAAATGTAATTTAATAATTATCTTAAAGATATTTATACATTTATGGTTTCCTACAATTGGTATGTAATCATTCCACTATTTTACACCCATGTATTTTATGATTTTTTGACTAGTTAATTCAATAGTAGGTAAAAGGTAATTTTGAATCTTCTAGTGTTTTAACTGTGGACCGAAAAGGTTTTTGTAACATGTTATTCAAATAGTTTGGAAGTAAGTTATGATGGAATTTTTACACAAATAATAGTATATGGTATGCATAATTTGGAAATCGGAAGTGTAGCTAGGTTTGTAGGTTTATGGGTCCTTAACAGATCAGAGGAAAATATATCACATTAGGAAGTTGGATTGTGAACGTAGTTTCTGTGTGAATGGCACTCAATTTCATTCGTTGCTCTCAAAAATACAGTTGGGTCCAAAAGAGTGAACATGCGTCTCAATAACGGGCGTTAGTGGAGCTCTCCTGTTTATTGCTCTCCGACGTCTCGGCGCACATTAAAACTACTTCCGGAAACATCCGCCATTTTGTAGGCCTTTACAATGCAATGGGGCCAGGTTTTCCGAGGTCCATAACACTGTTAAATCAGCCTGACAACACTGGATTAGCCCAACAATGTCGAGATCTGTACCTAATCCTTTTATCCTGCCAGTGTCACGGAACATACCTGTGATTAATCCAGAAATTCAGGCCAAAGACGTCCGTCTGGCCGATTCCCGCCACATTTTTGCCGCTTCGCCGGGCCCTCACTGATGATATATGTGGCCAATCAACTGGATAATGGTCGGAAACCAAGGTGAACATTCCATTATAGACTCGGCGATACAATCCGTAGTGTTTTAGTGGTTTTACAACTGTCCTGGAGCCCAGAATCAAAACCTCCATTGACTTAGCAATGGTACAGAATTGCGACTGGTTCCCAAAATGACCACACCAGCGCGATTTCACACGTAATCACGTGGCTGAACGAGAAATAGTAACGTCCCCTATTGAAAAGCGATGGCCAAGACAATTTACTTTGACACATCGCCTATTTTTCAGAGCAACCTTTGAAGCTTATAAATGTTTTCACAGATTTATCTCTAATGTTCTTCTTCACACTAATATATTTCAACATGATCAAATAAGAATCCAAGCGCCCAGAAGCCGCTTATTGTAACACTAATGCAGTGGCAAGGAGCATACTGTTTGTAAACTTTTGGCCGGCAGTGTATTTGTTTGCACCATGCTGAAAGGGGAGTATTCAACAAATTAAGAAGTCATAAAATATGCACGTCCGTGGTACAAAAAGTGGATATCAAACCTATATTTCAGCAACTTTTGAAAAAATATTATACTCCCATAACTCATAAATTCTGAATGCTATAGTTTTATTTCGAACAATTATGGCTGTTAGCAGGTTTGCGGTCCAGACAGTCTATAGAAATTAACTTCCAACTTGGTTGTGTGATGTCACTGGCTTAAAAATGTTTTGTTTGTGTCAGTTATGGTTGATCAGTTGATCCAATGCTAATCATATCTAGCAGCATAGGTAACAATAAACAAACTAATTAAATAACTTGAGGCACTTCATCAAATAAAAAGATTAGGAGACCAACAAAAAACTGTCAATGATGTTGGAAAGCCAGTTGGCAAATTGAAAATAAGTAAATTAATGGACCACCAGTCTGCAAAGAGCTCTAAGACACAGGTGAACTATTGAGGTGCATCTTTCAGAATTTGATTTACACAGTCACCAAAAAAGATTAATAACAAAATTGAGAACAAAGTCAGTGTATGTGATTCAGATAATAGTTTATTACATTCTTGGTAAAGCTACAGAGAAAGATTGAGACAAATTTAATTAATTAATGACCATTGACCATTTATGCAAATTATAATAAATGCTATCTACGAAATCTGTAAAATTGATATTATTTTCTTTTCAGTCATCATCATACTATTAATCCATGGACCCCTCCGTCTTTCCCCAGCCAAACTACTGATTGCCAAGTTCTGAAAACTTGCAAGCAACTTTTTCTTATGCCCTACAAGGTTTTGGGATAGCTTTGGTGCTCCAAACTGGCAATAATTTAGGGATGGACACCGTTTGCCAAGTTCGATACGATACGTACCGTCGATACGTTTTTTTGGTTTTCGGTGCGTATCGCGATCCGCAAATTCAGCCTGATCCGCAATTTAGTGCATTTTTCGGCAAAATCCGCAAGACGAAACGATATTTTGGCCCAGAAATTAGGCATTTCGCCCGTGACTGCAACCTGGGCGAAGGTCCGTAAATGTTTCACTCGCGATTTTTCGGATTTTCTTGCTTAAGTCATTTTTGTCATTTTTACAAGGAAATTAAGCATGTAGAAGGTAGGAATGGATCGAACCGAAAGCGCATTTCATCGATTTCGGTTATCAAACCGGCGGAAAGAACCGGTACGGTCGATATACCGTGAACCGGTGTCCATCCTAGGCAATATTATTACTGTATGGCTATCATACATTTTTCACACTCACAGCATGGGGAGCATCAGCAAAGCCCGATGTTGTGGCTGCTGTATACACTCTAAAAAAATTCAGACAAAATGGAGGTATATTTATTGCGAGTGAGAGCACCCCCACGAGGTCACAAATTGCATTCCCACGCGCGTGAGAAGCGTGAGCCTGCAATATATTGTACAGTCACGCGCGTGGGTATGCTTTCACTCGCACGCGTGAAGCTTGATTGTGTCATCCAGCGCACCTTATAGCATGCGTGGCTATGCAATACAGCGCACCTTGAGACTCCCACGCGGCTCATACTAACAACTCAGGAGTGCTACTGAGTACACAGTCACGGTGCTGCAATGTGTCATCCAGCGCACTTCTGAAAGTGTTCTCAGGAGCACTACTGAAGGTGTTCTAAGGAGCACTGCTGAAGGTGTTCTCAGGAGCACAGCAACAGGGGCGTAGATCCTTGGGGGGGGGATGGGATGCATCCCCCCCTCTAGGATGAGCCTTGAGGGGATGATCATATGATTACCCCCCCCCCCCCCAGAATTTCAGATATAGCTATACGTACTTGGTGTTGCGAGTTATTAGTTATTTAGCTGTTTTTCCGTGATACCAGTTGGATGTTAGGCCTAATGCAACTCAATACATATTGTCATTGATCAAGTGTGCCATCGATATATGGACATCCCAATACACAATCAAACACTCCTAAATAGATAGATAGATAGATAGATAGATAGATAGATAGATAGATAGATAGATAGATAGATAGATAGATAGAATACACAATCAAACACTCCCAAATAGATAGATAGATAGATAGATAGATAGATAGATAGATAGATAGATAGATAGATAAATAGATAGAATAGAGAGACAGATAGATAGATATTATTGTTTTTTTCTGGGCCAGGTGAAAAACCCGACATAGGGGATCCTGTTACCCGTCCTAAATATTTTTGAAAAAAATAAAATAAAATAAATAGATAGATAGGTAGATAGATAGATAGATAGATAGATCCACTAAACAGTGAAAGAGCTGCACCTCTTGCCCAACTAAGAAGTGGTTATGTCACTTTAATAAATGTGTATAGTTTTATGAGGAGAAGGTGCGCTGGATCCCACTCCCACCAAGCCTGTGGTCAGCTTGATAGGGTGTCACTAATGGCACACCCAGGGGCATTATAAGGTGCGCTCACTCGCAGTATCAAGAGTCGCACTGTCACGAGTGCCATGTGTTGCACAATCACTCGAGGTGATAGATGACACCACCAAGAGTGCGAGGGAGGGCCTGCTCAAGAGCGCGCTGCATGACACACTCAGGAGTGCGAGTGATACCAGCCCCAGGAGAAAGATGCGCTGGAAGGCACATTCAAGCGCTTGAAAGTGCGCTCGGGAGCACTCCTGAATGTGTCAAATGTGACAATAAATATATATGCAAAATTGGTTTTTTAGATTCAAAATGGTTTTTCAAAAAACCATTTTGAATCTAAAAAACCAATTTCGTCCCGACATTTTTTAGAGTGTAGTGTAAACATGGGACACTTACATTAACTTTTACGTAATGTTCTCCTTGAATTTTCCCCAATTTCACAGGTATTATGCTTTTAAAAGAAACATGTCAGTATTGTTTATCATAGTTTTGAATTGGGCTCTGGCACTACTTCCGTCCTATGGGTTGACACATCTTCAGTCTGTCGATTGCAGCATCTGTCACGAACCGTTTTAACTGAACCAAAACAAATGAGAACATAGACTCCTTGCAAGCTATTGATGATGGTAAAGGGATACCAGAATTCATCAATACCAGTAAGACTAGGTAGAAAACCGAGCAGCCAAGCGAGACCCATCAATAAAAACAGCCTGAGATATATCTTGAAGAGCTGTTTCTTTCTTGCGGGGTTGACAGAACTTGTGAGTTGAAAGGCACTCCTCAAGCTCCATGCACATTTGATGATTATGACAGAGTTGATGCTGACCAAAATAAGCAGTGGTAATGCAAAAGAATATAACAAAATATTTGGTTTGACATTTTCTATCCAGCATCTGCTTTCCCCTCCATATTGAAATAGGCCCGTTCTGAGAACATCTAGCACCACACAAGGAGCAACTACAAAAATGGGGACCCCCCATGCAGTTAATGTGTAGCACACAAACTCTTTTGTTCCGGACATGGAAGGTCTGTTGGCCAAAATATTGGAAAACGATCTCCACATCCTGAAAGTTATGACCGTGATCCAGGTGAAGGTTGACAGCCAGAAGTAATGCTGCAGAGCAGCGGCAGCTTTACACAGTATTTTCCATTTCACAAAGTCATCATTGGCTTGCAACAGGATCTGGGCACATCCAAGGGCAACAATGTAGTTCATGATCATCTTACCTGGATGAGTACGCAATTCTGGTAAACACAAATAAATGACAAATGTTATGAACAGACACAATACTGAAAGAATATTTCCGACTAAAGTCAAAATTCCAAGAATAAAGTCAGTCTTGCTTCTTGTGACACTGCCATTTTCTACCAGACATACAAACACATCATCAGTCACAGTTACCACATATTCCTCCTCAAGAAAAACTGATCCTTTCAAGATTTTCTGAACGTTGTCTGTCAGAGTTAAATTAGGACCTTCAAATATGTAAGAATCTTTTGGGAGAATAATTTTGGGACAGGTGTGAATGGCATGTCTGCATGTGACAAAGTTAATGTCCATTTTCTGAAATTGCTTGACTTTGATTACCAAAGATCCGTAAGGGACAGGGTAATCATAGCCCATGGGGTCAATGATGTGATCCCCGGATAACACTCCCCGAGTGTCGAAAATTGGATTTTTTATTTTGGTAAGCTTTAGGTTTCTTTCTCGGCACACCTCTTTAATTGTAACATTGTCCTTCAATGTGCTCCATACATGGATCTCCCTAAAAATGGAAGAATTGTCCTTCACAGAATTGAGAAATTTTGAGAAGTTTTCTGGTAAATATAAATTTCCCCTTGGTAAAGTATACTGGAAGCAATTAATGTTGGAGTAAGCAGACTCTCCTTCTTGCAGTGCGGTAACCTTGGAACAGTTTTGCAAGTACAGAGATGTGTCAAAAGGTCGTCCCAAGATTTTCCCAGTATGAGCAACAGCATGCACTATATCCAATGTCTCCCTGAGGTGAAACTGTATATGCAGGTGTGCCATAATATTTTGTAAGTGCATTTTTGTTGGTAACTTGTAGCACTGAAGTTCATAAATTATATCTACATGTCCTGGGCATATGAATGGAACACAGTTTTTTGGTGACGAACACAGAATCCTGTTAAATTTCTCTTGTTTAATCCGTGTGGGTTCCCCATCCAGATCGAACAACATCCTAAATGTGGGGCGAAAGGGACTCTTCCTTAGTATTACTTTCTTGAAATGAACCTCATTGACCGGACACACCAGCTGGGAAGGCTGAAGATCATTCATAGACAAATTGTGAATGCTGAGGGAATTTTTATATAAAGTCTGGTTACGGATAATAAGCGATTTATAGCGCCTGCCAAGAGCAGACAATGGAGTGTCATCATTGAACTCGACCCTCTTTATCAACATCAAGCAGCTTTTTGTGTCCATTAACTTCTTTGTATTATAGAAGTAGGAATAGCATTTTGCATCAAGAAAATCTGCAAATTGTGAAGTACCGTTTAAATGCAAAGTCCTCATGAAACTTTGATAATCAAAATCTGAGCTACACCTATAAGCAAGTTCCATTGAAGATATCAAGTCTTTATCAACATCATTACACATGGCACAAAATGCATTTTTGTAAATTTCCAATCCACCTTCTGATTTAAAGACAAAACGCAGTTTTCCATTTTGACATAGTTCTGGAATTTTGCCTCTACTATTGGGTTTGCAGCTTGTTGTTGTTGTGACATAAGAATTGAGTGCAAGACGCAAGCAGTCGTTTCTGTCGGTATTATGTCCGTATAATTCATCGGCTGCCAGAGCAACAGTAACGATTAAATCTATGTCTGTCTGGTTGTATTTGCATGCATTGTTGTTGCTGGAGATTGGATGACAAATTGATGGTAAAAATTTATCAGAAATCTCCTTCAAATGATTTGTTTGCATTTCAGTTGTTAGTCCATTATGAGTCGAATTGAATTTTGTGAAACTCCTCAATGTCTTTTGAACAAGAGATGGCAAAACATCTGGGCAATGTATGGCAAAATCGAAACAGCAGTCGCCATTTCTCAGACATTCTGCATCACAAGAACACCTCAATAAAGATGTCATGCGATTAGCTCTGTAAGAAGTTCCACACAGATCTTGACAAGTTTGTCCTTTACAATTTATCCAACTTATATCATAATAGTCAGAGAAAAAAAATTCTTTCCCAATCTTTTGTGATTCAGAAGGTGTTTGCCATAGTTCTGCATTTTCAAAGGCATCCGTTGTTCTCGGAGCTGGAAATATAATGTGATTGTAGAAAACCAAGATAAACCAAATCAACAACAAAATGTTTGTCATTAGAAAAGAGAGGCCGATTAAACACAACCAGAGAAACTGTGCTCGAGTAACTTAAGTTTAAGCCATATGGAATTTTCCATGTATAAGTAATCATCATTCCAATGTGATTCAGGGCAGACCCAGGAATTTTTGAAAGGGATGGCAGTGGGTCCAGCAGAGACGAGAGGGGATATTTACGGCTCCTAAAACTATCAGAAGAAGGGAAATGAAATCTGGTAGTATATAGATAGTGGATAGTGAGGAGACTCAATATTGGTCTACCCAACATCCACTTTTTGTTATATTCTGCACCACAATTTTCAAATTATACATGTTTGTAAAATACTGGTTTTTCTAAAGATACCTATTTTTTTTATATGAAATTTAGCTAATTTTTTTTCTATTATTTACAATGAGCATATTTATTAGGGTGCATCGTCTGCCCCTTAAAAATTAAAAAAATGACTTTTTCATTTGCACTTTCACCACAATGCACCTTTGCCTGTAAAAACACCTGATACAAAATTTCAACCAGATCAGATGTGGCCTTAAGGTGGCACTTTTGTTTTAAAGTTGAGGCTAAAATTGACAAAAAATGATGCTTTTGAAAATCGCGGTTAGAAATATCTAGCTTATGTTTTGTTGTATGATTCCATTTCATATACCATCGTTCTGAGAAGAAAATTGTCTTTAATTTGAATGGTAGAAAGCTATATTTCTGAAAATTTCTCATGCTTCAGTTTTTTGGAAAGTCGAAAGTTTCTGACTATTATGACAAAATGTTTTGAAAAATCAACTTAAAAGGTAAACTTCTGCCTAAACTTAACGCAATCACTAGAATAAAACATAAGAAACATTTTTCTGAAGAAAGTAGGAAAAGTAATGTGTTTTCGAGACAGTTATTTTAAAATCAAATTCAAATGTGTAAATTTGCATAAATTACATGTAAATATGAGAAATACAACAGTTCATTGAGACACCGTTCTGCCTCTCTCTTTCTTCTGAATTCACCATAATGCCATCAAGGTTTTATCAGATGATGTAGTAGACCATATCCTCACTTTGTAGACTTCTTTGTGTTCCCAAAGTCATATTAACATCCTGTTTTTGATTTATCACATTTTTCCCGATAAAAAAGAAAATATCTCGACACAATTACGACTTCTCCTGAATGGAAACCATTGATGTTGGTATTCAAATTAAAGCTCTCTTTCTAAGGAATCTAACTGTACCATCCACAAATCACTTAAAAGAAAATTGACAATATTATTTATAACCGCGAATTGCTAAAATATGACCTAACACTGAAATTTCAAGGCTATTGTGCCACCCTTTGGCATTAGAATATTTTCCTAAAATTTTGCAGGGCTTCTTTTATGATACAAGGGAACAATCATGCAAAAGTGCATGAAGTTTTGAAGATATAGGGGCAGACGATGCACCCTAATATTTATAAAATGATACATTGGCATTTCAAGAAGTAGGATTTCCTCCTACCCAGGTGCGGCTATCATATACCGTCCCAGGCCTTTCCTGAAGTAATAGGCAATTAAGTGCATGGTTGCTGATATATATAATAGCATAGGGCCACACATGCACGAATAACACATTTACAGCAGACGAATGAGGAGTACTTACATTCATCTGCTAGAGGCCATCAGTGACTTCACAGCAAGCCCTATCAAATACATTGAAATAATCTGTCAATTTGTCATAAGGGAGCTAATGACCTCATTGATGAGTGGTCTGACACGTCAAATGGCTTTCCCTGCTAGCATTACGAGGGGCGTTCAGAAAGTTCGAGGCTTTTTTTTATATGGACACTTATTTTCAATCTAGAACTATGAATTTTTCACAGGATAAAATTCAGCATAGCCTATTTGGAATGGATTTCAAAAAATTTGGACAATTTGGACATTTTTAAGTCATTCTGTGGTTGCCACGGAAACTGAAAGTTCAGCTTCTTGGGGCAGATAATACTGAAACCACTAAAGCCAATGAATTTTGGCTGTGAGAGACCTCTCTCTATCACTTGCATTAGTGAGATTAACAATATTTGACACAAGAAATATAATATTAGCCTTAAAAAATACTCCAAGCTCACCAAAAGCATTGATTCATACACCTGACCCATTGAAGTAAATCTCCTCCAGTGCCTGAAACTATAGCCCCCGTGGACTAAAGTAAGGGAAAACCAGGACTTATGTAAAGCAGCATGTCACAGGAATAGCTAGGATGGATAATGCTGTCCATTTTGGTCTCTTGTTCATACTAGTGAATCCATGCTTTCACAAGTCCTGATGTAGTCAGGGAAACACACCTTTGCCTCCTGAATTTCCCTCGCCAAATCTCGCATGCAGGAGTGCTTTCCTACATGGGTTCAGTGTAAGAATACACACTTTTGGTGTGCTTGAAAGCATATTTAGAAGCTAGTGCCATATTTCTTGTGTCAAATATTGTCAATCTCACTAATACAAGTGACAGAGAGAAGTCCCTCACAGTCACAATTTCTTGGCATTCTTGGTTTCAGTGTTACCTGCCCCAAGAAGCTGAACTTTCAGTTTCCATGGCAACCACAGAATGACATTAAAATGTCCAAATTGGCCAACATTTTTGAAATCCACTCCAAATATGTTGAATTTTATCCTGTGAAAAATTTATAGTTCTAGATTGAAAATAAGTATCCCTATGAAAAAAAGCCTCGAACTTTCTGAACGCCCCTCGTACAAGTATAGGCTATGACTTCATAAACTGCTTATGAGTCATAAGGAATAACATGGCAGAGATATGGCAGTGACCTCACAAGAGACATTGCAGTACTTTTTTGTAAGCACTCGAATTTCGTCTACTGTAAGACACCAATATCGTTATTTATTGGTGTGTCATGTAACTGATCTCCTGCTACATGATTGGCCTTAGCAGAACATCATCTTTATATCCACATCAAGTTGGATTATTCCCTGATTTTTGGCTTTAAGTCTTCTAAACATGAAGGATTGTGTTAAATTTGTAAATTATGACTCTATAGTTTTGCTGTTGACTTTAGATTCGTTACTTGTTTTTTCCAACAAGGCCACCCTCAACTAACCTCCTTTGCCCTCACCTAGCCTCAGCTTCCCTCAACTACCCATGCCTTCCCTCAACTGAACCCGGCTTCCCTCAAGTATACTCACCTTCCCTCAAGCAAACTCGGCTTCCCTAAACTCACCTTTACTTCTCTCAACAGAGGTGTAGATCCTGGGGGCAAATTGCAATGTGTATAAAAATTACTCTGATGTATCTCCAGTAAAGTTACTCTGTAGGTATTCATGACCAAGCTCATATCTGAATTGTAGTTTTCTGACCCATACTAGTTTATTCCCTATTATGTACAACTATGTATCTACTAAGCTCTTCTTAGAGAGGTTCACAACCTAAAAGCGGCCAACTCTCCTTAGCTTCCCGAAAATGATTAACAAGGGTGCCGGAACGCCAGAACAGGGGGGGGGCAGGGGGGCATTTGTCCTCCTGCCCTTGTCCAGGGGGGGCCAAGGTGTGCCCTTTGATTTTCGAGAAAAAAAACATTATTATGCCTTATGTCACTAATCTTAGCACAAGTCAGTAAGTATATTTTAAATCTATTATTGACTCTCTATTGAAATTTTATCACGCGAATATGATTTGCCCTTTTTTGTCCCATCGCCCCTGCCACTCGCGTTGACAATCCTTCTGGCACCCTTGATGATTAAAATGAGTTATAATATTTGATACTCACATCTTGCTTCACTGCCATTTAGCAACAGAATCAAACAAATAAGCCTTTTGAAGTTCAGTCTGTTGCGAAATGCAAACATGCTGTATACTGCAATGTTGATGCTGCAAATGATGACTATTCATACAAGTTTTGTTCAACTTCTTTTTTCTTTTACTTGATCCTGGTTGGCCTCTTTTTTTCCCACACTTAATAAAAAAATAACTTGGGAGGAAATCAGATCTTTTGCTAACACTCCCTCTGACCTTGGGCAACCCTGACAGCAGTAGCGGATCCAGAGGGGGGTTTAGGGGGTTCAATCCCCCCCTCCCTTAGGCCTGTAGATTTTAATGTAAAAATATAAAAATCCCAATATATTTAGTACATTACCATTTTGTAACGCCCCCCCCATCCAACATTTTCTTAATCCGCCCCTGGACAGTGTGTGAGTGTGTCACAAATCGTAGTAATCAAAATCACGTTTCACGTGAGAATGAAAAAAAAAGTAATTATTTTTGTTATCACATTGTACATGGTTATATATGTTTGCCCATGTAAGAACTACATGAGTGTTTCTTGTTTTATCAAAATGTTTGGTTGGAGAAAGCACATGTGTCAGAAAAAATAAATTCATTAAAAATAAAATTGCTATCACCTATAGAAAACCACTAAGTCCTGTGTATGTAGTCACCATGGGCCAAAGCTATGTTAAGTATAACCTTGAAACAACTTTGATATTTAATTAAAAGCCTCCACAGTTTCCAAGTGAGTTGGCAAAAAATTATGTGTTGACGTGGTCATAGGAGAATTTGTCTTACCTTGTCTTGTAAATGACATTCCTCAGAGTAATCCACTTAGGCCTACGTATTCCTTTCAAGAGATATCCCATACAACGTAACTATAAATGAACAGTTCCATGTGGATAAAATGGATATTCAAATGTTCCAATTAATATATCTTAGATTCTTAGGCAATTAGTGCTTGGATTTGCCACATATTCTTATATTCTGACAGTGTTTTAAGGGATCCTGTTACAAAATAGCAGGCTGGATTATTTTGTATTGTATTGTTCAGCATTGACTGTTTGTTATAAGCACCTCGAACCTCAGGTCATTAGCATGATTAGAGTCAACACCTGAAATGTGATTGCCAGGGTTATTATGTTGTGTGGCCATGATAGTAAAGGAAATCAAGGTTTTTAGGATCAGGGTTTTTTAAAACATTTTTTCTTTCTTTCAAGTATCTTCGTATAAACAGTTCAACAAAAATAAGTCCCCCTTTGGATAAACTTGAATATCACAAAGATTCCTTCGCTGATATTTATGACAGTTGGCTAAATTATAGCCCCATATATCGACTTTACAAGTATGTATTTATAGCTCAGTGGCATTATTCCTGACTGAGCCAGCAGCCTTCGAGTGAACCTACCCCTGTTTTCAAAAATCCATGGCTTTTCCAATGGATATGAACAATTTCACCATGCGAGGGAGCCACCAGCTTGATAAACCTCATCATGTTTCTGGATAAAATTTGTTTCTCAATCGTGTTTAGAAGATAACTAAGGACTTCTTTTGTAACGGTTTTACAGTTTAGGTTCCTTCGATGCAATAACAAGTAATTTGAGTGGAGTTTAAACACCTTTTGGTAAATTTTTTTTTGGAAAAACCAAAACTTAGGATTTTTGAAAAGAGGGGTACGTGCACTCGGGGTCTGCTGGCGCAGACAAAAATTTAGCAATAAGGCTACAAATGCACACACAGACTGTCTATATGAGGCCTACAAACTGGCCAACTTTCACCAAAATCGGAGAAGAGGTCTTTGAGATATTCACGTTTTTGTAAAGGGGGACTTATTTTTGTTGAACTGTTTATTTCTGATAAAGTGGTTTCATAATAAAGAAAAATGATGTTACCCTAAATGAAAGATCCTGTATCACCGGGTAGAATAGCTCTGGATGTAATGACCTGCAAAAATACATTGTCATTTTGCAGTACAAATATTTTGTTTGAAGATTTGCCAAAGCGCTAAAAAGAAGATAATCACCTCTCCAACTAATCTGAATCAGTTTCAAATGTAATTCTGCATTTTCCAGTGATGTTAGATAGAAATGGTAAGTGCAGCTTCTAAGCCCAGTTCTGAGTGCTCACGAAGGCTGATTGATGAGATGGGAGAGAGAGAGTGCTCAGGAGTCTTCGTCATGTTTCATATTTACCCCAAATGAGGGATCTTTTACCTGCCCAGCACAGACACTGATATAAGGGGCTGCAAATTTAACATCTCATCTGAACAACATCTGGCTGGGATTTAATTAGCTTGTGAAGATCCATTGAAAATTTTGGGTTCCCAACCATCCCGGGCCACCATGAGTTTGAACCCAGGCAAAAACCTTCAACTGAGCAGGTGGGAACCTGAATCACTCATGCTAAGATCTCACGGCACGTTACGGAGCACTTTAGGCGTCGGCAGGATGGTATTTCTTGGAAATTAGGATGAATTTGGGTGATCCAGCCAACGCAACGATATCTCATATCCCACAGAGGTACTTTTTGTTTCCCTCAGGATTCCTAGAAATGGGAAGAACTGCGCCGTGGATGTCAAAAAAGTTTCAACACGTTGAAATATTTTTTCCAAGTCGCCGGGATAGAGCCCAAATTTTTATCGATTTTTGGATGTCCGGCGGGGGTTTTTCAGTGAGAACGACTCAAAAACATCTCCAGCGGGATATCGGGACATCCCCTGCCCCTGTTGGGACCTCTCCTGCCCCTGTGGGATATTTTTACTTTCCCTGTGGAACATTTGCAGCATCGTCGGCAGTTTGACATCCCGCCGACGGTTTTTGACATCCTGCCGACGATTTTTGACATCCCACAGGCATTTAGATCTTGTCCCACAGGCATTTAGATCTTTCCCACAGGGATATGATCTTGTCTCCGCCGATTTATGATCTTATCCCGCCGATTTACGATCTTATCCCGCCGATTTACGATCTTATTCCACCGATTTAACATCTTATTCCACCGTGATATGCTTTTAATTAATTATATAATCGTTGTATAAACATTGTGTGTCGCCGGGTTGGCCATTTTTTTCCTAGAATTCATCTCAAGCTATCCCTCAGGGATAAAAAGTTCTCCGGTTCTCGCCTTGAGACAGGGGCATTAGTCACATTTCTTATCTGTGATGCTTGATAATGAGAACTTTGATGATGTTTCCCACTCATAAACATGCCAGATCATAAATTATAAGATACCTATCTCGAGGGAATATGAATGATACTACAATTGGGTTTCATAATAGGTTAGTTAAGGAGCAAAATCAAATACTTCACAAGGAGAACATAATTTATTCAGCACATGTATTTCTATCAAATTGGATCAGTGAAATATCGCATAAAGTGATCTAAAGAAATTGGGAAATCATTGAATTTTTTGTTTAAAATCATGTTGTTATTGCTGGTGTTCATTTTATTGTCATGCATAAGCCTCTAATTATGTGGTAAAAGAATACATGAAATTTTCCGAATAACCTATTTTTAGCAATTTTCAATTTTAAAAAAAAAAGAAAAAAATACTTTGCAATGGCTCACCTGAGAGTTTGCGACCAATTTCTTATAGAACAGCTGTTTTAAAAATACTTTTCAGATATTTTATATGAATCTGGTAAAATCTGTAGACATTGTACCTTTAAAACTGATACTTCTAGTAAATAAGCCGTTCATTGAAAATGTAATTGAACAACATGGTCATGGAAATTTTTTTTTTGTAGAACACTAAATTACTTATCTTAACTTTAATCAAATTTAATCAAATTTAATCTGATTAAATATTGTGTTTAATCTGATTTAATTGATTAAGATTGTAAAATGGCCTTAATCTAATCTAATCTAATCAAGCAAAGTATCCATTTAATCTAATCTAATCGATTAAAAAAATAATTTAATCGCCCCAACCCTGATGCTTGGTAATGAATACTTTGATGATGTTTCACACTCATAAACATGCCAGATGCTCCACATTGATTGGGATGTAGGGATGTTCCGATATCAGTATCAGAATATTGATACTCAGAATCTGAAATTTTTATTTTTTTAAAATAAAAACTCATATTGCACTCTAACCATGCAATATGAAAAAAAAAAGAAAATTAAAAAAAAATCTCATATTGCAACTCAAACCATGCAATATCAGTTTTTATGATGTTGTCATGTGACTGATCTTGGCCAATCAGCATCGCTCTAGCATAGTGGTCATGTAATAATCCCTGCCGGGTATAAGATGCAAAAATCATGGGTGACATGCTCACACCTGCAACAGCTAAAAACTCCTCCCCGAGCAATGCCACTCAACTAAACTGTCCACCTATCCTTATTGATCTATCCTCTCCTTCTGATAACAGCAAATAACAGTCAAACAGCTCCCTTATTTACGTTTTCTGCCTCTACCGTTTTTCCCCACCAGGGGCGCATGCATCTCCATCGTAGTTCCGATATTGCTCACGTTTAGGCCTGGCGCCACCGTCTGCCTTCCCGCCAAAAACATCCACACACTTCACTCTCACCTACTGCTCTTCACTCCTACCTGGCTCAACCTTTCTACTCACCGTATCTTCCTCATCTTACCCTCATTTTACAGCTCTTCTCAAGCCCATTCCATCTGTCAATGTCTCAATGCCCATACACTTTTACCTATTTGCCTAATTCTATACATTTCCATCAATCCACATTTCCTTTCAACACATCTTTTCCTTTCCTTACGAGCCATGCCCTCAATTACAAGCTCAGGTGTAAGTACAGTTGACTGTACCTTACACCAATACATATAGCAGTGCATTTCTAACTTCAATTCCTCTACCACCACTCTTTACTTATATTACAATTATTACTCAAATGCTATTTCAAATGGTCAGCATGCAACACGGGGCCAGATGCCCATGCAGGTAGAGGGGAGGGGGTAATTATTCCCCATTATAGTCCTGCCCCAAATCATGGGTAAATCTAGTAGTGAATATTCTTGTTAGATCCAGCTCTATTCTTATGCTTGTAAATTGTGTGCTATAACAAAAGACAGGACTCATGTAATGACATAAAGATAGTAACATAATTTAGAACATAAATAATTTTTCTAAAAGATATCTTTTGTTGGATAGACCAGCATGTGCAGTCTGCCTACAGCAGCAGACTGGCTTGTCAGTCAGTATTATGTGACCTGTCCTGAGTATTTGTGACCTGTCCTGAATATTCGTTCATAAAATCGATTAACTCAGGACAGTCTGAAAAGAACTCAGAAGTCTGTTAATAAATTAATAGCTGTTAAGGAGGTATACAATTTTATTTGACAGAGTGGTGTGTGACTCTGACATAAAGGGTGACACAAAAAAAAAGTTTATACTTCGTTGAGTGGTCATAAGATAATCAATTTTTGCCACAGGACTTTGATTTACGTCTCATTTTGTTGGTAGTCATCAACACATTGCATTTGAAAAACAAAAATGACAGACATACATGCATAGCATTGATGCTATAAGAAAGTGTGAGTTGTCCCTGATTTTTGCTGTGCCGAGTTGAAGAGGATGCATAAATAAGGCTGTTAAAAATGTCAATATGAGTGGTCTGAGCTATAAAAAACTGATAGATATTTGTGGACTGGTATGTAAATCGATCTTCCAATTTGGGACAATTTTAGCGATTTTTGGGAGATTTAATAAGGCCTTGATTCATGATGGCATTAACCCACAGTCTTCGTGAATAATATGTCTGCGTTTTCTAAATTTATGGTATTAGAATATATTCTCCTTTCATTACCGAGATATCGGAATAATATATCGGATTGACTTTATGATAATGACGAGGATAGGTCAGGGCTAGTTGTCACAGGGGCAAGTTGTCACAATGCTTATAACTCGGCTGTAGGTGGCAGTAGTTGTGTCATTATTAAATAAATTTCAAGATTTGTTTGTTTGTAAGGCTTTTTTTATGACTTGGTTGCAAGAAAGTATAATCTGTCATGTGATATGTGGACTTCTTAAAACTGAATTTTTCTAAAGAGGAATTTTACACTCATTTCATTGTCTTTCAATTCGAGACACAATTTTTTGGTAGAAATAAGCCCTGATATATGGCGGTATTCATCCAAAGTCTTCGCAATATTTGTATTTTTTTTCAAAGAATCCTGTTTTTGCTGAGGGTTTGCTGCCAAGCAGTCCATCATCATTTCCTCATGTTCAGATATTGTTCCTATTATCACCTTAAACCCATCAACTTATCTAAGATTGAAAAATGTCCTCATATACAGTATATAATCAGAATACAAAGAGTAACAAAGCTCATATATAATATATCTTCAATTTATTGACATCCTTATCTCCTTATCAGACCCAGAGGCAGATCCAGACACGGAAGTCTAGTGTAGGGGAGGCCCAGGCGTGTTTCGGAATTCGCAGGCACGCGTTGCCAAGTATTTTCTTCAAAATACTATTGTATATCTCAGGGCACCCTCTCGTGTAGGGGCGCCGACCATAATTCTAACAATTTGTCAAATTAGGCCTGTAGTATTTTGATTTTCAATTTTAAAAATCGCTGATGGTAGGGACGTAGGGGCCTCTTGACTTATAATGCCACGGGGTCGTAATGACGCCAGTCCGCCCCTGGGTCCTGTCCGGGGGTCCCCCTAGGTTCCCCCTGGATCCGCCACTGTGACCCCATGTGATGTTTGTAGTCTATTATCGGTCAGTTATTTTCTTATCTGACCTGTCCCAGAAAATTAGTTCATCTAGCATATTTCACCATCTCTTGTCATTGCTCAGAATAAATGTGGCTCTCGGTCCAACATCATCTCAGGACATTTCCAAGGGCTTTTTATATTGGACAGGACACAGACAAGGTAGGTTCTTTTATTTTGTTTTTATTTGACTTCGGCCTAATTAATATTATTTAATCCAGGTAAAAGTTCCTATAAGGAAGAGGGTGACAGGGGCGGCCGGATAACGGGCAAATCGAATTTGCACTAAAAAATATCGATTAAGGGCTGTTATATAGAACTTTAGTAATTTGAGCTATAAAAATGCATTTTATAAATAGGGCCTACTGCATTTTTTAAAGCACATCTTCCCAGCGGGAGCAGTCCCCCCTCTCACCCCACAGCGCTCCTGAATAAATTTCGAGGTTTAAAAAATTCAACAAGAAAACCGAAAGCGCACGCTTATAGAGCAGGGTCAGGAGGACATTTTAAGACAAAAACCGAAAAATTCCGTTGGGAAAATTTTGAGTTATCGTCATTTTAAATTTTTGGTTTATCACACTCATATTTTCTTGGTGACACAGGGGCATAGAAAGTTGTGTAAGTCATTTATCATGTTTAGAGAGACAAATGTTGATGGTAAGACATCATTGTTTAATTTACATGATAATTGTATCTGTGTTAGATATGTATTGGCTAAAAATAGTGTGCAGAGTGTGATAAACACATGCTGATGCATATTTATTAAAGAAATGATTTTGTAGCCCCAGTAAATTGCTTTGTTCATTTGTTGTGAATGTTTCACCTGCTTTTAGCTTGATTTGAATTTAATTTAGCCTTTCTTTTGAATTTTTGCAATGTTTTTCATCAAAATAAGACATTTCAAACTAGTTAAATTTGTGGATAATTCTGTGGATAATTCTGCTAAGACAGAATGTGATTTATATAAATTGCCTCAATATATGATATAAACAATACATAACTGTTAAGAAATAAACCCCAACTTTGGCTTTTTGTGATCCAAGAAGTGAGTTAATGAATATTACTGGCTGAATTTTTTGTGATATTTTCAGGACAAAAAACTCATTTATTGGACTAACTTACTCATCCAAGGCATTATAATATGAACGCCAGATGCTAAATAGCTTGAAAATTGATACTGAAACACAATATGACATTGAAATAGAGTCATTCATGTGCAAAGAACAGCAAAGGCAGATAACCGATCAATGATGGGTCACATAATCACTTTAAAAGATATCTAATAGACGCTATAAGCTGATTATTATGCAATGGTATTGTTCTCTTAACTGCAGCATCTGCCTGGCATTTGAACATATTGAAAAATAAAATCTCACAGACATATATGATAACAAAAAACACACTTTTCTGTGATGAGAAAGTGCATTAAATATTCATATATCATGTAATATACTTTTAATTTGGCTAAAACTGGCCTGAATACAACAAATCATACAAAGGGATTAACAGAGGCAATATTTAAAAGCTGCAAACTTACTTGCAGCTGTGTTAATTCCTGTAACATGGAGTCACATGTGTTTATCACATCCTGCACAATATTTTTGCTCTAAAAATATCTAACACAGGTACAATGGTAATGTAAATGAAAGAATAATAACTTACCATCGCCGCCTTAAACATCCTAAATGTCATTAACAGCTTTCTTTGTCCCAATTTCAGCATGAAAATATGAGTGTGATAAACAAAAAATTTAAAATGAATATAACTGAAAATTTTCCCAACGGAATTTTTCGGTGTTTGTCTTAAAATGTGCTCCTGACCCTGCTCTATAAGCGTGCACTTTCGGTTTTCTTGTTGAATTTTTTTAAACTTGAAATTTATTCAGGAGCGCTGTGACCCCCATTGTTTCAGCATTCCTTTGAATCGAATAAACTTAAAAAAGAAATGCATCTACGGTCTATCTTGTCTATCCATAATTAAAAATAATAATATCGTGATGTCATGCATTACAGCCAGAGCATTACAGCTGTGGATTTACCACAATGATCCAAAATGTTCTTTGTAGGGTTATATCATGTGCATGAGAACCACAATACTATCACGAAAGATTGCAAGTGCGTGTAACTCAAATCGGAGGTTGCAGAAGCTAGGGCTCTATATCGTTGCCGACATTCGATACGATACGTATCATCGATACACTTGATCGATACACGATTCGTACCGTCGGTCCGCAAAATCGGGCCGATCCGCATTTTAGAAATACGCAACCACGCAAACCAAATTTTTGGCCCGGAAAGTCGCATCTCGCATCAGAGCTGACGTCAAGATGACGCCGTGCTCAAGTTCATTTCATGATTTTGTGGACATTTTCTGTCAAATCTCGGCAATAAAACGACTTTTTGAGCTGGATATAGCGTTATTGAACCGAACCTAAAGTGCTGCTTTGAAAACCCGTTCGGGAACCGACCAGACTGTACCGGTATGGCCGGTATTTATCGAACCGGTGTAGACCCCTAGCAGAAGCATAGCCATCTTGCAAGAATAAAAAAAAAAATAACAACAAAAAACACACAGATATGGAGTGAATGCAATGATTGACATTTTTGAACTTATTTAAAAATAATAATTTTATGGCATGCAAATAATTTTCTCAAGCAAGCATTAGCATGTTTTGAAGATACAAATTTCTTGTGGTGGTCTGCTACCAAATTACATGACAAATTATTCCATTTCACATACATTGATAGAGGTGATCACAGTGTAAGAGCCTACTCACTGCACTATATACATTATTTGTTTGTGATTCCTGCAGTTTGACATTATTTATTTATTTTATTTATTTACATAAACTTATAAAGCGCCTTATTCATAAAAAATGCTCTAGGGCGCTGTACAAACAATATAGGACATAGAATATAATTTATAAAGATAAAATCGAAGTAAATAACATTAAAGATAAAAGCAGTGTAAAGATAATTAAAATTGAAATCACAGATTATATGCTTGTTTAAAAAAGAATGTCTTTAATGACTTTTTAAAACTATAGAGTTCATGAATTGTCCTCATTTCATGTGGAAGGGAATTCCATAAAGTGGGTGCAGCCACCCTGAAGGACCTGGACCCATATGTTGTGGTTCTGAAGGATGGCACGACAAGCAAAGCTTGAGTTGAGGAACGCAGTGTGCGAGTTGGCCTATACTCCTCTAGTAAGTCATGGAGATATTGTGGTGCTAGTCCATTTAGAGCCTTGAAAGTGTGCAAGATCACCTTATACTTAGTCCTATACTCGATAGGCAGCCAATGTAGCTGTATAAGGACTGGAGTGATGTGTTCCTGGCGACGCGTTCCAGTGATAACACGAGCACAGCTGTTTTGAACGAGCTGGAGTCTGTTGAGCAGATTTTTTGGCAAGTTATACAAAAGCACATTGCAATAATCCAACCTAGAGATAACACTGGACTGGATAAGGGACCGACAGGCATCCGTTGTAATAAATTGACGTATCCTACCAATACAACGTATTTGGTGGTAGCAAGATCGTACTAAATGAGATACGTGCTTCTCCATTGTTAAACATCTGTCTTGGATGACCCCTAAATTTCTAACATGTTCAGATGGAGTAAAACGATTGTTATCAAAGGAGATGGTAAAGTCCTGTAAATCAAGTTTGTGTCGCTTCGGATGGAATAGCACAAACTCAAACTTATCCTGGTTCATTTTCAACATGTTCCCATTCATCCATTAAGCTGAAAATAGAAATGATCTCATCTGTTAGAACAAACAACATCCAACAATAACTGTCAATTTGGAGAACACATTCAAAAATTCAAACCAAAATCAACATCTCAAAAGTAATTTGATAGAATTGAGGCATACACATATCATAATGAAATCTGAGGAATGAATTCCCTTCATTTCCCTCAATTTTTCCCAGCTTTATAGCACCTTTTCCCTGACCTCCTTCGTGTTTATAATGGTATTGTTGGAATCCGAAAGGTAAAACTTCGGGTTGAAAAAAACCAAATTCCTTTGTCTTCCCTTTATGAAGTGAAATTTCAATTTCCCTGATTTTCCAAATGCTGCTCAGAGAATTTTTTTTCACCATTTAGTTGTTTTCTGCAGGCCAGTAGCCAGGAATTATTTTGGGGGGGTGCTTTTTAGAGAAAAGATGGACTTTATGGCGAGCACCGAAGGTGCGACGCCAAACTAGGGGGGTCTGGGGGCATGGCCCCCCAGGAAAATTTTGGAGAAAGTAATGAAAATGGTGCATTTTGAGCCTTTCTGATCATGGTGAGGGCAATACATTTTATTCTTGGGACAAACTGCAGTTGTACTAATTCACACAAAAAATCCCTCATTGGCCAGGAGAATTCTGAAGTGTCTTTCAAACATTATTTTCGACTCACAAAATGTAGGCCTACTGTTAAGTTTAATCCAGAAATACAAGGCGCAAAATCAGCAGAAATGTATATCCTAACATTATGAAGGCCATTACAAATAAATAATTAGGAGGGAGGCACAATGACGCAGGGGGTCTGGGGACACCTAAAGCAGCGAGCAAATGGTACCCAAATGCCTGGAGATACTGAAAAATCTGGAGTACTAATTCCACCATGATATGGGACCTACATAAATATAGCATAATTATGTTCTGTCTCTACCTGCTCTCTCTATGCCTTCTCCCAAGCTCTTGCCTCTTCTTTATACATGTAACTCTTTCTGATGTCTGCCTCCTCCCATCTGGTCTACCCTCATTCTCCTTCTCTGCATCTGCTTTAGCCAAGGCCTATACCTCTTTCCACTCTGCAATCTCCCTCTCTTGTCTCCTCCCTAGCTTCTGCCTCCTCCAGGCTCCTCCTCCCTCTCTGCCTTATCAGATTAGTATTTTTGGTCTTGCTCCAGTTCCTGTCTCTTTCCTACCATGTAGCTCTTGGCTCCTTGGATTGATCTTGCATCCTTTCTCTCCTACGCCCTGACTGCCTCTTCCCTCTATGAGAATGATTCCTCCATCTGTCTCCTCCCTGTCTCCATCTCCCATTCCGACTCCTGCTCTTGTCTCCTTCCTACAATGTAGCTCTTGGCTCCTTGGGTTGCTCTTGCCTCCTCCCTCTCCTTTGCCCTGACTGCCTCTTCCCTCTATGATTCCTCCATCAGTCTCTTCCCTCTCTCCTTTCTCGCATTCCGAATCCTGCTCTTGTCTCCTTCCTACAATGTAGCTCTTGGCTCCTTGGGTTGCTCTTGCCTCCTCCCTCTCCTTTGCCCTGACTGCCTCTTCCCTCTATGATTCCTCCATCAGTCTCCTCCCTGTCTCCATCTCCCATTCCGACTCCTGCTGTTGTGTCTTTCCTACCATGTAGCTCTTGGCTCCTTGGATTGCTCTTGCATCCTCCCTCTCCTATGCCCTGACTGCCTCTTCCCTCTATGATTCCTCCATCTGTCTCCTCCCTCTCTCCTTTCTCCCATTCCGACTCCTGCTCTTATGTCCTTCCTGCAATATAGCTCTTGGCTCCTTGGATTGCTCTTGCCTCCTCCCTCTCCTATGCCCTGACTGCCTCTCCTCTATGAGAATGATTCCTCCATCAGTCTCCTCCCTCTCTCCTTTCTCCCATTCCGACTCCTGCTCTTGTGTCCTTCCTACAATATAGCTCTTGGCTCCTTGGATTGCTCTTGCCTCCTCCCTCTCCTTTGCCCTGACTGCCTCTTCCCTCTATGATTCCTCCATCAGTCTCCTCCCTCTCTCCTTTCTCCCATTCCGACTCCTGCTCTTGTCTCCTTCCTACAATGTAGCTCTTGGCTCCTTGAATTACTCTTGCCTCTCTCTCTCTCCTCTGCCCCATATTTGCACTTTCTGTCCCCCCCTCCTTGGCACTCTTTCTCTCTCTGTCTCTCACCTGATTCCTAGTTTGTTTTTTTTGTTGTTGTGTTTTTGGATAAATTAGCGAAATATACAGATTCTTGTCATTAGTCGTTGCTGATAAAAAAGGAGCCAAGTGGACCCCAATCCAGCTTTCACAGACAGGGCCAAAAGACTCCCAACACTATCATTATTACATGTATACATGCAAGGAAATATATGGGAACTGCAACTGTATGTGTTGGAAGAGTTCTTAGATTGCACCACAGCCATATATTTCCTAGCCAGGAGATGTACTTACTGTATACAAAAAAAGAGTGCTAACAGAAAAGCTGTTGGTGGTCATCAATGACCTCACAACAAACCCTATCAAACACATTGAAATGAGCTGTCAACTTGTCATTGAGCAACTTGTGACCTCATTGATACTCAGTTGGTCACTCACTTTGGTAGCATTGCAAGCCTAGGATATATGACCTCATAAATTGCTTGAGACTCATAGAGAATAACATGTCATGGATAGGGCTATGACCTCACAACGAACATTTCAGTCCAATTCTGTAAGCACTCATTTTTTGTCTACTGTAAACAGATGAGACAACACTGGACACTTCAAGAACACAAACTTATGTAGTTGGTGCAGAAAGTTTCTAGGCGACAAACATGGAAAATCAGGGGAATTTTTTAATTGAGATTGATTGTGTACGCTGTTGCACAAACTTATGGCATACAGACAGAATGGTATTGCTCTTTTTGAGAATATGTGCCACAACTGTAATTTGACAAGGGCCAATTTTTAGAGATTTGACCACTGGTCCACAAGAAATATGGGAAAGGTGAAACTTGAAATTTTTTTTTTCCAATACATAATGTACAAAGTGTGTGTGAAGTTCACACCAACCTATATTGGAACACCTTGTCCCAATATTCGACCACTGGTCCATTATCAGGAAGCAGATGGTCCAAAAGAAGTTTCATGTGCCTCAAATTGGAAAAAACGTATTTTTGCATATTATGCAAAATATAGCAAATGTTACAGCCTCAATAGCTCTCAATCTGGTCTAACACTAACTTTATTAATAAGGCCTTGGCCTGTCCCGTGTATAGGTCCAATAATTTGAGAAAAAGGACAATGAAGTTAGGTGGTCCAATACAGGTACACTTCCCCTGTAGCCTATAAACAATTCTTTCTGTGTTGTCATGATGTTCTCAGGCTGGCCTATTGCAAATAATCAAAGCAATAGGTCAATGTAGATTATATTGATTGGAATTAAAGCAAATACATGATCCTGCATGGACCCAGAAGGGACAAATTGCAATTAGGAATGAGGAATTCATTCTAAGGTGTGAATTGCAATTGAGAAATGGTGTGAAATTCTGTGGTCAATTGGGCAAATCAAACACATTTAAAGTCAAGACATTTTATTTTGGCAGTAAGTTTTTCTCCAATGAAACAATCCATGATTAAGTCTGATGTTTAATTTTTGGTTTATTAGACTGAGTACACCATGACCAAGCATGATTTGGATTAAATATGTGTCCTCTAATCCCCCAGCTTCATCATGCAGGCACTTACAATGTTAAATTTCTGCTGCTTTTCTACACATTTAGAGCTATTTTTAGCCTTCTGTTGTGACGTCATCAGCATTGTTGGCTCTATGACATCACTGAAACAATGGTGACGTCACAACAGCAGCAATAGAAGAAAATGGCTTCTTGAGCTGTGATGACAGCAATGTTATTCCAATGGGATTACCTCAAAACTATAGCTACAACATGCCAATACTTCCTAATGTTTATGAAACTGTTTGGTCAAGGTGTCAGGACCAGGAGGAGACAAGTATTTTTGTCAAGAGTAAGGTATGTTTTTAATTATCAGCCAAAAACTTACTGCCAAAATAAAATGTCTTGACTTTAATTGCCATTTGAATTAAGTGACATGAAGCTAGTAATGTCCTCTTGACTATGGGACCATATTAGACCTAAAAAGTGGATCTTTTGGACCCATTTTCGGCCGTGGGGGGGTGCGTTCGCACCCGTCGCACCCCCCCTGGCTACGGGCCTGTTCTGTGTACAGTAGATACCCTGTATTTATAAATGACAGATATAGGCCTATCATGTGCAGAAAAAGAAACTCGACCAGCTTATCATTCTTTTCATGATTTCATCATCTAGCCTGAATTTGAGGTCAGATAAAACCACTCGCACTGATTTTCAATGGTAGTAAAATATGTAACATTGCCAGAATAGTGTTCGTTTTGCCTTTTATCAACTATGTAAGAAATCATATTCTTAGGGACCGTTCAAAATTTATGACTGGGGGGAGGAGGAGTTTTTCCCTGAGGGCAATAACTTTTTCACATATTTCAAGGGGGTTACTAATTTTTTACAACATGTCTAATGGGAGTATGAAATTTGAACATAGAAAGAAATAATTTAAAAAGCATGTGTACGTGCATGCAAAAGTGAGTGAAACTGCAGTTATAACTGTCCAAGGTGTAGGCTACATACATTATCATATAGGTCTACCATAAAACGAGGTAAAGTTGGCAATTCGGGGTAAAGTTAGCAAGCTATTTTGACCCACTTGATGGAAAAAAATGCCAACTTTTCCTCACTGACATGTATGGCAATTTTGCCAAATATACCTGTGTCTGTGAGGAACGTTGGCATTTCTTCCATTATCAATTAAGTGGGTTAAAATAGCATGCCAACTTTTCCCCAGATTGCCAACTTTACCCTGTTCTACGGTATATATGTGTGCATTGCTTTGTAGGTTTGGGGGAATACCAAAAACCCATGAAACCTTCAGAATGGGGTATCAATTTTTAACGGCAACTTCCGACAAAACTAATGGTCCCTGAAACTGAATCAAGATTTAGCATAAGTTATTAACAAGGAAATTTTGACTTTA
This sequence comes from Platynereis dumerilii, assembly GCA_026936325.1. Lineage (NCBI taxonomy): Eukaryota > Metazoa > Annelida > Polychaeta > Phyllodocida > Nereididae > Platynereis > Platynereis dumerilii. Next base: position 37,328,620 of record JAPTHN010000006.1, on the reverse strand, counting down.
AATCATATGCACTCTAGAATGGAAGATGAAAAAGTTCTCTTTGGCAACCCATATCAAATTAATTTAACGATGACAGCTTTTCTTTAGTCGAAACTTAGCAAGCATGTAGCTTTCAGAGTGACTTGTTAAAGATTGTTATAATATTCGCGCAGCGAAACGGCCGAAGGCCGTTGAGCGAAGCGAATTGAGTGCAAGAGAAGACTCAAAAAATCTGTGCAGTGATGGTCAAAACATCAACAGTCCACAGCTGGGAATTAGGTCAAGTGGGTCCAGCTTCTTATCAATGATTTAGTTTCGTATTTAACAAAACATAACATATTCATCTTCAAAAGTGTCTAAAAAATTCAATTTTCTCTAGTAATATGTCCTGTACCAATAATTTTTATGGAATAGTTAATTATTAGCATTGACAAGCGAAATCAAATTATTAACATGTGATTCATTTAATTTCAATCAGACAACAAGAAAACATAACAAAATTAAAGTTACATAATCTTTATAAACTGATGATTATGTAACAGTGAACAGTTAATCTACATGCAATGTTATTGTTTTTGTATTACTATATATTTATACTATTATGTAATATCAACAATCTAACATAGACTTGACTTTGGCAGCTTTCAGTGCTGTCTGCCTTTTTACCATTTAGCTGATTATCTATCAATCTTATTTATCTATTTAATATATATCTATCTATCAATTTATCTATCTATCTGTCTGTCAATATATCTATCTATCTATCTATCTATTTATCTCTCTATTTATCAATATATTTATCTATTATATTTTTTGTCCAGTTTATCTTGCTATTCTACATTTTTCTCTGTCTTTCCATGTATCCGTCTTTCTAATTTTCTGAAACAGTTACATAACTGCCTTTCATATATTGAATGTGAAATAAACATGAAAGTTATGGTAACAATATAAGTCCTACAAAAACTCGTTAAAGTGCTTCGCGAATTTCATGGCAGTGCCATTTACATATTATCATATGAGTGCAGCTCATGGCTGCCGAAGGCAGCCATGAGCGAAGCTCACTTAGCACAAGGACAGCTCATTCTGTGCGGTGCTCCTGTCTACAGTGACTGCCTGAACAGGAAGTGCCTGTAGTTGCCATAAAAGTGGAGCTAGTAGTTTAGTCAGAGTTTAGTTTGGTAAATAATTAAAATACCTCAAATATCTTCCAAAATAGCTTTAAAATTTCAGTCTTGTTGTATAACAACTTCCTATAAGATATTTCAGGGATTTAAATAAACATGTGTATCAATATAGGAAATAATAATTTCCATACCCCTGATTGTAAGAAGTGACTGAAGATTAAAAGTCAACACAAAAGTTGATGACTTAAATGGCTCACCAAGTAAGGAATCATAACATCACTTAAGGTTACATAATCTTCATTAACTGTCAACAAATTATGTAACAGTCTAATAGTAAACAGTCATCTCTGAATAGCTATGGTTTTATTGATCTCAGTTATGTAACATCAACAATTTAACATAATAGATCCAAATTTATAGATCCAATTAAAGTTAACACAGATTTGAATTATACAGCTGTCGGTGCAATCTATCTATCTATCTATCTATCTATCTATCTATCTATCTATCTATCTATCTATCTATCTATCTATCTATCTATCTATCTATCTATCTATCTAATCTTATCTATAGATCAGATCTATCTGCCCATTTGCCCTGTCCTTTAAAAAGATAAATTGGCCTTCTGCATGGAAAGTTGAAGATAATGCAGTAATTCTATGACAATGCTGCGCGAATTTCATGGCAGTGCCATTTACATATTATTAAATATCTTAGATTTCTGAATGCATGCTGGAGGTCATATATGGAAAGTGCAATTGCAACATATTGGTGATTCTTTTAGAAAATACCCACATCTTGTAACATGTATTAAACTGAAAAATATAAAACAGGTCTCATGGTGTGTGCTTATTTATTAGGCAGACATTTGCTATTTTTTATCCTAATACAATTCATTACACTTAAAGATCTGAAAATTTCCTTACAGAATCATTTTTAATGCATTTTCCCTGGGTTAGATTAAATAATGATCCATAATACACGTACTATTGAGATAGTGTCCCATGAGTTGCTTTGTCCCAAGAGTCACACTGGAAATTCATGGATTTCCAACAAAGATGGGATGCAATACACTAAGTATTGATGTCACTCTAAAGACCACGCTCTGTAGCAAGTAATTAAAAGCACCTTGATAAAAAGATCTGGCGTGCTTTTATACATCTATTTCAAGTTTAGGAAACACGCTTAAAAATGGTTGTCCAAAAATGTCCCTAGAGTGGCAGGAGTATATTTTAGCGCATACCAGAAACAGAAATTGATCTCCTAATCTGTTTTTTCATATTTAATCTTTAAGTCACTAAGCATGAAATGACCAAACCAAAAAATCCTCTTTCAACTTTTTCTAACAAATTCTGCCTGTGATAACACCAGAAGATGGATCAATTATCCCAAAAGTCACCGTGGAATTGACCTGCACATACATGTAATTTGTCTGCACAATAAAATTAAATGCTTTTGATAGCACAAAAGACAGGCAGGAACAAATTTGTGATAAGTTTTTTCCTTGACAAAGAATCAATTGACTGAATTGAGAGTTAGATGATTTCAGTTTGTATCAAGGATTCAATGTCTACAAAATCCTCAGAAACTGGCTGGAAAAGACGTTGTCAAATGAAAAGGGATGTTTCCAGGTTACCTAGAATTTCTCTTTAAAATTATTTGTTCATGAGAGGTTGAAGTTCTAAAAATAAACATGATGCTGAAAGCGGCTAAAGGGGGAGGTAAACAGCTGAGTCATTCCTGATCAATTGTGACCTAGTGAGCATGCGCAGTAAGCCAGCATAGAAGGCAGGGCTGGAATTAGGTCACTCATGCTGATCTGCTGCTGAAGCAAATATAGATCCAATAGCTTCTATTCTTATCTTGCAGCTAACATGACCTAATCCAGCTGACAAGTTGTGGATTTAAGTAAATATTTGGTGTGTGATTATACTGTGAAACCTACATTGATAAATATTGGATAATGTCAAATTAATGCTATTTTTTGCTTGGATACCATTCATTGTTTACCACACCTACCATTGCCGATCTTCAAGCAGGCATCATCTATTCTGCTTTCAAGTCTATAGCTTGGCAAATACCTGTGATAGATATACACAGAGTAGCATAGGTAGAATTCACAGCAGTATTCAGGCCAATTATCAGCTTCAGTTCAAATAATGATGAATTGGTAGGCTTACACTGGCCTCAGGAATAAAGTGATTATCGATTAATAAATTGGAAATGCAAAGTTAAGACAGCCATGCAATAATAACTGCTATTCATGACTCTATGATAGAAATTTAATTGTATTGAACTGTTCTATCAAAATGGAAAAACTAGCTTCAACCACACCTCTTTTGGAGGACATAAGATTAAAGTTACCCCCTACTCCCGCACAAGACGATGATGAATTAAACTCAGTCCAAGAATGCTCAGCTCTGAATCCACCCGAAAGCAGGGAAAGTGACCAGGATGAAGGTTTGTGATACATTTACAGAGTATGCATGAGAAATTTCTAATTATTGCTATCAACTCGAGTGTGTCTGCTCAATAAAGGATTTACATCATAAAGTCACTCACAACTATCGACACATAGGGTAATTTTCCTTGAGTTGGCCACTCTGAGAAGTGAAATTCACTAAATCTTAGTTCGTTTGAGATTGGGCAATTGCACCCAAGCTCACAATACCTCAAATGAAATGTTTTTCTATTGGCTTGAAAATGGATCAAAATTCAGATGCCTTGGGTGCAATTTGCCATTGAAAAAGCCTGGGGCCTTGAAAACCTTGAGTTGGCCACTGTTTTCTTTGAGTTGGCCACCCCTGTACTTTGAGTTGGCCACCTGAACCTTGAGTTGACCACCTATGTACCTTGAGTTGGCCACCTGTCTGAATGGCCTTGTAGCAGTATTTGCGTGCAGTGGCTGTTCTTTAAGGTATTATAAGAAAAGTCAGGTGATAAAAAGCAGGCACATAAGAGATAATAAAGGGCTCTGAGGTAGGCCTTTTCCCCCTCAGGATCCATCTATTAAATGGACAAGATTGAAGTTATGGAAGGAGCGATGCTTACGGATTTTGTTGATTTTCTTCCCTTTATAACATTCCAACAACTTGGCCAACATAGTTTTTGGTTGTATCTATGGAAAGCTATTGTGCTATTAATCAAACAAAAAGATACCAGTAGCCCATGTATAGGCAAGCTTAAAGCTTTAGACTGTTCAGTATAATATTACAACACCCTACAGTTTAGCTAACTTCTTTTAAAAAAGGCACCACTCATCTAGGCCTCCTGTTTGATTTACAGGCCAACCTATTTCTTTTAAATAGCCGCAGCTATATATATACAAAGTCTTGCTGAAAAGCGTTCTGCCTTAATCTGTAGAACATTTTAATATGCAACTAAAGTAGAATTGTTTTAGATAGGATTGTTTATTTTATCAGGGGAGAGGATTGGTCTAGTGGTAGCGTGCTGGACTGCCAATCGCTGGATCCAGGGTTCGAATCCAGCTCTTGCTGGGTCACCTGGGCCTATGTTGGACGGCTGTTTCAATCATCCTTCACCTCATTGCCGTGTCCTCCTCCTGTCCTAATTGGCCTACCAAGTGCATAAATACAGGATGTAAAGCTCCAAACATCCATCCATCCATTGTTTATTTTATCAGACAACCATGAGATATCTGAGATTGCGAGAGTAGTGATATGGGTTTTTTTAAAATGAATAACTTGCATAGATGCAGTTCTGGCGAAAAATATTTTGAGGCAGTCTCGTATTAGTCGTGTAGGCCCTAGTACTAGTACTAGTAGAGGACGTCTGGCCAATAACATTTAGTCTGTTTGGCCTAATAGTTAACATGCTGGCCTTCCTGAGACCCCGTGTGCATAGGCGTATGGGACAGCTGTTCTAGGGGTAGCTGAGGCTATTTTGCCATGAAATTTTATCATGTTAAGAATGTCACCAGGCCTGTGGATTTGCCCTCATATTGGTAAGGATTTGCCCTGATATGCTATTTGCCCGGATGCCTTGCGAGATACGCCTATGCCTGCGTGTTGGATGGTACACTGTAACACAGGGGTCTTTCAAGGCTCTTCCGGCCTTGGACTGGGGTTCAATTCTGGGCTGAGCCTCCTTGAAATATTACATTATCACTGTCATTGACAAAGGGGTAGCTGGAAGAAAAGAGTATATTTTAGGATGTAGGCTATCCCCGAGATGTTTAACATGTGCTCATCAGAAAGACTTTCGTCTGCCATTATTCCAGACAATTGCTTGAAGATATTGTTTAATAAAATTTCTTTTCCTCTGCTCGTCATATGATATTCTGTGCAATAACGCTGCAAGTGAAGTTTGGAGTTGCATTCGAACTTCAGGTGGTCTTTAGCATCATTTAGAGGGAATTCAGAGTTGTTTTTCAGAAAACTGAAGCCATATATGATGTAAAAAAACGTAATAATGTACAGTGCCGCCTGTAAGTAAGTGAAACGCATGACATTGTGCCATTGCATCAATGCTAAACCTGCTCAACCAAACTGCTTGTGGAGGCATGAATTCTCATCCGAAGAGAGGAAAACATATTGGGTCATAAAGGTCTATATGTGAGGCATATGGGATAACAGTAGCAGCCAAATTTCTCTGTTGTAATCTGAGTTAGGTATGGGTCAAAGTCTTTGATAAGTAAGTGAACCACCCTTCCCAGGGGGGGATCCAGAAAATTCCGGTGGGGGGGTCTATCGGGCTATCGCGTCGCGGAACGCACAATTCGCGACATTCCGCGACTGCATGCCGATAAAATTAACATGTAAAAATATATAAATTTTGGTCTGGTGGGGGGGGATGCATCCCCCCCATCCCCCCCCCTGCGTCCGTCCCTGAGACTGTCCCTTCCCTATTAAATAACATTGTTCTTGTGTTTCACTTACTTATCAAAGACTTTGACCCATACCTAACTCTGACTACAGCAAAGAAAATTGATTGCCTTTGTTATCCCCTATGCCTCACATATCAACCTTTATGACCCAATATGTTTTCCTCTCTTCGGATGAGAATTCATGCCTCCACAAGCAGTTTGGTTGAGGATGTTTAGCATTGATGCAATGGCACAATGTCATGTGTTTCAGATACTTAAAGGCGGCACTGTTTGTGCTGACTTAGTTCGTCCATGCCTTGTTACATGAGGAAGTCCCCAGTTTCCAGCTCTTGTCTCATTACAATGCAGCTCTTGCCTCCTCCTGATAGCTCTTGCCTTCTCCTGATAGCTCTTGCCTCCTCCTGACAGCTCCTGTCACTTCCTGATAGCTCCTGCCTCTTCCTGATCCTGGTAGCTATTGCCTCCTGATAGCTCACCCAGCCTCCTACAGATAACATTTGCCTCCTCTTGATAGCTCTTACCTACTGATAGCTCTCGCCTACTGGTAGCTCTTGCCTCCTGATAGCTCTTGCCTGATAGCTCTTGCCTGATAGCTCTTGCCTCCTTAAGTCCTCTTGATAGCTCTTGCCTCTTCCTGATAGAACTTGCCTGCTCCTGATAGCTCTGGACTCTAGATAGCATTTACCGCCTGACAGTTCCAGCCTGAGAGCTGTCGCTTCCTCCTGATAGCTCTTGCCTCCTGAATCCTTATAGTAGACCTTGCCTCCTCATGATAGTTCTTTCGTCCTCCTGATAGATCTTGCCTGCCTATAGTTCCCACCTCCTCCAGATAGCCCTTGTCTCTTCTTGGCAGCTCAGGCCTCCTGATAACTCTTGCCTCCAGATAGCTCTTGCCTCCTGATAGCTCCAGCCTCCTGATTCCTCTCCCCTCCTCCTTATAGTTCCCGCCTCCTCTTGATAGCTCCTACTTCCTCCAGGTAGCTCTTGTCTCTTCCTGACAGCTCTTGCCTCCTCTTGATAGTTCTTTCCTCTTCCTGGTAGATCTTGCCTGCTGATAACTCCTGCCTCAAGATAGCTTGTGCCTCCTCTAAGCTCTTGCCTGATAGCTCTTGCCTTATAGCTCTTTCCTGACAGCTCCTGCCTCCTCCTGACAGCTCTTTCCTCCTGACAGCTCTTTTCTCCTCCTGATAGTTCCTGCCTCCTCTTGATAGCCCCAATCTCCTCCTGGTAGCTATTGTCTCTTCCTGACAGATCTTGCGACTTGCGTCATCCTGATAGCTCTTGCCTCCAGATAGCTCTTCCCTAATAGCTCCTGCCTCCTCCTGACATCTCTTTCCTCCTGATAGCTCCTGCCTCCTGATAGCTCCTGCTTCATCTTGACAGCAGATAGCTCTTACCTCGTCTTTATAGCTCTTGCCTCCTGATAGCTCCTGTCTCTTCCTGATAGTGTTTGCCTCTGCCATGATGGCTGTAGCCTCCTCCTGATAGCCCTATCCTCACCTGTCTCTGCTTCTCCAATTTTTGTCACCGAGAGTGTCTTCACCTTCCTCCCTTTAGCTACCACGTCTCAAGGACACCTTACTTCGACTTCCTCCCGGGAGGTTTTTTCTCTGCCAACTTTTTTCCAATTTTTCTTGCTTCCCCCCTCTGTACAGTCGAACTACCCCCTCCACGATCCTCCTTGAAAATCTCGATCCAAGTCCCTCCTTTACTACCCCTTCTTTCCCTCGAGTTCTTCCAACCGCCTTGGCCTCTTCTTTCATACCTCCCTTCTGCCACGTCACTTCTTGCCACATACCTTTATCAATGTCTGCTCACTCCATGCAAAGTGCATGTGTGAATTCCATTTCCTAATCCTTGATCTCGCCTACAGCAAGGTAGAAAATTTTCAATTTTCACCATATATTGTTAAAGGACTAAAAGCAAGAGTCAAAAAGCTAATACCAGCTTAATTTAAATGGATGGATGGATGTTTGGGGCTTTATGTCCTGTATTTGTGCACTTGGTAGGCTAATTAGGACAGGAGGAGGACACGGCAATGAGGCGAAGGATGATTGAAACAGCCATCCAACATAGGCCCAGGTGACCCGGCAAGAGCTGGATTCGAACCCTGGACCCAGCGATTGGCAGTCCAGCTCGCTAACACTAGACCAACCCTCCCCCCTAGCTTAATTTAAATGAAAATAGAACAAGAATCCATGGACTCTATGACATAGCTTAGAATTATTTTTGTAATTTATAAGGTGTATTACTTTTCAAAAAGGCACTTTGTGAACTAAAATTTTTTTTTGTGATTACAATCATCTGAGTTATACTAACAGTAAATTAAATTTATTTATGGACATTTCAATTGATTTGAGTCCGACAGAACAGCTTAGCCCCAATTACACCAATTGGACATAAGAAATTTCAATTGATACAATGTAATTGGGTTGTGGGTCTTCGTCACAAAAGTGTTAAGAAATATATATATATAGAAGAATGTACCAACCTAAAACAACTTTTCTCTGGCAGGAGATGACGAGAGGTCAGGATGGAAATAGATTTATTTGCAATTTTTTGGAAAAAAACAAAATATCACTGGCCAAAAGAAATTTCAATTGATACAATGTAATTGGGTTCTGGGTTTTTGTCACAAAAATGTTCAAGAAACTTTTAGCATCTGTTTGAGGAGGACAATGTAAAAATGTAAAAAATAAATGTAGAATCATGTATCAACCCAAAACTACTTTTTGCCTTGTGGTATATAATAAGAGTATGGAAATAAAGTTATTTGCATTTTTTTTGGAGAGAGAAAAACAAAAAAGAGCATCTGTTTCAGCAGGCAACCAGTTTGAGATGTCTGCAAGAGTTTTTCCAAGTTTCAGCTTCATACAGAAATTCTACTAGTTTAGAATTATCCATATGAAAAAGCATTGTCTAAAAAGCAATTTCCAGTTCTCCAGCTAGAAAAATCACAGTTGATACAGTGTTATTTGGCCGGAATCCATGTTTTTTCATTTTGGGCTCAACTCCCTTATGTTCTCTTACCTGATTAGAAAGACAGAGCGAGATACCTCGCTATGTCAAAAATTGAAAAAATTCAGGTAAGATGGTCAGAACACAGAACTGTACATGTTTTCCTAACCATTGTGTCATACAAGGAACATAGAACATCAGAATTGATATTATGCATAAATTCCAACTGACTTCTGAATCTTTTTGTTTCTGTCTCATCGTGCGATGAAAATCACATGTACTGTTTACATTATTATACATTGTAGTGTTTAAAAGAACACTTTTTAGCCTTAAATTTTTTTTAATTTGCAATCGTGCGAGTTGGCGCTACTGCCCACCTGAAAGGCCGCTTGCGCCCTCTTACCCCCCCCCCCCCTGAAAATTACCTGATTACACTTCTGAAATTTTGATATAATATATATTTTACATAATAAACATACCAGCATGTTATTACAAGAATTTTCAATTTATTTATATTTTAGATGTCATTGTCTATTTTTTATGGACCCATGGAGTTGCCTCTAAATAGCCCACACCGGTGCTGATGGGGCGTAAAACACAAACTCACTCACTCACTTTATGGACCCATGGCAACACACTAATTTACCCGTGAATTAGTGTGTTGGCATGTCTATAGATACTGCTGACTGTTGTGTCAGTTTTTGCCCAGGTAATTTGTACAATACTCTGTAGTTATGTGATAACAATAAAATTAAACAATTAAGGAATTTTATGAAACAATAAGTTAGAATCTGAAAACATAATAAACGAGGGCCTAGGCCTGTAAGTCATATTAAAATACATTAAGGTCAATGCCGCTGATAGTTACATGCTTTAGAGCAAAATCTGCTTCCAGGTAACGAGCGTATATATCGTAAAATAGACCTAATAATAATTATTTATATAAATAAATTAAATACACAGGGCAGTCAATTGCCGCCAGCCTATATTGGCCTGCAATCCAATGTTTAGGACTGGCATACCTTGAGTTGGCCAGGTGGCCAAGTCATGGCAACCACTGGCCAACTCATGGGAAAACGGGTGGCCAACTCAAGGCAAACTGGGATTTATTTTCATTTGCTTCTGGTAGCAAGAAAACAAAGACACAGGCCAAAAAAATACATAATTTAGAATCTATGGTGTTCAAAATACAAGTTAAATGCAATCACAATGTTCTTATGTCTAAAATTGATGCAACAACCAAGGCCCAAATATGTCGGTGATGCCAAATTTGGCAAGTTTTCATACCCCTCAAATCAAGTGTCAAGGTAACTTTGAGGTCTAAAATTGTAAACAAGAAACATTGAAAACTGCTTTTGATTGGTCAGTCCCAATGTTGTATGAGATGATTTGACCAATGACATGCATTGTTTTCATGTAACCAAGCCAGGTGAGGCACTGTGGAGTGACAAAAGTGGCCAACTCATGGTAAATTCACAGGGTGGCCAACTCAAAGCAAATTACCCTATCCACAGAAGACTATGAATGATTTGGGCATAACAACCCCCCCCCCCCCAGACCACTGAGAATAGTATGTAAATGGCACAACCATGAAATTCGTGCAGCACTTAACTTTCTTTAAATTTATTTCATATTCAATATATGGAAGGCAGTTATGTCTAAGACTAACAATGTTCCTTGGGTATGTTACTGTTTCAATTTTAAAGACAGATATATATACAGAAAAATAGAGAGAAATTAAGACTATAAAGATAAAATAGATCAAAAACAGAATAGAATAGAATAGAATAGAATAGAATAGATAGACATATAGATAGATAGGGTTATAGATAAATATGATTATAGATAAATGGGATTTTAGATAGAATTCTTGTGCTCAATTCGTTTTTCTGCTCAGATAATATTATAGTCACATTTGAAGAAAATGTGATGATGGGCTCGCAAATGCGGAAAATGCCGAATATCCCCTGGACCAACCAGGTCCAACCTGTCTGCTTGCGCAACGGAAAGTCTTTGAGGGATACTACTAGTTTACATTTGCAGCTATTTACAATAGTCAATGAGCACTAATATATATATGGCATTTCGGCAATAAACATCGATTGCCAAATTCCGTCATTATCGCTGATCTCGGAATTTGGAGTAGTTCTGTCTCTAAGAATTAGTTACTAAAATAATAGTTAGACACCGATTTGGAGGGTTATAACATGCATTTGGTCAGTTAGATCCAATGGTATAAGTAGGTATATTTGTGATGGTTAGGGCCTATCAACATACCAGGAAAGAGATAAAATATCACCCCATATTCATATCAAAATGACAACAAAATGAAAAAATTAATTCAAAATCTTAAAGATTAGTTAAGGACTCATCAATACAACCAAATCTGTTATGACAGCCCGTCATTATACCTTGGGTCAACCACTCAGCAAACCGGTCTCTCATCACTATAACTAATTTAATTTCTTTCTTATTTTACAGGAGATTCCATGAAAGTAGACCTTACAAGGACGCCCTCCTTAACAGGGGAGGTAGCAAAAACAGAAAATTTTGAAAATGCAACGTATACATCAAAGTCGCCACCACCACCAACTTATTACGACACCGTGAATGGCACCGATAAGGGCATTCAAAATGGAATTCAAAATGGTGGACAAAATGGAACACTGGAAAGGAAGGAAGATGAAGAAAGTGAAGGAAAAGAAGAAAAAGAAAAGGAAGAACCGAAACCCATGGTTGGAATAGGAGAACTGGTAAAATTATCTATGTCGCACGACACACATTGTAGAGTTCGATTGAATAAGGGAAAGTTTATAACATTGTCATGATTAAAAAGAATGATGTAACCTTATCTGATCTTTCGTTTAAAAAAAAATAAAATTAATGATTACTTTGAGATTATTTATAGAGTTCATATGCACCGAGTTTCAAAATATTTGCATAGCACTGGAGGAATATAGGCCTATATGATTTTTTAATGCTACCAAGTGCATGGGTTCTATATTTTTATTACAAAACATGCGTTAAATTTCCACCATAAATGCAGAATTAGGGATTTATCTAGTTCTTAATTTCATTCATCTTTAAATTACTAATTAAGATAATATTTTTACATATATATTATATTTATCGTAAATTACAGAAAAAATCAGGAAATCATATACATTAGCATTTAATTTACTTCTTACTGCAGTGACAGAACTTTACGGCAATACTTTAACCGGTGCACACTTTTTTCTCTGATTTTAGTCTTTTTAATGAACAACTTTTAATGAAACCAGAGTCTTATACTATCTCAGCTAACAGTTAAAAAAGAATAATTAAAAAAGAGTTATACTCTTATAAAAAATTCCTTTAAAAAATTGTGTATCTTCGTTCCAGTTTTCTTTCACCACAACTAAGGACAGAATTCTTCTGGTGCTGGGAGTTGTATTTGCATGCATTCAAGGGGCCTCGTTTCCTCTTCTCCTCATTGTCTTCGGAGACATGACTGACTCATTTATTGACACCGGAAAATTCGATAATTGGTGGGCTGAGTTTGGTGGTAACATCACTCGCGACACAAACTTGACTCGAGACGATTTCCTTGAAATTACTCCAGCGTTAGAGTAAGTTTATTATTTCCACAAGAAAATACAAAAAGCAGAGCTACAATACAAGTTATACAACCCAAATTAAATAACGGTTACCCCAGAAAATAGGTCACTTTTAAACTCAGGCAATCAAATAAGTTCTTACAAATGTGATCTTGTAACAAGTTCTCTGATTGGCTAATCCAAAGTGACTATTTTCTGTGGCCCTGTTTCCTCTATCTTATGAATGCAGTGTCTGTTGAGCTAAAAAAGAGGAAAATTGGCATTGAACTATTGCAGAATGTTAAATATCTAGACCCTTTCATTGACAATATTACATCTGATATTCTTGTTTAAACAATAGAGCATAATACATAATGATTTTTTTTGGTTGTAATTTCAGAGAATATTTGGAATCAATCAACCAAACAGATCTATTGAATGACTTTGCACTGGACCAATTTGCAAATCAAATGAATACATACATGTATTATTATTTAGGTAGGCTTGCAGTGTTATAACACTTTATTTATTTATCAAATTTATTAACACTTTTGAACGTCCTGTAACAGCCACTTAAATTAGTACCATAGAATGGCGTAAATTTGGTGGCCAACTTTCCCCTGTCAAGCCAACTTAACCCTGCTCTATGGTATTGCAGAGAATGTAAAATTTTAATTTAACAACATCTCTCTTTCCTTAACATTTTCTAATTACTTTTTAGGTTTGGCAGGTCTCGTCCTTATAGTGGGCTATGGTCAAATCACATGTTGGCTCATCACTTCATACAACCAGTGCCAGAGAATAAGAACAGAACTCTTTAGGGCAATCCTTCGCCAGGAAATTGGATGGTTTGACACTCACGAAGTCAGCGAACTAAACACACGACTGTCTGAGTGAGTAGTTTCCTCATCATCCTCATCATATGCATCTTTCAAGATCTTTGAGTACATTTGTGTATGTTTAGTTAAAGGCACACTCTCATGCACATTTTTTATTATTTGAGAGCCTGAGGTCTGTCATAAAAAGAACATCTGCAATGAATATTTTGAATTTCTCTCAATATCAATGCCTGGACAACAAGGTTTTAGTCTAGGATTGCAAGCCAAATCTTGGCACACTCAAAAGCGACCTCTATTGCAAGGCAGGCTCACAAGTGACGTAAGGCTGGGTGAAATGTAAACAGCTTCAGTGCATGCATGAGCGATTTCACATGTGTGCAATGAAAGGCCCCAGGCTCCTTACACATGTATATCAGTTTCTGAATGCTGGTCTTTATCAACATTACATTGTGGGCCCAACATGCATTATATCCATTATAATATTGAGCATCATATAGGAAGCACTCAGCTGACTTAATTTGAATACATTTTGAATTTTATAACCCTGCCTTCAGACCCGAACATTTAACAGCATCTCAGACAGTGCAATTATATAGGCCTATATATAGATCACTGGAATCCATCTAGAATGATTAGTTAAATCAGAAGTCCAAATTAAAAAGAAAATATCAAGTATTTTCCCTATACATATTGATCTAAGGGTTAAAATATCCCCAAAAGAAAGCAAACAAATGATACTTTGTCAGCAAGGCTAATGAGATATTGAAAAGGCATTCAATTTATGCAATAATGACATATTTTGCCGTGTAACTTAAATTGTGTTGCTACGTTGAATTACACACGTTGTATAGGCCCACTTAATGCAATCTAAAGTTTGATTTTATAGGCTTGTCACTCAGTAAAAATCGTTACTGTTTTGTATTAACTGTGGCATTGCTCCGTGAGGTGCTGCCACCTTACCATTGCATAAGTGGTCAGTCACAGTTCACTGAGCTGGGCTTGAGGTGGGAGGGGAGGGGGAGCTCCAATCCTACGTCACACATATTGCAGACATGGCTGACAGAAGGGCCACAAATTGGGACGTGAAATTGCTCTTTCACAGATTATTCAATTAAAATGGTTAAAGTCAATTTCTCTAACATTAAAGATATTTCTTCATTGGACCTCATTCTTAAACAGAAACATAATTACAATAAAAGTTTCATTTTGATGAGTGTTATCCTTTAAGTGCTCAACATAGCAGTGGATTGATCTGGACAAATCAAGGATAAATATAATCACAAATTAGGTCGAATACTCAACGAATATTGTGCTCCAAATGACACCAGAGGCAAAATTAAGCAAAAGAAAATCAAGCATGTGTATGATAAACTTTTGCATAAGCCTATTTGTTTGTAATTTGATAATTATTCCAAAAATGAACACACTATTGAAGTACATTAGTTTATTGTTAATACTTAGGTATAATGTTGCACCAATAATGTGATCTTTACCATTTTCTAACCATTCTTAAACACTATTATTTGTAAATTCTTTAAAAACATTATAGAAATTTATTCTATATTACAGTGATGTAAACAAGATCCAAGAAGGCATAGGAGACAAACTTGGACAGTTTTTTCAATATTTTGCCACTTTTATTGGAGGATTTGTGGTCGGTTTTATATATGGCTGGCAACTGACTTTGGTCATCTTGGCTATAAGTCCTCTCCTTGCAATTTCTGGAGCTGTGATGGCATGGGTAAGAGCTTGATTTTCATATTTAATTTTGTTGTTTTGTCATAATTCCTACAAAAAGAATGCTATTCATTATAGGTCTGCCAAGCGTTCTCTTCTAAAATACCTAACTTGAAAAAAGGCAATGTGCATGACATTGTGCGGTATTCACACATATTACCCTTGGTTACTAAGAAAATACCTACATGTTGATATACGGTATAATTTGCATCTAACTGGTCATGAGTGTGAACTTGGAAAGTGAGGAGAGAAAGAGGAGGGGAAGGGGGAAGAGAAGGGGGAGGGGTAAAGTGAATACATGTATATGGGCGGGTGAAACTATTTTGTAAATTTTTTTTCCTGAAAGGAGACCCGAACACCTACCATTCAGGGGCGTATCTAGAAATGGCCTGAGGTGGAGGGCCATTACATGGGGTGAATACGGGCCGCTCCGCGGCTTTTCCTATATCTTCCATGCTAATATTTGGCCGGGGGGGGGGGGAGCATGGCCCAGTGGCTCCCCCCCTAAATACACCACTGCTAGTTATCATGAAAAGTAGTAAAACTTGAAAACCCCATTCTGCTGCCAAATTGTGTAGCCTCCCACACCTTTAATACCTAGGCCACTGAAAAATTATGTCTCTGATCTGGTACTTCATGTAAGGGATATGTTCAACATCACATGGTGGAGAATCCGGGTAGTCTGCTATTTTTAGACATTTTCATATAAAACTACTGGTGCCACCTATGTGACCTAACCTCTGTATGTTGCAAATGCACTGCAAATAAAACCTATAATTCCGGACTCCGGAGTAACATATATCTGAAAATGTATGATGCTAAGTGAAAGATTGAGAATTGTTTTACTTTCTTTTATTCGGTTTTCCCTTTATTAATTTTGGTAGGGATCTACAAAGACAAAGCTTAGAAGTATTTTCAGCATTTGCCATTGTTTGAAAGATGTTATAACTATACACATATTACACATACAGTCATACTGACTCATACACCTACCCATAATTCCTCAAAATATTGTATTCATTACAGTTGGGTTCTGCATTTACTAGTAAAGAATTAAAAGCGTATGCACAAGCTGGGGCAGTAGCTGAACAGGCACTCAGTTCCATTCGTACCGTGATGGCCTTTGGGGGAGAACAAAAAGAATGTCTCAGGTATTTATCATCTGTCATCTAGTTCTTCCTGAATTTTGTTTTAACTAGTCTTATTGTATCTTATCATCTTAATGTTACTGACAGGTAATTTATTTGTAGATCATCAGCTGTCATTGACCTTAGAGCTCTTTGCAGATAAGCGGCTCACTGTTTTAACTTTCTAACTTCCAAATTGGCTTAGCCACTTCATTGACAGTTGCCTGTTTGTCTTCTGATCCTCTTGTCAGGTGCATACAATATAAAAGTTTATAGTTTGTTTATTGACACCTAAGCTAATAGGTATGTGACACATGCTTGTAAAGCAAATAAACAGCAAGTGACAAAAACAAAATCATTAAAAACTTCCTAAGTCAGTGACATCATCAGATAAAATTGAATGTTCATTTAAAAACTGTGACGGGCTGCTAATCTGCAAAGAGCTATAAATATAATGAGGCTTAAATATTAAATGTCTATCTACTACAGATCTATTTAAACTTGTCATATTCCTTAAACATAATCACTCAATCAAAATTGTGTAAATGAGGAATCCTCAACCTGAATCTACTTTAATCTTGTCCCCATAATCAAGGTGATAAAAAAAAAAAAACATCAGTTTTGCATGGATCATGCATTGCATATTCCACTCCCAGTTTCACTCTCTAATACAGCTGAATCGAAATTTTGCTGAACTGTCGAATAAGGCGGCTGGAAAAAAAAGTCTTAATTTCAAATCGCATCCCCCTTCATTTTGTACAATGAACAAATTGAACATGCTGTTAAAATTTAAGGAAAATCGTGCAAATCTGAGCGGTCCCCCAAGGGGGGTCCTACCGTCTTGGAGTCTCTTATTAATTTATAGTTGTACCTCAAATTGATGAATTATCAAAAAATTAATTGCTTTCCAACCCAGATACAACAGCAACTTGAGGGAGGCGAGGAGATTTGGGATCAAAAAGGGAACAATCAATGGTTCAGCCCTAGGAATAGTCTTCTTCATCCTCTTCTGCAGTTATGGCCTTGCTTTCTGGTATGGCAACCAGTTGGCCAGGGAGGGTAAGCTGTCTGGAGGAGATGTTTTGGTGGTGAGTTTTATTCTTCTTCATTTACAATTGAAAATTTGGGCTGCGTCTTTTGTTCGTTCAAATCAAGAATTTTAGTATTAGAGGGAGATTCATGGCACCATCACTAAAAACAAATATTGCGCAAAAGTTGAAAAAATAATGATTTTGGAGCATATTGCGACATTTGTGTAATTTGTATAGTAGGAGTCAGGGTGCTGGCTAAGTCCTTAACAATGACCCTGTTTAAGCTGATGATAGAGTGCCGTTCATTTTGTAAGTGTCTTATTACAGTTTGTATGTTAAATTTTCTTGCAGGTGTTCTTTTCAGTGTTGGTGGGGGCTTTCTCTCTCGGCAACGCCGTTCCAAACATCCAGTTTTTTTCAACAGCCCGAGGGGCGGCTCATGCTGTTTATGGAATTATTAATCAGGTATATAACTTCTTGGAATTAATCATAAGTTGGGAGCCAAGTAGGAATGAAATTTGCATCTTTGTAAAGATTTGGAAATTAGTAAAATCTTTTGTTTTATGATAATATCGATGATTTATCACTTGCCGTCGTTGATTTGTGTTTCAGGTGCCAAGTATAGACAGTAGCTCAGACAAAGGCAAGAAGCCTGAAAACATGACTGGAAATGTTGAATTGAGGAATGTCAGGTTTAACTATCCATCAAGAAAAGACGTCAATGTGAGTCATCTTTAATTATATCTCATATAAATCAAGTGTAAAGTAAAGAAAGGTTGTAGATTTATTTTATCTAACATTTTAGTGTCAAGTGCATCTGGATGACTTTTTAAATTAAAATAATCACCTTCTTGATTTCTTATCACCATGCATTTTTGCATAATCAACAGTCAATAGACCATGCAATACAGGAAGATTGTGATGGCAATTTTTGATACGATATATACACAATTATATATTTGACAGAAGAAAATAAGATAAAATGTTATATATAGACCTGCACTTTATATACAGAGTGGCCTCTGTATTTTGTTCAAAAAAGCTGTTTTAATTCAAGAAGTATACTGCAAATTCCCAAGGAAAATGGAGAATATTTCATTAAAAAGTTGAACGACTATACGAGGGACTGTCAAGCAATGCAGGGGGTGTTAAAGAGGAAAATCCTCTCTCTGTAAATAATAATATGGTTCAACATTATAATACTAAATGTCACAATAATAAAAGTAATTCGCACTAAATGTTTCGTGAGGCAGGAAGACAAACACATCAGGGACCGTTCACTGCGTTCAGAATTTTCTCTCAAAAATTGATACCTTGCCTTGGGTTTCTTTACTACCCCCTTAAGTTATGTACAGGTTTTTTGAACCCCACTGAGTGTATGAGCGTTTCATGGCGAATTCCTCTGTTACAATTGCATGCTCCCTTTAAACATGTTAGGAAAAAAACTACTACCTGCTTTGAAACACATGAAAAATGAGTACCCCCTCGGACAAAAGTCCCACCCCCCTAGTTAGAAATTCTGAACGTTCATTTTAAAAGACAAATCAGTCTTTTTACAATGGGTCTTTTAATTCAGGAAGAATTTCATCTTTATCTTTATATTCATAGATTCTCCAAGGAGTGAACCTCCAAGTCAAAGTTGGCCAAACGGCTGCTTTGGTCGGGGCAAGTGGATGTGGAAAAAGTACGGTTGTCCAATTGTTACAGAGGTTTTATGACCCTGACGAAGGCTCAGTAAGTATAGAATTCAAAACTGAAATGTTAACTTGTGTGCTGTTAGAAGTAGAAATTGACACCGGCTGAGAATAGTTGTTCCTCAATTTTAATTCATCATTTTCTGGTATAAGACTCTTCTTACTCAGTATATATATATATATGATCAAGGCTCCGATGTCCAGGTATGGCCGTTACGTCATGGGAAAATATAAATAAATGCATTTCACTGGAAATATGTTGCTCTCTGCTCTTATCTTTTTTTACAAATGAAATACATGCCTTTATGGGAGATAACTCCAAGGCAATAACTGCTCTTCTTATTTAAGGTTTAGACAGGGCACTTGCAAAAGTGGTAAAAAGTTGGACACTTTTGTGGTGTCCAACTGGTGAGACAAAAATGATTATACTATATATTAGACATAAGTAACTGAATTCCAATCATTTCGACTGCAATTTGTAGACATTTAACAGAAGATTGTTTCAAAATTTTAAAAAGTCATAATTTGACCAAATTTGATAAGATATAGGCCTATTTTCAGTGGGTACCATGATGTAACATTTGGTGTCAATTTTGTTACATCCATAACATGGCTCCTGACAGCTAAACATAACCAAGCTAATTCATTTTCTTTCTCTCAATGTTGAGTAGATCTATAATGGCTTTGGAAAGTGGCTGAATATATTACAGGAGCCCCTATGGCACCACAGAATACTTCATCAAACATCATTATGTCAGATGGTGTCCAAATGTTACGTCCCTATCATCCCTCCTGGTTTGCTATTGGCCGAAGGATATTCTATTTTTAGACATTTCATAACATCCCCATATTCTTATGCATAATTTCTGACACCAAAACAGGTGCCATCACCACTGGAATTAGCATAAGAGAGGATCCTGTTGTGCCAAAGTGAGGCTGGTCTTCGTTACGTCCACAATCTGCAGTGACATGCTGACAGAAAGTTGATAATATTGAATTAACAGTAGCAGAGATGTTGTTGAAACCATCTGTTGCAGACTCATAACTAATTTTGCAAAGGTTTTGGCCACATTTCTTCAATGCATACCATTCTTAGAAAGAGAAAATCCAGACCAAAGTCAGCTCCACTTTGTAATCGACGCTGTCCATGTTACATCCAAGTCATATACTCTTAATATTTTAGTACAGATGTTAGCCTCTTGCACTGAAGACAGTCATCTTGACAAAATCTGTAATCTGGATCATTTCTAACATTTGAATGCTTTAAAAACCTGCAACTGGAACACTTTTTCTCAGTTTGTTTTGAAAATACAACTGGATGTAACTGAGACACCAAATTCACTTCATCCTATCTTGCGTCCATGTTAGTCATGGTAAAAGCAGGAGTAATTCTTTTAGTTTCTCAGAATGGAAGATTATACATACTTGAATTTCAAAAACTAGCCATGAGTTATACCAAGATGGCCCACAATATTCATTTAATATTATAAGTAAGTGTAAATAGCCAAATCCTGGCTATGACGTAACATGGACAGCATGTGAGGTGTCATAAGTTACATCATGGGCATAAATCAAATCAAAATTCCCCTAAAATGGAGTAAAACGTGGCTTGTTCTATCATTTTACTTCACTTTCACAGTCCAGCATTCATAAATTCATGTTAGATACTTTTTGTGCAAGACAATCACAAGATATCCTATTATTTCTGAGGACATAACTTTTCAAGACTAGGATGTAACCGAGACACCAATTTGAAATCCTGATTACTTTTGGTCAAACAATTTATTTTGATTGCTTCATTTGAACATGGCAGGTAAAATAAGATACACAGGATAGGAAATTTAATTTCAATTGCATTTTTATTGAAAGAAATCCACAAAGCAATCCATAAACCTCAAGTCAAACTCCACTTCTCTTGTATCAACGTACGCTATCGTCTGTGGGGGGTTAAACACATGAAATATCAATTTTCCTACAGAAATAGATGTCTAATATTGTTGGACTGCACTGCAGAAATGCAGCCTTTAATGGATGTTTGATAAATTTTCATTTATTGTCACAGAAAAGCATAAAGTGTGCTAATTTTTGCAAATCATAAAAAAGTAAAATTAGCCTGGTGTTTTAGCAGCAATTTCTTGCATTAAAAATTAATGAAAATGCAAGAAAATGAAATTTTAAGGCATAGATAGTTGTCTCACAGATCATTGGTGGTAATTTATAAAAAATGCACGTAATATATTATAGCTAGGTGAGAAATTGTATCACCTGTTGAACATTGGTGTCCAATGTTACATCATACATTTTTTGTTTCATGAATATTCAGTTCAAAATCCTTCACAGCAATGCAATACTTGCATCAATTTTTGCTTCTGTTGAAATAATTTATAAAAAGTATAAATTTTGTTAGCCTCTGTCAGGTTCTAACATGATTTTAATCTTTAAAATGTTGTCCTTTTACATCATGGAATACTTTTATCATTTTATTCCACAAAATTCACTGGGTTTCACTAGAGATTGAAAGTCATTGTTTATTTTTGAAGGATAAGTACATTTGTACTTTAATGTGGTAGACAGATGCTATTTGCTGTCTGATTTTTCACAATTTCAGAGTGCTGTCCATGTTACATCCACAAATTTTTGAAAATAAAAAAATTAAATATCTCCCAATTTAATAAAGCAATTATCTTGCAATATTACATTTAAATGGCAGATGGTACTGTCTACCTCCACTTATGATTTCAATGATACTGAAGGTAGTTTAAAAGATGGATGCCAAAGTGTCCATGACGTAACGGCCATACCTGGACATCGGAGCCTTGATCATATGCTACTTGTTGGAATAAAATGTTAGTTTCTCCTGTTGGAATTAAAAGATCACAAAGAAAAAGAAGTCAAATGCAAGGAAGTACAATTGCAAATACAACCACGTAAATTTCAACACTCATTTAGGCATGGAACTAAACACATTTTTTCATATTTACCCAGGTTCTTATTGATGGAGTAGATATAAAAGAACTGAATGTAAGTTGGCTTCGGCAACACATCGGAGTCGTAAGTCAAGAACCGGTACTTTTTGCGACAACAATTGGTGAAAACATCCGTTATGGCCGAGACGGAGTCACACAAAAAGACGTGGAAGAGGCCTGCAAAATGGCAAATGCCCATGATTTCATATCCAAATTGCCACATGTGAGTTCCTTTTATACCAATTGGCTAGACATTCATACATCTAACAATATTGAAATAAAATTTCATGGATTGGTTATAGATTAGATATTTTATTATAGGCTACTCGACAGTAAATGTTTTATTCTGAACATGTGCAGAGAGTATGGCGGTCTGCTTTGTCGCATGGTATGCTTTTCACAGATTGTGATATATTGTGATACATTCTTTAGATCTGCTTAAGCTTGATCAAAATGATACATAAATGTAGTGTTATTACTTCTCAATTTTATTCCCACAAAAGACTTGTTCATGCAGATTCTTTCTTTTTGCAGTGTAAACATTTTTTTTTCGTGCAAAATTTGCACTTTGTTTTCAGTCTGTGGCAAAAATAGATTTCTGTTATTATCTTTTCTCTGCGCATACAGAAATATGAGACCTTAGTAGGGGAAAGAGGAGCGCAGTTGAGTGGCGGCCAAAAACAGCGAATAGCAATTGCCAGAGCTCTGATCAAGGACCCAAAAATTTTACTTCTGGATGAAGCAACTTCTGCTCTTGACACAGAATCTGAGTCTATTGTACAGTCAGCCCTGGACAAGGTAATGATGACAAATTTGTTAATATTTAAACAAACTTTGTGACACCCAAAACATGCCTGCCTGCATGGGCCAGGATAGCTACAAGAAGATTACTTTGAATACATCTTTGATTGCCTAAAAATATCTATTTCGGCAGATGGTACATTTTTCAAAGACAAATTTAGATTTTTTCACAACAAATCACAATACACCGTATAATATCCCTCAGTAGGTTCAGGTAATCAATCATTTTTCCCCAGCTGTGATGGTTATTTGCATGTAAAGCAGATGCCCAAAATTATGTAGGCCTATGTCATGTCACTTTACAAAATGACTAAGCATACAGGTGAAGGTAAAAGTGCATGATTGTCACTTGCCCAGTCAGTGATGATGCAATTAGATAAGACAAGTGTTTATCAACTATTTACTACTTCGCTATTTTTACTCAATAAATTTGTCCTTTTTATCATTTATCAATTGCAGATCAATAAGTGTATGTCCTTCTCACATAAAATTGATATGTTGACCTATCAATATTTGGGTTATAAATTATCTAGAATTTTTGTTCTGATGCACTCACATTTTTGTGTGCACTTAAATGTTATACAGTTAATGTATGTCTAAAAAGGTAACCAAAAACATGCCTAAAGGATAAAATATTCTTAACTGACAGTGCCAGGAAAGATTAATTTATTTAGCACCTTATCCGATCCAGTTTTCAACCATCATGGACAGCTTAGATAACTTGATACTTCACTACGTTGATGGTATATGAATCTAAAAGATTGATCAGCTGGGTACTTTAGTAGACCTAAGACCTTGTGGTAAAACCCGCAAGCTTGGAAGACCACATGCACAGCCAGTTGGATGCCCTAATGAAAAAAAAAAAATTATAAAAAATGAAAACAATTCAAGGCTGTGATTTACTCCTGATTCAGTGGTTAATTACATAACAAGAAAATCTTTACAAAAAGTTATGTATGTGCAATAATAATTTCAACATTTTTCATGTAAACCCACTGAAATGCCAAACTAACATGAGATGTTCTTTTACTGCACTTCTTAATAATATTTTTCTCATGGAACAGGCTCGCCAGGGACGTACCACGTTAGTAATCGCTCATCGACTCTCAACAATCCGCAATGCAGATATCATCATGGGCTTTAACGAAGGAGTCATTAAGGAGACCGGATCTCATGAGGAGCTTATGAAACTAGGCGGAATCTACCATACCCTAGTAACACTGCAGGTACAGAGATGAGCCAGATATAGAGACATGTTTATTTTATCTTGATGAGTATGCACACACTAACTTAATACCGCCAACATTATTGCATAGAGTTCTCACTTCTTTCACTAAAGGTTCCGTATATTTGACCGAAATTTTCAAAACATTTATTCCAACCATGCAATCAATTTTATTGCTATTATAATTGATAGGTTCTAGAATGCCCTCAGTGCAATGCTCAAAATGTAAAGAAATAACAGTTTTTAAAAACATTTAAAAATGTGGTTTGTTAACAATTGTTCAGTAGAAATTTGTCTTGTCCCATTAAACTTTACAGTAATTCTGTTACTGAAATATAACAATCAGTCATGAAGGTCACTCGAGGCGACCAAAAATATCTTAATCAAGTTTGATGTAAATTTGCAAATTCTCTTGCCTTTTGAAAATGTTCATACTTGTCATCAATCTTGTATTCTGTACTTCAAGGGGCATCATTTTCTCCTGTTTATTTTCAGACTAGAAAAGCTGGAGGGGATGAGGAGGATGAGGAAGACGAGGAATTTGTTGAAGTTGAAGGTGACAAATATCACTTCTTTTTATTATACTTCTTACTTATGTTGTGATTATCATGTAGCATTTTTATGACGTATAAAAGCACTGCATGGAATATATATTTAATTTAATTAAGTTAGTGCTAACTAGCATGCATTTCATATCAGCCTCCATCAATGACTATCTAATTAAACATACTATATAATTGTCAGAGCAATCCAAGGGTATGAGCTTTTTAATTTTCTTAAAAAATACCTGAACTGTTGATGTTATGTCTGTTTTGTAGAGGGTGGCAGAAAGAGGATGGTCAGTATTAGTTCAGCAGGAAAAGGAAGTCTCAAAAGATCCATGTCTGTCGTATCTGATAAAGAACTCAAGAGAACAATGTCCGTGGCAAGCAAGGGCAAAAGTGAGGTGAGAAAGATGCAAAATTGTAGGACAGAGATCCTTATTTTTTTGCCGGTAACAATTTAAATTTTCTGCGGCAATTGTCTGTTGTAAGGATACAGTGCAGCAGTAGGAATGAGGCTCTGAATGGGGTTTTGCATCCCCTTGTCCCTTCGCCATTTTATTTTTTAAATCCCTGTCCCTTTGCAATTCTACTAATAGTTCTTTTGAATTCCCCGTCCCTCAGCTCTGAATGGGGTTCTGTGTCCCCCTGTCCCTTGGCAAATTTACTTTTGAATTCCCTATCTCTTGGCAATTTTACTTTCGAATTCTCTGTCCCCCATAACCCTGCATCCAGAGCCTCAGGAATGTGGTCCCTTGTCACAAATCAGTCTCATAACAGGGATATCATAATACATTATTTAAATAACTCGTACCACAGTTCTACCGGACTTCAAGTCAAATTACTGAATTAATTGGGTTGATAAAGGTCAATTAAATCTATTTATTAGTGGTCACACAGGTCAATTTGACCCATAAAGTCACCCCTTAGTAGTGGTAATTGGTAGTGTCCCAGAGGCATTTTAAAATCAGTGTAATACAACTTACACTATTGATGACTGTTGCATTACACTCCTTATATATAATTTTTTTAAAGGTTTGAAACTCATGAAATGCACCAATGCATTAAAAATTTAAAATATCTATGGAAAAGGGCATTTGACCGAAGAAATTTTATTTTTGAGAATTCGGCATGTAAAAGGACAATTTTAGAATAAATTTATTCTGTGATAAAGTATCCATAATTGTGGAAAAAAATATCTTCAAACTAGTAGATAATGTTTCAGTAGAATGCTCTAGTGGTGTAAACATGAAAGAAAAAATAGGCATATATCAGAAATATTTGTAATTAACCAAGCTGAAAAATAATTTTGGTGTGCATTTTTCAGAAAGATGACGAGGAAGAGGCTCTCCCGGACCCCCCGATGACTCGCATAATGGCCATGAACGCTCCCGATTGGCCTTACATAGTTGGGGGATGCATTTGCGCATTGATAAACGGAGCCATCCAGCCTATGTTTGCAGTCATCTTCAGTGAAATCATTGCTGTAAGTTTGAAATTGGTAAATTCAAACATTACCCTGGGGATTAAATAAACCAGATCATATCCTATGGCAATGAAATCATAAAACCATCTTTATAAGAGTACCTATTAGTGTTGATATCATATTTAATTGCACTCACAAAACATTTTGTCTTTGAATACAACCTATCTCAGAGTCTTATTAGCCTACTGTGTACAATTTAAATATAATGTCTGTTGAAACTTTTCATTGTAAAACAATGTATTGCTTAGAATGAAACATTTTGTCTGAATACAGTACCCATTATATACTACCCAAGCATCGACGTACATAAACAGCCATTGTATGAATTTATGCTTTTAAAAAGAGTCAAAGTATGGTTGTTTCTATTGCAAATGAGTGCATGGGCTTAATGGGAATTTCGAATCAGTGCGAAATGCCTTAACTTTACCATGGTAACGCAGCGATAATTGTATTCAACCTTTTTTTATTGTTCCAAGACATTCGCTGATTTGAATGAAGATGAACAACAAAGCAGAGTGAATCTTTACTCCTTACTCTTTGTGGTCATTGGTGTGGTAAATGGCTCCGCAATGTTTCTACAAAGTTTATTCTTCGCCATATCTGGAGAAAATCTCACAATCGCCATCAGGAAAAGTGTCTTTCAAGCCCTGATGCAGCAGGTAAGTATAGAGAAAATTTTAAAAAATGGAATGGAATTATGACACAAATATATGTTGTAAATGTTTCTAATAAATTTCATAAATTTTCTAAATTATGGAAACATTTTAGGTACATTATCCAATAACATTCATTGTTTCGCCAAAGATTTTCTAAAGATATAACTAGGGTTGTCAGATTTAAATCATGATTTTAATGCATTAATCATGATTTAAACAACTGGATTTGAACAAATCAAAACCCCTGATATAACACTATTTTTCCACTTCCAAATTTTTATTCATTAACCAAATAAACAGATGTTGACAAAATGTACCTCAATTCAGAAGATGAGCAAGCCTAATATCACTTATAATAATTCACACTGTCTGATCTTCTTTGCCGATTCCGTCTTTCAGGAAGTGGCCTTTTTTGATGACCAGAAACACAACACAGGTGCCTTGACAGCTAGACTGGCTATGGATGCCTCTGCTATACAAGGTGTAAGTGAAATCCATATAATAATTTAATGTATTCTCAGGGGCGGACAGGCACCATGTCGTATTATCGTGGAAAAATAAGCCAATGGGCCCATACCATCAGTGTTATTTCAAATTTCAAAAACAAAATACTTTAGACATAATTTGACAGGCCCCATTCTGTTCAGTCAATTTGGCGAAGTTTTGCTTCTTTCCTTTTTTCTCAAAATCATAATTTTTTTACGTCTCGCACGGGGCCCCTGAGTAGTCTCATTTATCAGACCAATGTTTTTATCTCAACAGCCAAATTTCAATGTTAAAATTTGTCTCTCTTGTAGCTCAATTCTGATTAGATCCACACTTTCGCTAGAACAGAACAAAACTTTCGACATCGATGAAACTTGTCAAACACAGATCAGCGTTTTTTAATATTTCAAGAATATGGAACTGTCGAGCAAAACATTATATCAGAGATAATATAACCTACTTGATGTTCTTTTCAGGCGACAGGTGCCCGGCTAGCCACAGTCATCCAAGCATTTTCTGGAATTCTGATTGGGGTCATTATTGGATTCGTCTTTACCTGGGAACTAGCTTTGGTCATGATCGCTTTTGGGCCCTTGATGGGTATCGCGGGATTTGTCGAAATGCAGGTGATGCAAGGAAATTCACGCGCGGATAAAGAAGCTCTGGAACTGGCTGGCAAGGTGTGTATATATATATATGAACTTCTTGTCATGAATAAGAGGTTTGATGTTCACTCCGACTTCCTAAGATTCAAATTGTTCCTCTACCGAGCAAGAAAACAGTTCTCATAGAGGCCAGTTGAAATAAGTTGGTTGGAATTGGTCCTCCTAATTTGTTTACAAATTAATTTGGGTAAACATGAGATAAGGTCTGGCAAATTTTTGATATTTTTACATGATATTTTGAACAATAGAAACTAGAAGGTTCATTTATTTCTGGCTTACATCAATCCTTTCAATAAAAAAAAGGAATTATTGTAATAGGGAATACATCATACAAGACATGTATGTATTTATCAGAACATAAAATGCTAAATTATTCATTGGCAAATTTAACCTCTTAGTTAAATGTTATTTGTAGACAGCAGTAGAAACCATTGAAAACATCAGAACCGTGGCATCTCTGTCAAGAGAAAAGACGTTTGATGATGAATACGCTAGGAAGACCGGAGTCCCATACAAGTGAGTGAAGTAGTTGCCTGTTCAATTTTTCATTAATTTTGTTATAAAAAGCATGAAAATTTACTTGAAAAAATCACTAGAACTTTGTATTAAATTTCTAAATAGGCAAAGGACTTCCACCACCTAACCTTATCAATGGCAAATTCAGACCGGGTTTTCGTGAGGCGGGCAAACATTTTTCAACATTCAACAGACTGTGTCGCGGCTTTTTTTCTTCAAAATATACTACTTTTTATCTCAGTCATCTACTGCTTATGTATTGCATATTGAAAGTTATTTGCCCTGATGACTATCCAGTTTAGGAGGTGAAAGTCTCTTCACTATTCAAGATGACAGTTATAGTTATAAAGAATCATATCACAAGATGTTCAGCAATAATAATTCTTTCCTTTCTTACACAGGAAGAATATCAACAAGTCTTACCTTAGGGGTGCTGCATTTGGCGTCTCACAAGCGTTGGTCTTCGTTGGTTATGCTGTGTGCTTCCGATTTGGAGGATGGCTGGTCCAGAGTAACGGTCTCTACTTCGGAGATATGTTTAAGTGAGTGTTTCACATTTTACGAGTAAGACTATCATTTGAAGAACTATGCCAAAATTATATTTCTTGAATTCAGACTATACAGTACACTCTTAGAAAAAAGCGCTCACTAAATCACTAAAAACCCTGATCGGTTGTTAGGTATGTTCTCCATCATTCAATTTCAATTATGGTTTCTGGAAAAGCCTTACACTGGCATTGTCATGAATATACTATAGGATATAGGCATACTAGTTTTTGGGAAAACCAAACTGAGAACTGTGAAAAAAAATATATTGGCATTTTAAAGATTACCCTATTTTGTTATAATTTTTTTAAAGAATTTTTGTGTAATAATGGCAATCAACTTCACCTAATCTTCTACTGTTTTCTGTTCCCAGAGCCATCAATGCTATTTTGTTCAGCGCTATGGCGGTCGGTCAGGCTATGTCTTTTGCACCTGACTACGGGAAAGCCAAAACTTCAGCAGCAAGAATTTTGGAAATTTTGGACAGAATTCCGGCCATAGATGCCTGGAGCAAAGATGGCCAAAAACCAGTAAGTTTCTAAAAATATATTGTTATAGAACTTATTATTCACAGATGTACAACAAACAATTTTCTAGTTAACACAAATTCCGAGAAAAAAAACTGTATTTTAATAATTACAAACAAAAGGCTGAAAACATTTTAAAAGCAAACTGAAGTTTCAGTTTGGTAAAGAGAAGTATAACTTTATTCTTAAATTATCATAATCATTCTGAATTTTAGTAAAAATGAGAAAGTATAATCTGATCTCCAAAATCATTCTTTGTTTAAGAAGATAATTGATCTGCAATTTTAACGGATTTATTATAATGATTCCAAATTGTAATTTCTATTTTGTAATATGTTGATTTTTAATTTGATAACTCTTTTTACACTTTCAGTCTACAGTGAAGGGAGAAGTGCAGTTCACTGGTACAGAATTCAACTACCCAACACGACCGGATGTTGCAGTTTTGCGAGGTCTTAATCTGTCCGTTTCGAGGGGAGCCACTCTCGCCCTTGTTGGCTCCAGCGGATGTGGCAAAAGCACCACCATACAATTGCTGGAGAGGTTTTATGATCCGCTTGCTGGCTCTGTGGTTAGTTTTTGCAGTCTCTTACACATGTATAGTTTCAAAAAAATACATAAATGACAAAGCATGAAGATGGCACAGCCAATTATTTGAAAATGACATCAAATGCAAACTTACTGGTAATGCACTTTTGAAACTTTAAAAGTATGTAGATTAGATAATTATGCTCAACATTTAACTTCAAAATTGAATAAATTAAAAGTTCATATATGTATATATATGGGGATGGAACCACATGTACATGCTGAATATATATAGATGGAGCCACATGTATGCTCGGAGAGGCGGCTGATTTTCTTGGTAAGATGGTAACTATCACTAAACCCTTAGATGTTAGTAGAAACATATTTACATTTATCCATCATTCTTTCCAGAACCTGGATGGCCAAGATATCAAAGATCTCAACCTGGGTTGGTTGCGGTCCCAAATTGGTTTGGTGCAACAGGAACCGATCCTTTTCGACTGCAGTATTAAGGACAACATCGCTTACGGGGACAATGACAGGGATGTTACAATGCCAGAAATCATTGAAGCTGCCAAACAGGCCAACATCCACAATTTCATCGCATCTTTGCCAAAAGTAGGTGTTGTTCTTATTTAATGTGGGTAATCAACGAAAGTCCCCATCTGGAGTTGATGCGATGGTTCGGGTTATTTCCAGTTGAGCTCATGGCAGGCGATTGTGCCAAGATATGCTTGTAAAACGAAGTTCGAACTATTGAGCGACTGCTAATTTTTAATTTAAAAAATGTTTTAATCAGATTTTTTAAAATGACAATTTAAATGTCCAGAAACATCATTTCAACCACATACTATACTTTACATGTTCTTTTCAGGGTTATGACACAAATGTGGGTGACAAAGGAGCACAACTAAGTGGAGGCCAAAAACAGAGAATAGCAATCGCCAGAGCACTTATAAGAAATCCTAAAATCCTCTTGTTGGATGAAGCCACTTCTGCTCTTGACACCGAAAGTGAAAAGGTAGGTTTCTTATTTTTTTGGAAAGGTCTATGAACTTGACAAAGGATATGACCTTCTCAGTCGCACCCCCCTCCTCAAATTTCTGGGAAACACAAAGTTTCAGTCAAAAGACCAAAAACAAATTTTAGGCAGATGATTTTATAAACATTATTGAAAATCAAACAATTTCATTTGAAATAATATTAAATCTAGATCTTGAAATTCGGGCAAATCGTGCTCGCCCCTCAAAAAATTTCCCACGCTGTGTGTCCATGCCGTCAGTACCTTGTTCCTAAGTTTGTGTTTCCAATTAATGATGTTGACCATTCAAAAAATGTCTAAGCATAATAATTGTCTTACCTTGTCTTGATCTTATTTCCAGGTCGTCCAAGAAGCACTGGACAAAGCGAGACTTGGTCGAACATGTATTGTGATCGCTCACAGATTATCAACCATCCAGGATGCAGATTGTATAGCTGTAATTCATAATGGAGTCGTTTTAGAATTAGGCACTCATCAACAACTGATGAATTTAAGAGGACGATATCACAAATTAAATACTACTCAGGCTTATCAACACTAACCATGAGATATACCAGTCTGCTTTGTATATGGTGCGTTTAAGAAGACTCAAGAAGTTTAAAAAATGGAATATAGGCCCTATATATATAGCTACATACAGGGTGGTCAAAAAAAAAATTTACAGTTGATATTTCGTTTTCCAGGCTGCCATGATTGAGTCAGTGCCTGGGTACTTATTGTGTATACAACTATTACAAGCCAAGTATGTTAGATCTTTGGAAAATTGGTTAATAATCAAAACGGTTCATTACTTTTTTGATAGCAGACAAAATGGAAGCCGGTAGTGCTCCTGCGTTTTTACTACTCTGGGTTGTTCATGGCACATCAGCAATTTTGAAGCTACTGAGCTTCACAGGACAAAATAAATACAAAATAAAATGAAATTGAGAAGACAGAGGCACAATTCAGCACAAACCAGAAGGTGCTAGAGCAAATTCAGACTTTGCTATGGCCATTATAAGATTTTAAAACAAAGCCGTCTGAAGGTGGATGATCAGGGTGTTGAAATCACATGAAAAGTACAAATTAACATCTTGAAAGAGCATCTAAAGCCCTGGATAGATAAGACATTCAGTGCCACAGATAATTTGATCTTCAAACATGACGGGGCAACAGTCACACTCCCTTGGAAAGCCCAGAACTGGATCAAGGTTCGCTCAGTCAAGTTTCTCAGCGGGACAATATGGCCCCTGTTATCACAAGATCTCAATCAATGTGATTATTCTGGAAGGGCAAACTTAGAGGCAGATCCCTGCAAGACACCACAGACCTTAGTTGCCCAATAAAGGCATCCATTACGTTTGTATGGGAAAAACGGATACAAAGTTACATTTTTGACACCTCTGCATCATTTAGGCCCACTGCAGAAAAGTCATCAGTCCAAAAGGACCTCCGAATGAATAAATTGTCTCTAGAAGAGTTATTCTTTGCTATACAAGTTGTTTTTGGATTGAAAAATAAGCATTTGTTACAATGAGCGTCATCCAAAAAAATATTCATAAGTGTAAAGTTTTTTTTTGACCACCCTGTAATGTGACATATCATGGCTATTTGCAATGCATGAAGTGGATGTCAATACCTACACTGGTGAAAAGGTGCTTGCCTTAATTTATTTAGAAATCAAATTTAATGTACACATGCGAGCCAGGTAAGACTGGCCAATTAATTTAAAATTGGTCATCAAATCAGCTTTTTGGTGCTTACATCAGGTCAGTACTCAACAAACTCCCATACTATACCAAAGGGGCACACAATGTTAGCACAACATTGCTAATTGTCAGAGGACTCGTCTGCAGGTCACGTAGAAATGTATGCTAGAAACTATGTTGCCACAACGTAAACTCGATGTTGTGGTTTTTTCACAATGTTGTGAAACATTGCCACAACGTCGCATGCTAACATCATATCTTTGACATTGCTTCACAATGTTGTGACAATGTCATTTTCTACCATACAATTCTGCATAATTTTCACAAACATTGCGGTGTTGTCACAATGTTGCTACACAATTATAACATTGCAATAAAGATGTGCCCATTGAGTATATACAGTTAGTAGCTCTCATGTATAAAATCATTTGCAACTTTTTATTGTTATTTACCATAAATCACTGTTTTTACATGAATTAAGTTTTTACACTTGAGATTTTCTACATTTTAAAAGATGTTTCTAGATTTATACATGTAATTGTAAGTAGATTAAAACATTACATTGGGCATAATACCAGGCAAATGTATATATTCACAATTAATTACCAACATTTTAATTATCGGAACTCCATGTAATAATCAACTGATTATAAATTGTATTTAACTGAACTATTATTGATATTTTAAAATAAATGTGTTCTAAACATTCCAGAGGAACTCCTGCTATAGCTTGACCTACCATGTAACAAGTTGTTCTTCTCATTGTGTTAAATCAAGTCAAACCAGCTTTTTCAGGAAACTATATTTAAGACTGTTTAATGTTTATTATGTTTTGTCATGAATTTATCTTTTACACCTTGTATTATCATTGCTTATGTATAATATTCAAAGAAAAGTTTAATAAAGTTGATTTTAAGTAAATTTGTGTACATTTTGTTTTAATCATGACATACATGATAAATATACTTAGAAATAGTTCTTCATATAAAAAATTTGTCACATTTATTTACTTTGAATTACCTCATGTCAAATTTGAAAAACAAAATTGTGATACATAATAATAATTTAATATCTATACTTCTTAAATATTTATAAAAATATATATTATACTTACAAAACTGTTGTTGTTATATATCAACAATTGCTTATCTGGGGTAAAAAAACATTAGGCCTATTATTGGGGAAATTTAAATGTGGTAAATCTGGGACAAAAAGCATAATTATCTGGGACAATAAACAAGATGAAAAACATGATTGGGCGAAAAAGATAATCTAGGGGAAAGGCAAATGATTATTTTAAGGGGGGGGGGGCGATGCAGTGGCGGATCCAGGGGGGCGGGACCCCCCCTAGACCACTGAGATGGAAATAAAATTTTCAAGAAAATATGGAGCAATGCAGGCCTGTGACTGCCGACACGACGCCAGCGCGGGCTCACTAATCTGCTAAATGCACATGATGCTCGAGCCCCCACCCCCCAAGACTACCTCTGGATCCGCCACTGGGGATAGGTGGGGGTTTTGGCCTTTTGGGAAAAAAAAGATAAATCAAAGGGAAAAGCAAGTGACTATTTGGAGGCGAAAGCCTACAACCACTCTGTGCCTGCAACTATCTGGGCCGGATGGCGTAAAATTCAGGGGGGAAATTTTTAAAAAAGATGATTATCTGGAGAGCCAAAATATCTTTAGAAGAGCAAATATTGCCTGATTCTGCTAAAACCTGTGATTATTGGGGGCAAGACGAACATTAATATCTTGGGTGAAATTGAAAAAAAAACGATAATCTGGGCGAAGGATAGATAATTTGGGCTTTACCGCTTTTATGGAATATATTTATATTTTTGTAGGCCTACTTGGTCGGCTATTTTAATTTTTGAATTCCCTCATAACCCTCCATCCCGCAGCTTCCAACTATCCATGTCCGCCGCCTAAACTTGTGCAAGTTTATGTATATTTCAATTTTACAAATTACAAGTTAAAAAAAAAAAAGAATGTATCACATTTTTGTCTCTCTTGGAGATTAAATTTCTTACCAACACTGGATTATGTTCAAGGAAAGTTTAAGTATCTGCAATTGCAAGGGATGCTTCTCTGTTCTCTTGATCAGCAGATCCAGCTTCTTTCCAAACTGCATGAGAGGTCAGCAGGTTGGCTTCTAAAATCAGTCTGGGTTTTTTTCCCGCCAGGTGGCCGGCGGGTCCTGTTCGACGGCTCCCTCTTGTGCTAGATCTCGACGCTGTAAAACCAGATTGGCCAACGACCTGAGCAGTTTGTTTATTGTCAAAATTCATCAACATGGTCTTGAGTTTTCCGTCTCAGTTGACCGAAGAAGAGGAGGTTTTACTCAGGAAATATGCCAAACTAAAGAAAAAAGTTAGTAGACTTTTTTGAAGCAGGTTATTTCTGCATTGCCAAACACACAGAGAAATTGGCAGCATTGCAAGTGAACCCATACCATTGGCATTGGTGAAATTTGATTTTGAGCACCTCAACAGGGACTGGGGGATGGGGGGATGCATCCCCCCTCACCAGACCAAAATTTTTATAGTTTTACATGTTAATTTCATCCCTGCGCAGTCCCGTTGCTATGCGTTCCGCGACGCCATAGCCCGATAAACCCCCCCCCTTTTCTGGATCCCCCCCTGCACCTCAGTCCTCAGCTGCTGGCCTATGGCTGTACGTGATGATCATAATGGATTTGTTAAATTTTCAATTTTGGTCTCACAATTGACGAGTTTAGTAATTCTGCTGACTGCAGTGATTGACAAGCTATTGACAATTTGCGTTGTTACGTTACAACCGTCTTACATACCCAGGCTTACGTAATACGGAAAACCACATAAACCTTCTGAAACCCGAGAAATACTGAAAACCCCCTGGAAATCCAGGCATAATCGCGAAATAAGGCCTGCACCTGCCACGGACTGAGTAGCAGCCTATGCTTTTCAATAGTCTCGCTCAGTCCGTTATCAGAGAGCAGGGGCTATTTCTTGATTATGTCAAATCAATTAGGGATGCACACATTCCACACAATTTTAATGTGTTCACGCCCCTTAATTTATAAATACATGGCCGTTTTTGTGGCGTTCGGGTCTGTGGCCGTTATAACCTAACTCCATTATAATCATGATAGTATGGGAAACTGCTTTTTAGGATTCTGGGCTATACCATGAAAACCAATCTATGATACTGCAGAAACCAAATCCAATGTACAGCTTTGGCAAAATAGCGTTAAAATGACTTTCTGAAATGCTCTTTATTGTGTTGGGCTTACTAAATTTATTATGTTAAAACTAAATTCATTATGTTAATCCTTTTTAAAATGTTCTTTACAACAGAATTGTTTGTGACTTGTTTGTTGAATTTAGAAGTTCTTTGCCTTTGCTTATTCTTTCAGAAAAAAATCCTTGCGCAACTCCGAACACAAAAGACAGAACCCCCACCTACAACCAACGACCCCACAAAACGATGTAAGTGCAAATGTTGTTGCTGGCATGGACATTATGGTAGAGGATGGATTACCAAGTACTACTTGGGGTATATCTTGCGGGGACATATTGCATGGGGTAAATAGGCGGCGTTCCGCAGCACTTCATGTCTCTTCCATGTTAATTTTGGGCCGGTTGGGGGGCATGGCCTAATGCTCTCCCCTAAATAAGCTAAGTACAGAGTACTACTCCCATCTGATGACTGAAATATATATAACAAAGAGTTTCCAAGACTATCGAACATCTGGCATTTCTCACAAAGAATAATGTTGTTGTTGTTGATCAATATCATCAATATGATGTTATGATTATGTCTTACAAATTTGCTAAATTGAATTTTATTTCCTTCAGCTTCAGAAGAAGCCGCCAATGCCACGGAACAAGCTAAAAAGCTGCTCAAACTTGGGGTAATTTACTATTTATAATATCGTTTGGACAATACTTTTAAATTAATTTCTTAAAAAGCATATTTTGTAAATTTTGACATCATTTCATTTCAGGCGATTAAAGTTGGAGTTGAAAAGAAAGAAATGACGGGATTCAAACGAAGCAAGCGGCAAAAAGACACAGACAAGACGGCAGTCACCTTTACCCCTTTTGCCGCCGCTCACAATGAAGGGGAGGAGGAGAAGGTAAGAACTGAACAATTGTATCAGTGTCTATGCTGGGCAAGTAAAAGATCCCTCACATGTGGTAAATGTGTAACATGATGAGGACTCCTGCTCTCTCATTTCATCAATCAACCCTCGTGAGCTACCAGAACTGACTTAGAGGGCTGCACTTACCATATCTATCTATCTATCTATTAGTTGGTCCAAATTTCGAATTTATTGATTAAAAATATTTTAAAAGAAAACAATACCCAGATACCTGAATTTATTTCGTATTTGTTAAAATTCAAGGCCCAAGAGTTTGGCTGGATTAGGCATTCTGCGACAAAGAATAGTACAATATCGACTTAATATTTAGCGCTGAGGCTATTGTAGAATCAAACGACCATTTGAATTTTTTTGACATTGGTACATTGTTTGCTTAATGAGGTTAATGAAATATTAAATCTGTAAAATTCCAAAATGTTTCTGAATTTAAGAACTTTTTAAACACATATCGTTATATTTGTGTTCCTCTAAATTGGTTGACCAAAAATGAGATTATAATATGCAAAATTCTGCATCAAAATGTATCATATCTAGTCTGAATATATCTTTATACATGCATGGTGGGGGGAGGGTTGGTCTAGTGGTAGCGTGCTAGGCTGCCAATCGCTGGGCCCATGGTTCGAATCCAGCTCTTGCCGGGTCAGTTGGGCCTATGTTGGACGGCTGTTTCAATCATCCTTTGCCACATTGCCGTGTCCTCCTCCTGTCCTAAAGAACCTACCAAGTGCATAAATACAGGACGTAAAGCCCCAGACATCCATCCATCTTTGTACATGCTTTACAGATGGAGGAAGGAGAACCATCGGTCAGTGAGGAGAAATTGATGTCTCCAGAGAAATCAGAACGACCAGAAAAAAGTGAAAGAGTGGAGAGGCCCGAGAGGGAGAGGGGCGAAAGGGGAGACCGAGGAGAAAGAGGTGGCCGAGGTGGAAGGACGAGGTTCCGTGGAGGCTTGTACGATAACTTTGTCAGCTCTAAACCAGGTACCAAGATCATGAAGATATTCTAATGTGTTATTACTCTGTGCGAATCAAGATTTTAGCTCAATTCATAGAAGTTTTATACATGGGAACAATCACGTTACATAATTATTCAAATAAATACGAGTTTACCTTTTTTTGTGACATAATTACTTTTTAGCTTCTCAAATCGATTTCTCCAACAGATTTTCTTTAAAAAAAGAATTGACCTTAGCCGCCCTTTTATCTCTTTCAATTAGTTTAAATTAAATACAAAAAATTTAGATTACAATTTCTATTTTTGTCCTGCCGATTGATAAAGCAGAAAAAGTGCCTCTAGAAGATCCCAGAAGCTAAAGCCTAAAGCTCAATTATGTCTGGCCGAAGTTTAAATCTGTCTTGTCTATCTATATTACAGGAGGACGGAGAGAAAGACGAGATTCTGAACAGGACAGAGACCCTCCTCGGAAAGGGCACACAATTTACATATTTGGCCATGGGGTCACGGAAGATATTATTTCCAAAAGCTTTTCAAACATTGGTACGATCATCAACATCTCAATGGAGCCAGAGAAAAAGTGAGTTGGATTGGTACCTTTTTATTCTGTGTTTAAATTCTTAATGTCTTGGGTTAAATATACAAAGACATTTAATGCACTTCTGCAATTTTATTTTCACTTGCTTTATTCCTTTATCTTTTGCAAGGTGTTTTTTTTTTAATTTCAATTTTGTGTAGACTTAGAAATTTCGCTACACTGGTCTTGAGCACCATGTTGTAATGTGTCTGGCTGGGACAATTTGTTGCTAATTTCTGGAAAATCTTCCTTTTCTTCCAGCTGTGCTTTTGTCAGTTTTGAGAAAACCGAATCAGCTGATGAAGCAATTGCCCAGGTAAGGATTAATGATAATTTACTTTTGTCCTGTGTAGTATATACATGGAATATATATAAAATAATTATGACATATTGCTTAAGAAAACCTTAATTCTAGATAATAGATATTCATGTTTACTTCCAGATGAACGGCAGCATGGTGTCAGGAATCCAGCTGAAGGTTTCCATGGCAAGGAGGCAGCCAACTTTCGAAACTAATACTGTGGATCCTTCCGGCAGCTCCTGGTCATCCATAGGTATGATTTATTATCTTATAACTGCAGAGGTTAGATACTGCTTTCAAGGAAATGGACTTCCAAGTAACAAGTAGTACCTGGTGCATAAATACAGGATGAAAACTTGTAAAGCCCCAATCATCCATCCATCATGTTGTGAGGTATTT
Organism: Platynereis dumerilii; assembly: GCA_026936325.1. Classification (NCBI taxonomy): domain Eukaryota; kingdom Metazoa; phylum Annelida; class Polychaeta; order Phyllodocida; family Nereididae; genus Platynereis; species Platynereis dumerilii. Next base: position 37,289,658 of record JAPTHN010000006.1, on the reverse strand, counting down.
GGTGTAGCCTTTATTAAATATGTTTTGTTTCTTTCATTTTAGCTGCTAGCCATTCCCAAAAGGGCGCTCACAAGGACAAAAGAGCTCTCGTTACTTATGATACGGAGGACATATTCTGATTTTCAGATTTATATTTTGGTATCGTCATGTTAATTTTGTAAATATTTATGTAACTGTACGCTAAGATTTAGTCCTTTTGTAGATAGTTTGTACATATTGAACGTGTATATTTTTCTGTGTAATCATGCAAGACAATAAACTCTTGGCAGAACGGTAATTCATTTCATGTTGTGGGTTTTAAATCACATGATAGTTTCGCTCATAATGGAGGGCTTCATTTGTGGTATGGTACATATATTATGCTTCATTCAGACATTCTTGTCCATTCTTACTTGTATAATTTTTATAGGCCTATTTGTGCTTCCTGTTACCAAGTTATTAAGATGAAATGTTCTTGTCTTAATTATTTAATTTACCTGAGCAAATTATTCCATCTTCAGTGTTTTGCAGTCATAACCAGAACTCATTGCGGTAACACAGAAGGCAAAAATTAGGGAAACACTAAAATTTCGGGTAGATGATCAAATGAACATATCGCTGAAAGTTTCTGAATGAGTTTATTGTAATTTTATGGAATAGGATCATGAAATTTGGGCAAATAGTTTGTGCTCGGTGATCAGTGTGCCCATGATTACACTTTTTCTGACACTTCTTGCAATGGAGCGCTTTTGTGTCATGTACGGCTACTTATTAAAATGCTTGTTAGTTGAAGCATGTGAATCTCATCAAAGGACTTGTTTTAAAAACGTTGAAATATCTTTGCTTGTTAATTTAGAGAGTTCAAACCTTCACTCCCCTGTGGAAAAACTAATGTTTTTACTTCATGGTTCTAACACGGGATTGAAGTGCTTGATACTTGAAGCAGTTGAATCTCCCCAAAAATCTTTTTATTTTGTTGGAGCGGAGGTGATGAAGTGAACAATGGCTGTAAAAACAATAGGGCATCTGAATATTTTTGATATATCTATTCAAGTCTTATGTTCTGACGCAGCATTTGAATATCAAAACGTCCAATTATTCTGCAGTTGAAACTTTTAAAAAACTAGAATGAAATTATATGTTTATTTACAAACAGCACCATGTTTTATTATGACATATATATATGTATGCAATGAAGAAAAAGAGAATTATCTTAGGTTGACAAAATAGTCCGAACACGGTCTCTTGTGTTTCAAGTTTCATTGTCAATAAATCTCTTCAAAAACAACCCACCAAATTATAAATATTTATTTGTTACTCTGTCAAAAGTTCTAGTCCCTCTGACAAGCACCGTCCATTCTCAGTAAATCCCTCCTAATATTGTCTACCAATGTAAATTTAATTTATTAATCCATTAAAGTTCTATCCGCTTTGACGAGCAACCTTCCCCTGCTTTAGCACTCTAGGGGCAGTCTCCTGATCGTACAGAAGTGGTCTTCTTCTTTGTTTATCTACCCAAGGCCAGACAAATTTAACTTTTAGCTTCCAGGATCGCCCGATCCAACAGGTTTTCTGCTTACGGAAAAGAAAAATGTAGCGTACCAATAATTTTTATCAAATTGACATAATAAAAAATTATGGGATTATAGCTCTTTTTTTCCTGACGATCGACCCTAGAAAAGTGCCTCTAGAAGATCCAAAAGGCTAAAAATCAATTATGTCTGGCCTAAAATTGGAGTTGAGGTTGTAGTTTAAGAATTAAGTTGCATACAAGAGGGAAAGGCTTTCAGAAGTGTGTTTGTTCCTACAGTCCTTTTGGTGTATCAAGTTCAGTCCTCAGCTTACAGAACTTGACGCAACCAGTGGATTTTTATCATTTGTCACAATGGTGATTTCTGGAGTCTTTGGTGATTCGCCGGTTTGGTTAGGAATGTCATTGACATTTGAGTATTCCTTATTGTCTTTTTTGGTTTTCTTCTTAATCCTTTCAAAATAGTGGCGCATTGTGACATCCTTGGGTCTGTAGCGTGCGTCTCCATAGGGTGCGGCCATCATTCGTTTGATTTCGCCCCCGAGTGCAATCAACAACTGGAAAAGAGAAAAGGTGATTATGGTTCAACAGGAGGTTATTAATCAGTTAGAAAGGTTTCCTGGCCTCTATGTGGCTGGAAACTTTGCTTGAACTTTTCAAACAGCAAGTCGCCAAAAGATGAACTGGCCTAAAACTTTCCAAACAGCTAGTGGGTAAAAGATGTGCTGGCCTAAAAGCTTGCGGAACAGCAAGTGGCTTAAAGATGTGCTGGCTTAAAATCTTTCAAGACAGCAAGTGTCTAAAAGATGCACTGGCCTAAAAGCTCACAGAACAGCAATTGGCTAAAAGATGTGCTGGCCTAAAGGCTTTTGGAACAGCAAGAGGCAAAAAGAGGTGCTGGCCTAAAACTTTCCAAACAGCAAGTGGCTAAAAGATGTGCCTGCCTAAAAGCTTTCGGAACAGCAAGTGGCTTAAAGATGTGCTGGCTTAAAATCTTTCAAGACAGCAAGTGTCTAAAAGATGCACTTGCCTAAAAGCTCACAGAACAGCAATTGGCTAAAATATGGGCTGGCCTAAAAACTTGCGGAAGAGCAAGTGGCTAAAAGGTATAATTCCTTAAAAACTTTCCAAACAGCAAGTAGCTAAAAGATGTGCTGGCCTAAAAGCTTTCTGAACAGCAAGTGGCTAAAAGAGGTGCTGGCTTGAAAACTTTCCAAACAGCAAGTGGGTAAAATATGTGCTGGCTCAAAAACTTTCAAGACAGCAAGTGGCTATAAAAGATGCACTGGCCTAAAAGCATTCGGAACATCAAGTGGCTAAAAGGTGCACTGGCCTAAAAGCATTCGGAACATCAAGTGGCTAAAAGATGCACTGGTCTAAAAACTTTCCAAACAGCAAGTGGGTAAAATATGTGCTGGCTCAAAAACTTTCAAGACAGCAAGTGGCTATAAAAGATGCACTGGCCTAAAAGCATTCGGAACATCAAGTGGCTAAAAGATGCACTGGCCTAAAAACTTTCCAAACAGCAAGTGGCTAAAATATGTGCTGGCTTAGGACTTTGAGCAGCAAGTGGCTAAAAGATGCACTGGCCTAAAAGCTTTCAGAACAGCAAGTGGCTAAAATATGTGCTGGCTTATAAACTTCTATGCAGCAAGTGGCTAAAATACATGCTGTCTTAAAAGCTTTCTATAAGCAGCTAGTGGCTAAAGTAATACTATGTGGTTACCTAACTTTCCGAACAGCAAGTGGCTGAAAGATGTGTTTGATTAAAACATTCCAAAAAGAATGGTCTATACACTAGCAATTGTGCAGCATATGAATTACGTACGTAAATTCTATGTACGAAACTCATAAAAAGAGCCGATCCGTAGTACGTACGTACATTTTCGTACGAATTTCGTACGAATATATATACTAATTTCAAAGAGGTACTTTTCAATTACTTTGGCCATTTTAGTGCAATATGGTTATCACAAATGGTTTAAGTTTAGACCTTGCATTGGCCTATCTAAAAAAAATCAGCAAATAAGTCGAGATAGAGCCCAAAAACCAACTTAACACGTATGAAATCCATACGAAAATTTACGTATGTTTTACGTAAGTATTTCATACGTGAAAACAACCAATTTACGTACAAAATTCACAAGGAAGAACTATGTACATTTTACGTACGCTGCACAATTGGCCATGTAAAAGACCTGCTGCATGGCTTAAAGGCCATTAGCTAAAATGGTCATTGGTCAAAGACATCAAAACAGCAAGTGTCAAATAGTAATATATACCTGGCCTAAATATGTGGCAAATATTTCAGCTGGCCTGAAACTTTTTCATACAGCAAGTGGCTAAAAGCCATTAAAAGGTGGTTGGCTTTATAGAAGATGTCAAACAGCCTTTGGCTAAAGGGTGTGCTGGCCAAACAATTGTCATCACAAAACTTCCATAATCATACTTTTGGACATTGACTGTCAAAGTCTGTCATCCAAGGGTAAAAATTACAAATTCTGAGAAAGGTTGTTGCATATACATGTACAGGTCATGACTCAAGGGTCGATCACTCTGTATGCACTGAAGCTTCACAAATGTGACCTGCTCAACCAAAATAAGTTCAAAGTAGGCATTCTATATTTTCTATAAATGAGCAAAAAATTTGTCAAAAGTCATATTTTGGTGTTTTTTGACTGTTGGCACCAAGTTCTTGCAAAAGCCTTCTTCTTTGAATATTTAAAATAATTTTTACCAGAAATTGATTTTAACTCATTGAAATTGGGTGTCATTCTTGATATTTTTAAGTCTTTCCTTGTAATGGCGGGAAATTCAAATGCCATTTCTCTGGTTATGATGTTTCGCATCATGAATGTTTGAGGTGCCATATCTCAGGATAGAATTGAGATATCAAATGAGTATAACACTGACCCCTTAAGGGTCTGCTATCAAACCAGTTGAGCTGAAGGGCCGGCCCCCAAGCCAAGTGCTTAGGAGCAACCTATTATATTATATCCAACTCACTGTACTACATGTGGTACCATTTTAGAGCCAAATTCCAGCAGAAAAAAGTCATTTACAACTGAATATAACAGGAGGCCGACTTTGAACTCATTTTGGTGGAGTAGGTCACAAACGTGCTTTTGTCTTAGTATCTCCATTCAAGTTAAATTTGTCAGGACTTGTGTCTAATAACTCCAACAGTGTTAACAACAGATAAGGCTATACCTTATTATTTCAAGTGAGGATCCTGCATAGTTTGTTGGGCCATTCTTTTGTCATTTTACTGTGTCCTCCTTTCCCAACTACAGTGCCCCCCTGCAAGTAAGTAAGTAAGGGGTGATGTTTAGCCATTGAGTCAATGCTAGATATTCTCAATCAAACTTGTGAAGTAACTATGCTCATTCGGTGAGAAGAAAACATTATCAGGTCAAAAAGAACAATGTTTGAGGCATGTGGAGTACAAAATGAGTACAGTTTTCTTTGCTGTACGAACAGTTCCATATCAGGCAAAATTTTTGATAAGTAAGTGAACTCCCCTAGCTTCCCATTGAAATTGCATTGGCCTTATTTGGTGTCACTTACTTATCAAAGAATTTACCGTTTCCTTACCTACAGGTTGCATTGTTGCCTACCAATTGCATGAATTATATACAGGACATAAAGTCACATTCACCCACACTTCTATTTGAGGTGTTAGGAGTTTCCAATTCATTTGATTGATCCAGAGTTAAACTTGATATTTTAAAGTCTGATTTAAAAAAAAAGTGTGTTTTAAACAGGTGACAATTTTTTTCCTGATATCCAACAGTGCATGGCAAATTGTGTAGGCCTAGGTCCTGCCCTTATATGTGTGTAATTCATCATATAGCTTGTTATTGTCCATGTTTGTAAGGTTTGAAAGAAATTACATTGCTTTAGGGTGTTTCATAAACTTAGCATGACCAGCTTTGTTATGCTTTATGCTTTTCCCAAGTGCTCAATAATGTAACCTGACAGTCCCATTGTGAATTTGTGAACTTTATAAACTTTTGGTAAAATTGTTAGTTGCCTTGAACTTCAGGCCAATGACCCACAATGCATGTTTTTTTTGTTAGTTAAAATTTGAAATTTCAAGGGGTGTTCCCTGTTTTTGGGTTTTAAGGTGGACAGCATTGCTTTAGCAGGACTATGGTAAAAAAGGAAGGACTCCCTGTCCGGTCTGGCCCTTGGGTAACAGGGTTCCCACCGGACAGGGAAAACAGAGAAAATGGTGAAAAAAAATTCCCTGCAGGCAAAAATCGGTGGAATTTGAAATTTGGCTTCAAAATCCGGATAAACACAGGGAATTTGTTTGTACATGTGTTTTCTAAAATGCTTTTAATGAGCTCTGTATTTCAAGCAGAAATCCGCTAAAGTCATAGTTTCTGGATTGCGACGATAAAGTACCGATAAGCTGGAGTTAGTTCAGGGAAAATGTCCGGTGAAACAGAAAAAATCAGGGAAAATACAGGGAATTTGCTTACACCAGATTTGAATATTTGTATTTTACATGCTAAGCGGGCCGCCATTTAATCTTAAGGGGGGCTCAGTTTTGGTGAAATAAATAGATCATTTTACGGCAGACTTGAAATAAATAATTTCCGGAGGGGGTATTTCTTAGTAAGGCGTTGCTATTTGGGGATTTCAGACACTTGAAATAAATAATTATGGCCGGCGTTGTCGTGAAATAAATCATTTCTGGCCGAGGAAAACTCCAACACCCCCCCCGATTATTAAATGGTCAACCCCTAACGATATCTGAGTATGTATGTCGAAGGCTGTGTGTCTTCGACACAATAAACCGATAGACGACCCCTCAAACCCCAGTTTCTGGACACCTCTCAGGCTTGAAGTCCTCAGAAGAAACAACATTGGAAGTATGGGGATTGGGGAATGATCTCAAGGGGGGGGTGCTATTTGAATCACTCATGAAATCTATACATGAAAAGATTTGCCAAAAAGATAAGGTTTGATAAATAGTTTTTTTAAGGAGTCGTTCAATGTAGCACACTGGCAACGTTTTCACACTGAAAAAATAATATAGAGGTTGTGTATGAAAAAAAAAGTGTTTTAACCCGCAACGAAAAAAGCTTTTTGCACATTTTTGGTTGTCTAGGCGGCCTTTAATTGCGATATTTCAACGGATAAAAGTTTGATAAAGTTTAGTATGATATCTCCTGTACTGAAACTAATGAGCAAAATAAAGTATTGGAGTTGTTTGTGCTGACTAAAATAGAATAAAAAGTAGTTCCAGTAAAACTGCCTGTACAATAAAATCATCACATTTGTGTCCTGATGTCACATATGGGGGGGGGGGCTGCAGCCAAATTACAATAAAATATTATGTTGTACTGCCTGCATGAGATTTGCTGGAATAGCTGTAATGATGCCATCATCAACCAAATAACACACACTCTGGAACAGTTTGGTACTTTATTGGACTTGAACAGATCCAATTTACATTTTGAATTGATTGCAATTGACAATTTCCTTTGAATTTTCACGTGACCGTTTTGCCTTATTTTCTCCAGATGTCGGGTGCTGCCAACTTTATTGAGGTTCTGGATGGGGTTTTGAGTCCCTCTGCCCCTAGGCGATTTTACTTTTGAATTCCCTGTCCCTTTGTAACTTTTCTTATTGAGTTCCCTGCACAATTCGAATTTCCTGACCATTGGCCATTTTACATTTATATTTCCTGCCCCTTGGCCATTTTGCTTTTGAATTTCCTGTCCCTTGGCCATTTTACTTTCGAATTCCCTGTCCCTTGGCCATTTCGCTTTTGAATGCTCCTTTCCCCACACTCCCCCATCCAGAGCCTCACTATTTGGCCTGCTTTGTGCACTTTTATTTTTCAATAAAGAGTAGATTGTCAAAATAAATGCATTGCCAAAACAGTTTTCAGTTGCAAATTATGTCAATATATACACAGTTGTTTAGGGTTAGGTCAAAAGTGCATGAGGGAGACAACTGAAGGATAAAATTTGCCACTATAAAGTTGACAGTTGTCACTTTAAAAAGTCATCTGTTATGTACACAATTTAGTTTGACATGTGCCCAAAAAATCGCCTTTTGAAACATGATGAATGTGCCTTTTATGACTTTGATCTTAATATTATACCATTCAGAATAGACCCTGATATCTGGAGAAAAGAGCAACAGTTGTGGAAATAAGGGGGTATTTTATACCATAATGCTCCTTGTAAGGTCTTATAAATCCCATTACAGTGAGGAAAATAAGTATTTGACCCCCGACCATATTTTCTGGTTTGGGCACTTAATTGCGCCTGCTCTAAAAATCTGAAATTTCTCAGGTAGATCTGGTCTAACATTAGAAGACAGGTTATGCATAAAAATTAAGTGAAAGAAGCATTATGTAATATATTTGCATAAGAATCCCAATAGTCTTTGGAAATAAGTATTTGACCCCTTTGTTTGCTAAGGGTTTATCACTGGACTTTTACAAAACGAACACTTGGAAAAATATTATAACTGAAATTTATTGCAATCAAAACATATTTCAATTGTTTTCCCCTATTTCATTTAGCTTTTTATGCCCTGAATTGCACCTCGTAATTTTTTTTGTGCAATTTCTTCATTTTGAAGATGCAGAGTTAGTGAGGTCCTGTCCTATAGTTGTGATGAACACATAGGCCTACTGCCAATCCCAAGGTGGACAAGATGGTAGCACTCTTTTTGGGTGCAAAGGCCCGCCATGAGAAAATGGGGGAAGTTGTAGAATAATTTTTATAGCGTTGTATTGGTTGGAAAAAAGATCAGAATATGTATCGTGACTCTACAAAAAGAAACTTTAAGCCTTTATAGTAATGGATACACACATAGGCTGGCTAGCCAGTTTAGATTGATATATATGTATTTGGTGATTGCGGTTTATCTGCTCAAAGGGTCTTCACCAAAATTTAATCTATTCTTTGTCATATGTTGATTGGAAAAGTCCTGTAGAATTTGAGTAGAAAACATCCAGCGGTTTTTCCCCAACCTGGTCAACAGGCAGATTTGCAGACAGCCAGACAGACGGATAGGCACCAATGAATGAAAACATTAGGCCTGTCCTTCGTAGGTGGGCCTACATTGTAATAACGGCTTTTAAGTAGCCTACATTGAGACAAGCAGGAAAACAATACTAATCTTGTAAACATGGGAAAATTAGTGGACAACAACAAATATGGAAATCATTTCAATGCCAATGTAATAATGGTATGTGATTGGCAAACAAAGGCGTCAAATTGTATATATAAATAAACACAAAGGTACTCACAAAAAGAACCAAAGTGAACACCAGGACTAGGATTAGCACGGTGCTTCCCGCGGGAGAGGAAAGGAACACTCCGAATTTATCCTGATGCTTTTCAGACACACTTCCTGTCTCATTGTTGCTACTTCCGTTTTGCAAGTGGTTCTGTTGTCCCTCCATGAAAACTCTTTGCTATTTATGAAATCCTAGAAAAAAAGAAGAAGATCATTTTGTATGTTTTTATGACTTTAGTGAGCTATATGTGTCAGTTCTTTTTTTATGTTTAATTTAGATTTTCAGAAGGTCTGTTGTTTTCATTTTTAGTCAACATTCGAATAGATGTCTAACGATAGATTTTGTTTATATATGAAATTTGTTTCCTATTCAACTTTTAAAACCCTGATGCCAGTTTTCAGAGCATGATATCATTCTAAAAGTTCTCCATAATAGATATTAGCTTTAGATTTTCTTTTTTTAGTATGCCCAATTTGACTTTCAAAGTTTCGTATAGTAGGTCAGCATAGATATTACATAGGTAAATTTTCAAGCATTTTTACCCAATAACAGGTGCACATTTCATTTACTATGAATAATCAATCAAAAATAACCCCAGATATTACTTTGCCATGCCAAGTTTATCGTATAAAAAAACGAACACACACAAATATTCATTTTGAAGAAAGATCTGGGAAATTGACAAATTTTTCAGTTGGCAAATTGTTATTTACATTATTAACTTCAAAGGCTTTGTGCAACCTGTAAATATTTTAACCGATTTGGCTTAAACTTTGCATGTGCTTATTTTATTTATGTGGCCATCAATTTCTACTTTCAAATTGGGGGTTTTAGGAGATTTTATTTTTCCCATGCAAATGTGGACCACCCTATGCATTTTCCATTTTCTTTGCTGCATTTTCCTCTTCAAGAAAAGTATGCTTGAAGGACAGGGTTAGATGTTCATCATCGACTTATTTTTGATCGACTTTGTTCAACCACCTGACTTACCAGAGTTATGTAGGAATACAAATAAGATTGAGCCAAGATTTAATCCTTGAGGGGCACCATATTTTGTGTCAAATATTGCTGACAGGCTAATAGTACAACTTCACTGCGGCTCATGTTCAACATGACATCATTGTTTTCTGAAGGTACTGTACACAACAATCGTTTTCAGCTTTATGATATGCTATAACAAAACAAACAAGTATATGCCATTGGAAATGTGAGGATAGTACACATGTCCCACAGAGGAGGGAAGTGTATATGGACATCATTGTCCCTCCACTTTTTTGGAGCCTTACACCCCTATTTGCTGGGTCTTTTTCAAGCTCAGCACAGACACTGATAAAAAGCTTTACATAAACAATATTTAACATAAACATCACATTGCATTGTATTTGTTTTATATATGTTTATAATACTCACTTTCAAGGGATGTACATTGAGCTTCAGTTGCACACAGCAATCCAAACTTGCTATTCATATTGAATTTCACAGTAGTTTAGATTCACCTAATGCTAGTTTTTTGTCATGTAAGTGATCCCATGTGCTGGGTAAATTAGTCTCAACTGGAAATAAACACTGGTTTATTATTGTTTCTCTGCATGAAATCACTATTGGGTCAAATGTAACATTACTTTCCCACATGTTACGTACAGTCAACTTGGCTTCCCACCAATTAGTTATTGTTTGGCGTCCATTTGCTTTTCTAAAAGCAATAAATCAACAATTTTTAGAATTTTATTTTACTCTAAGTGCAGTTTAAAAAAAAATAGAGTCTGCCGTAAACAATTATATAATTGCGAATGTATGTGAAGTGCACAAATATCAAACTGTTTAACTTCACTTTCACATTTTTTCCTTAAAATAAAAAGTTTATTTTTTCACAATAATTTGCTTTTATTTACTTTGAGCTGTTTTTTACGGTATGACTCCTATGATATGGTTCTTTTGATTGCTCTATAAACATTAGGGTGGTCCAAAAACACTTTCTTCTGAATTTCTCTGATTTGAATCTTGCATTCTGATCTTGTATGGTTAGAAAGTACTGTGTACAAATTTCACCAAAATCAATTGATATTTAGAGGTGGCACAAAGCCATTAAAGTTTAACATGTGATTGCCCATCGGCAGGCCTCAAAATCATTTGTCTTTGCAAATCTTGCTGTAACGGTGTATTATTTTGATCAAGTAACCTTTTTTTGGCATGTCCAGGATGCCCAATCCTGTCCTGATATTCTTTTTGACTTGCAAAGTTTTGTAGCAGGTCAACATACATATTACATAGGTCAATTATCATGCCTTTTTTCGCAAAAAACAGGCACATATTTCACTTACTATGAACAATAAATAAAAGACCACCCCCAGATATTACTTTGCCATGCCAATTTTACCATATACTAAAAAATCACGAAAAAATATTCACTTCTGAGAAAAATCTGGAAAATTGACCAATTTTTCAAATATGCGAATGAGGAATTAAATTATAAACTTCAAAGGTTTTGTGCAACCTCTAAATATTAACCGATTTGGCTGAAATTTTGCTTGTGTTTGTTTTACTTATGCGGTCATCAATTTCTACTTTCAAATTGGGGGTTTTAGGAGATTTGATTTTTCCCATTGAAATGTGGACCACCCTAATAAACATAGATAATAGATTCATGCATAGATAAATAGGGCTCTCTGTTCTGTATTTATGCAGCCTTCACACAGTAATTATGCAACAGATAATTGAAACTGTCATTCGACATACATGCGTGTAGGTCCAGGTGGCGCAGCCCAAACTGTAATCGGACTGATGGTTGATTGTCAATCCAACATGCCAGTGACCTTGGCAAGGCAAGGTAATTCACTACATTTGACAATGTGTCTCTCGTCTGCATACAATTACCATATGAATTTGTGCCAGTAATCTTTCTTGTCTTATTTGATATTCTGATCTGTCTCAGGGGATTGACATTGTAATGAATTCTTGCACTGAATGTGTTAGCATTAATTCTGATGTATTGCATTCATAGGATTCAAAGATACTTCCTTTCCTTGAGCATTGTATTTCGAAGCCAGATATATTCTAGCTATATAATTATTCGTTTTGGCTGTAATTATGAGAGTATTGGCAGCTCTCTAGGTAGAACGCTTGTTGAGATACTGCCCGAAATCCCCCGAAAGTCACCACTTTTTAAAAGTAAAATCAAAAGTAGGGGGTGAACCCGAATAAGGACATCTTCAATTGGCCTTAAATTTCCCAGGAAGTCTTCTGGACTCCATTCCAAAACCTTTAGGAAGGTTGGGCTCTGATCGGTTGACTTTTTTACAATGTTTACACTTTGAAATCAGTTGCGTTACTGATATATCTTTTACATTATTAAGTCAGTTTGTTACTGAGAGACTATGACATCACTGACACATCAGTTGTGAACTATCCTAAATGATGCCATTGACAAATTGCCATTTATTCCCAAATATTATCCAATCAGCCAATGCATGAATGTATTCCCTTACGTAGGAGTAGTTTTCATAGATGGCACATTAAGAAATTACAGGATGCTCCATGTAACCATGTGAAAAATGAGCTCTGAAGAAATTTTTTGGTATTTTATAAAATGCTTTTAACATTATTGCAAGATATTTTAATGCAAAGTCTGCTGGAAAATTGATGGTGAACTTCAAATACCACTGAAGGTTGATTAATGTCAATAGATTCATTGATGGAAAGTGTATCATGTTGCAGACCTCTTTGTACAAAATACGTCACGGAGAAGAGCTGTTTTCTTATCTAGCAACTTATCTACGCAAATTTCTGCTTGATACTATATTTATAGCAACATAATTCAGACACCCATGAAGCTGTGAACCCCTAAAACTTCGATCCCAAGAAATTAAAAATTTGAATGTGTACTGTACAGTCTGTACTTCAATTCTCTTGATGTTACAATAAGCTCTATCTTATACAATGAAATGAAATGTAAATTTGTCATAAGGTAGCTAAAATTTGATCAGTTGTGTGATTAAATCAGTGATTTTTGCTGATAACATGGTAAGCATACAATAATATATGACCTCTTTAATGAAATTAAAATGACTGCCTCAAACAGCTGAATGAAAGCACCCACAATCCTCAGAGCTGTAAAAGAGGAACATTTATTTCACAAAAAATATTATTGTTGGCCAGAATGGTGTTATATAAATCCTCACTTTCTCAGTATCAATTGTATTTTGGAGAGATCAAAATATAAGTTGAACCAATTTGGAGCAGAGCCATCAAAGCCATATCAATTTCCTCTTTCAACCTTTTCAAAATGATGTCATGTAAAATTGTGTCGAATGTTGCAGATGTCCAGTGTAATAGTACAAGCATTGTAACTCAACTGTGGCTCATGTTCAACATGACGTCATTGGGAGTTTTTGTAATAGAGTTTCCATACTGCACCTTGTAACCCAACAATTATTTTTAGCTCTATGATAAGCTACTATACTCAATGAAACAAACAAGACACCCCCCGTACTATTGGAAATGTCAGGATAGCACACATGTCCCACGGAGGAGTGAAGTGCATGGATATTAATGTCCCTCTACTTTTTTAGAGCACCTTTTTACTTGCTCATCAGAGCCACATAAGACATTGACAAAAAGCTTTACATAAAAAATATTTAACATAAATACCCATTGCATTGTATTATACATGCATTTAATACTCACTTTCAAGGGATGTACAGGTTAATGGAGCTTCAATTGTACACAGCGATCCTAACTTGCTATTCATAATGAATTTCACAGTAGGTTAGATTCAGCTAATACTACTTTTTTTGCATGTAAATGATCCCATGTGCTTTGTAATATAGTCTCAACTGGAAATAAACACTGGTTTATTATTGTTTCTCTGCGTGAAATCACTATTGGGTCAAATGTAACATTACTTTCCCACATGTTACGGACAGTCAACTTGGCTTCCCACCAATTAGTTATTGTTTGGCGTCCATTTGCTTTTCTAAAAAGTAATAAATCAACTGTTTTAAAAATGTGTACTACTACAATTTATAAATTAATTTAGAAAGTCAGCCATTGACAACTATTTTATGTATGTGAAGTGCACAAATGTCACTAAAACCTGACTTTCAAAATTTTATTATATTTTTTAAATTGGGGGTTTATTTCTAAAATAAATTACTTTTGTTTGCTTTGAGTTGATTTTTAACATTGTGTGGTACTACTCCTGTGACATGGATCTCTTTTACTGCTCTATAAAAATAGATTACTGATTCATGCATGGATAAATAGGGCTTTCTGTTCTATATTTATCCAGCCTTGAAACGGGAATGATGCAAGGAAAAATTTAAACTGCTGTTAGGTACACATGTAGTCCGGTTGAACCTGAAGTGACTCCAATCGGACCGGTGGTAGATTGTCAATTCAAGTTCAACATGCCAGTGACCTTGGCAAGGCAAGGTAATTCACTACATTTGACAATGTGTCTGTCATCTGCATACAATTACCATATGAATTTGTGCCAGTAATCTTTCTTGTCTTATTTAATATTCTGATCTGTCTCAGGGGATTTCATAATGAGCAGAAGAAAGACATTGTAATGAATTCTTGCATTGAATGTGTTGGCATTAATTCTGATGTATTGCATTCAGAGTGTTCAAAGATACTTCCTTTACATGAGCATTGTATTTTCAAGTACACTGGCTTCATCTAACTTAAAACGACCCTCAGATTATTTATTTTGAGAGCATTCCCTGTTAGAAAATGTCTGCGTTGGACTGCATGGAGACACCGAGTCTGAGGGTCTACTGACAAAAATGCACATGGTAGAGCCAAAAAGGGGATGTCCAATTGGCTTGGACCTCATAAACTTATTTTAACTTTTGCCTTATCTTTCAATTGTAGGCCTGATTATTGCAAAATACTATGAAGGACTTGTATTGTTATTGTTCTTTATCTTCTGCACTTTTTGCAGCATAGCCTACAGGGCATTTCGATACAAAACTACAAACATTAGGCCAGCTTTTCACCGCTTCAAATTATCATCAGGTCTAATAAGCACAAATCAAGAATGTTGCAAGCAATAATCATTGATTCAACTTCAAATTGGATTAGAACAACTTCCCTAGCTTTTTGACAACTGTCATTGCTTGTACATTTGGTTTCAGATGATTAAATAAACTTCAAGTGAGAGGGCTGTGAACATAATGGCCACTATCACATTTACTTGGTGCAGCTGATCCCCTAGTACATGATGGAGTAAATTTCCTGCCAAGAGATAAATATACCACAAACTAATATTGTACAATTGTAAATATATTATGCAGATGTTTGAACACCCTACAGGAAACTTCCAAGGCCACAGAAATACGACGTTCTGATTCATTTTAGCTATAATATTGAAAATTTCAATGATATCACTGCAGCATGTTTTACACTGGAATGGTTGGTCTATTTGTCACTGAGAGACCTGTGGCACCACTGGCGCATCAATTGCAAACTATCTTAAATTATCCCATTGATAAATTTCCATTTGTTCCCCCGTGGCCTAATGGTCAAGACTGCTTGTCCACCGGCTTTGAGGGCGTGGGTTCAAATCTCACCCCGGCAACTCACTTTAGTCTGAGCCCATGGGACATTAAATGGAGGCGGGTTGTATCCAGTATTCTATGCTGGGGCAACTGAAAGGCCCTGGGCATCCCTGAATTAATAGGGTATGTTCCAGACTCCTAGTCTTCTCATCTCAACACATGTCAAGTCAAGAACTATTATCCAACCACCCAATTTATGAATGTATTCACTTACGTAGGAGTACTTTTCACAGAAGGAACATTAAGAAATTGCAGGATGCTCCATGTAACCATGTCAAAAGCTACGTGTGTAGCAGTTTTTGGAAATTTTATAAAATGCTTTTAACATTATTGCAAGATATTTTAATGCAAAGTCTACTGGATGGAAAATGGATGGTAAACTTCAAATACCACAGATACCACTTAAGGTTGATTGATGTCAATAGATTCATTGAGGAAAAACTGTATCATGTTGCAGACCTCTTTGTACAAAATACATTACGAAGAAGAGCTGTTAGCTTACCTAGCAACTTACCTACCGACACAAATTTCTGCTTGTTTCTATATATAGCAACCTAATCCAGACAACCATGAAGGAGTGAATACCCCAAACTTCGGTCCCAAGATAAATGTTGGATCTTGAACATGGAATGCAATTCTTTTGGTGGCCGTTTGTATGTAAAAGGTAGGGTATATTGTGACATCATTCAATGCAAATACTCATAATCCTCAGCAGTAAAGTGTAAAATTATTATTGCTAGTATCAGGGTTCACACAAAATAGTGTTGATGACTTGAAATTAGTAGAACGCTGCTGTAGATCTCACTTTCACAGCATGATTTTTCTGTCAGTGGTGGATCCAGACACGATAGTCTAGGGGGGGGGGTCCGGATGTTTTTCGGCTTTCGCGGGCCCGCATTATCGCAATTTTCTTCAAAATGCTACTATAAATCTTTGTGGTCTAGGAGGGGCCCGAGCCCCCCTGTATCCACCACTGACTATGGTGAGATCTGGCTATAATTCATCTATGATCTCTCACATCATTTTTACACTAAGTGTTGCAAATTGCAATGCTTCTAAATTGTCCGAATTTATTCTGAACAACCTCCTCTCCAACCCATGATTAATCGCTTGTGGCCACCAGTGACATCAGAATTAACTGTCTTGACTTTAAAGAAATTCTATACCATGCTATTCATCTTTCAAGGTGTGAAACATGTAGAAAATAATAAAAACACATAAAAAGTATGTGATACATTGGCATAAGCCTAAAGGATACGTTTAAAAATGGGAAAATTAAATAAATTGGAATGTAGAAAAAATAGGTCTTTAGCATTATGCTAAGATGGTTTAAATCTATTTTTAAGTGGAGGCATTTAAAGTATATAAAAAAAAATGTATTACAGCTCTCGCAATTGTTCTGAAGAAATATATATTTTTTCATATTGTGGACCCATGATGTCATAGCTTGAAACTCCACTGGAACCTACACAACTTCGGTGAAAGCTATGATCTCATAGGTCAAATTGGCCAATTGCATTTCATGTAGACGACTTCGTCATAGCCTTGCAATTATGTCATGGCCAGATGAGCCAATGATACCACTACAAAACTCAGGTGTTAAGTGGGAGGGGGGATTGTTTATTATTTGGTGATACCAAAAGTGCCTGAAATTCAACCAAGCATGGTTAATAGGATAACTGGAAATTAATCACAGTTGTTCACAAACATGCTTCTGATCTAAATTGGATTTGATACGGAGCTGTCAAGTCAAGCATTTTGTTTACTGTTTGCAGTTTTGTTGGCCACTCATTTCAGTGTAAGACTACCAAGAATTACTTTAATCCTTTATTGTTTTATTGGTTACCACAGTTCACAGGAGTTAATATGCAGACATAAGGATCAATTGACAGCTTTTGAGCAGAGTGCCCCCTCCCCAGGAGTGGTCAAATCTTGCACCTGAGTTGTTGTGATATTATTGGCCACTCTGGCAATGATGTAACTGCAAGACTATGATGAAACTCTACAACCGATGCTATTTGCCAGTTAGACCTATGGCATCATAGATTGCACCAATTTTGCATATCCTCCAGTGCTGGGCAATGGAGTATCCGCCTATGACATCATAGGTCCAGTCTGGCACTGAGAAAAAAAACTTATTTCTTCAGATCAATTGCTAGAGCTGTAAACTGCATTGAAGGAACTGCTTAACTGTTGAACTATAAGTTTATACACAATAGATAGATAGATAGACAGACATACATAGATACACAGATAGATAGATAGATAGATAAATAGATTGATAGATAGACAGATAGATAGACAGATAGATAGATACACAGATGGATAGATGGCCACACAGATAGATAGACACACAGATAGATAGATAAATAAATATATTGATAGATAGACAGATAGGTAGACAGATAGATAGATACAGAGATGGATAGATGGCCACACAGACAGACAGACACACAGATAGATAGATGGATAGATAGATAGATAGATAGATAGATAGATAGATAGACAGACAGATAGACAGCTAGACAGATAGACAGATAGACAGATAGATAGATAAATATCTGATTTTTAAATTACCAGAATAGAATACAGTACTTTGAGAGTGCAAATCATCATTACAAAAGTAATCCAAGATATTTTGCAATGTAATGCAAGTATTACTTGCAGGACTTTAGCCTGAAGTAAAGCTTCCATGTTCATAGAAGCCTGTCGTCTAAGACAAATTCAAGGATATATTAAATTTTTGGAGGCTTATGTTATTTGTACTTTGGCAAGGATGTTACTGGTGATTATTTGAACTTATTATTTGGGAAAAGAAGATCGTTTGATTGAATTGTACGTGTGAAATTTGGAAATGCCCAAATATTATTAAAAAAAACAAGAGTGAATTAAAGAGATTTTAAATATTTTCTTACTGTGAAAAGGACATTAAAAATAATAGATAACATATGCATTAGCCTAGGATAAAATATATAAAATATTTATTTTTCAAAGTAAATTCCACATTTTGTGTTTATTTTATGCAACTAGAAAATTAAAATCAACTGATGAATTAGCTTAAATAAACATCTTTACATACCTGTGAATGGTGGTGTAAGGTTGTAAATTCCTGTGATATTTCAACAATATCTCTGCTGTTGACTTTGCATATTATGTTGGTCTATGGTATAGCTTGTATGATGTATACTTGTATGTATTCCTCCAAGTGCTCAACATTCTATATGTATTCAAGTATAAAGCAAACAGAAACCAATACACTAATATTGTGGTCCATCAGCATAATGGAAGTTTGTGCAGATATTCTGTTTTCATGTCACTCAGACAGGCACAGCATTATTGGAGTTGCCCTTTTACATGCAACTGGTGAATGAGGGGGTCACTCTCAAATATATATAAACATGATGAATACATTCTTACTGTATTTGAATAAATATTTGCTTTGGAAAAATTGTATTATGTGAAATATATTCTGTGTTTATGAGACTAACACTTTATGTAATTAAGATTCCTCTCGCACTATATCTATAATAGTAAAGGCGCTATTCTGGATGCTTAGGTCCCTCTTTTACGAGGCGTCTGGATGACTCAAGACCGCCAAATTCGCACAGTGTACTTATATTGACGTCCTGCAAAAAGTGGGCAACTTAATTAAGAAAAATAAAGTTTCAAGATTTTGAAAAAAAATAAAAAATTCGAAACTTTTTGTCAATTTCACTAATTTTTCATTTTTTTCCTCGGGCAACTTTTTTTCCCAAGATTAAAAAGAAAAAAGTTTTCCAAAAATTTTCAATTTCACTAATTTGTTTTTTCGAAAGGAAATTTAGCAACTTTTTTTTTCAAATTAAAATTTTTTTTCCAAATTTCCTTTTTTTTTTCAAACATTTAATTCAAAAATTTTTTTTCCAACTTTTCCCCAAAATCTAAAAAGGCAGCTTTCTTGATGCTTCAGTCCCCTGCTACGGGGCGTCTGTTTTCAACATTATTTTTTTTCCGAAGTGTTTTCCCCACTTGCATTGCATCACCATGGAAACTGCACTGCCTCACTTAAAGATAATTTGGTAGCTATTATTATTGAACCATGAATAAGATTTTGCTCTTTCTTGACAACCTCTTCCGTACTTGTATCCTTCGGGCACCCTTGCATCACATAAATCAACCCTTGCGAAGACACCTGATCTGGGCTAAGGAAGCTGCAATTACACAATAATTGTTTTGTCTAATTGCCCATTAGCAAGGAAAAAAGATGTTTGAACAAAATAAAAATTTTAAAAAATAATAATGCTAGCTGATGCCCATATCAGGATTTACCATTCCCTTGGCTGTTTCATGTGTCAATATTTTGTCTGATACATATAGATTATTCACAACGGGAGAGGGAATATGTGATTGAACATTGGAGGGCTTTAGCCCGAGGTGTGATAATCACATATTCCTGAGCCCGTGGTGAATAACCGGCTTATGCCATGAGACATTGGACTACAAAGAATATGAGAATTATTGCCCTGAAATACTTGCACGTGGCTGACAGAGGTATCAAATTGTATGAACACTTTTTACTATTCTGTGTAGAGGCCTACCTACCAGCTAATGCTTTTTTGTGTGTTTGAAATGACTGGCAGTGTCACTGAGGCAGTTTTAAAGCATCTGGAACCTGGTTCGATCCCTGTTGGCATCAGTCGGAGAATTCCCACTGATCCAAGAAAGCCCAGCAATCAGGTTGGCAAGGACAGCACATGTCAGACAGATGTTTCATCCTTTGTCAAAAGGGGCAGTGCATGTACCTCACCTCATTACCATGGTCCCTGCCTGCCCTGTTAACTTGTTAAGTCCAGTCAGTGCAAAAATACAGGACGTAAAGCCCTGCCACCAAATGCACCAAATGCACCCATGCACTCTTTATATAAGGGGGTGACTATTTAGTAATCAGGGGGGGCTTGGAGTTTTCCTCAGCGGGAAATTATTTATTTCACTGATGACGTCCGTAGTTATTTATTTCAAGTGCGAGAAGTCCCCGAATATTCATTCCTAAATCAAGCATCGCCTTCCTAAGAAAAACCCCAACCAGAAATTATTTATTTCAAGACTGCCCAGAAAGAATTTATCTATTTCACCAAATCTAAACAAGAAATTATTTATTTCAAAAAATTCCAAGCCCCCCACCCTCCCTTGAGAAGAAATGGTGGCCCCCTAAAGCTTGGTTGAAGTTATTTTGATAAAAACTACAATCCTGCTCTATCATTGGGTGATTGTGGTGAAGTTCTTATATCTTTTTTCATGGAATTTCTATTATTTTGATGGTCCTCATTGTGATGATTATTTATTGTCATTTTAAAAATTCAATCACGTAATTGTGAATGGTAACGTCACTGTTATTTCATTATTTTGACACTTTGATACAACCCATCACACCCGGAATGTGACAATGAATTTAATTTTGCTCTGGTATGTCATTGAAATTTTATTGAAATTAATTTGGCTGTCAAATAGAAAAAAAAGGTATTAAATGAAAATAATTGTGCCCCAGATTATTGAGATATTCACGTTTTTGTTGTTTTGGGATATGAATTTTGATACAGTGAGACACCATTTTGGTGGGGATTAAACATTAAGGCCCGTTTTCACCAACATGGTATTAAGAGTTATGCCAGGTTTTAGCTAAGACCTGGTCTGGCTAAGCCAATCACTCAAGCAGAGCAGGATCAAGGAACATTTACTGAGTGAAAGTCTGCACACAGTATTTAAACAACTCAACTGCTACAAACACAATTAATCTCTGAAGTTCCCAAACATGGCCACATGACAAGGTAAGAGAAAAAGAGGGGTGGGCTTGGAAATTTATAAAAAAGAAAATTAATTAGTTGTCTGTCCAGTGTTGGTGACAGAAATGCATTTTTCTTTAGCCCCCTCCCCTCAAACAATAAATTAATACAAATCAGCTGGTCATGCATTTTTGCACAAACTACAATAATGGTTGAATCCCTTGGAATTTATCTAATGATAAGGGTCCACAAAATCTGATGTACCCAGAATGGCTGACGTGCCTGCGATTTTTTGCTACCGGCAGTTACCAACAAGTCGTTGGTGACTTGAGTGGTATCAGTGTCGCCTCAGTTTCAAGGATTGTGAAGCGTGTTAGTCATGCAATCGCTTCATTAAAACCCATATATGTACGTATGCATTGCCAAGTGGACCAGTCACACGGGAGGCTAAATTGGAATTTTTCGCCCGATTTCCGGGGGGGTTATAGGACGCATAGATTGCACCCACGTCCGAATTTCCTGCCCTTCGAAAGTACCCCTGTGCTAAGACCAACAACAAGTGCAGAGGTTTTGTGTGTACAACTCAGCACTATTTGGTGTCATGACTATCATAGGCAAATGCTATAAAAACATAGTTTCTTGCATGAAATACTTTTAAATTGTGTGCTTAATGCTGTATGGCTAGTATATTTGCAACAGTTACTTCAACAAGTATATTTTCTAGGTAAGTGTGTGTTCTTGGTTTGCAAACTTTATATCTCATGATGTGACATATCTTTCTTGAAAAAATCTTTGATGACTGTTAAATTAGAGAAACATGCGAATATAATAGACAAAGGCCTATAATACTGATTTGTCATGCCATCTCATAAGAAACATATGTTCTGCTTTCATTGGCCTAATCACTTTTTGACACCAAATCAGTTTGAGATGGCTGATCCTTGAGTTTGGTGACAATGTGTACGATTCACTGAACCTTGACAGGTTTACATGCTTAGCACACTCTTGGTGAAATGGACTTAGTTATACCAGGTTTAAAGGAGTTAACACCAGGCTTAACTCTTAATACCATGTTGGTGAAAACGGGCCTAGATGAGATTCGAACTGTTACCATCACAAGAATAGTGTCACTTTCGGAGGTTTTGATGTATCCTTTGAATAACCCTAATTTTAGTTTAGATGGATGAAAAATTATATCCTCTCCTATGCTTGTGAACATTGAATAATGAATGATGCAGTGGATTCTAATTACATAAATCATGCACATGTGAACATTAAATATTGGATAACCTACTGGATTTTATTAATGTAAATCACTTGCGAACTTCATTAAATATTGAATAATTAAGTGGATTCTAATAACATAAATCACAAGTTTGTGCATGTTAAGTATTCTAATTACATTAATCACTTATGAACATTTTAAAAATATTGTGTGCTTTAGTTGATTCTAATTCTATTTTTTAAGATCACTTGTGAACATTAAATATTGAATGATGTGGTGGATTCTAATTACATCAATCACTTGTGAACATTAAATATTGAATGATGTGGTGGATTCTAATTACATCAATCACTTGTGAACATTAAATATTGAATGATGTGGTGGATTCTAATTACATCAATCACTTGGGAACATTAAATATTGAATGATGTAGTGGATTCTAATTACATTAATCACTTGTGAACATTAAATATAAAATAATCAAGTGGATTCTGATGAAACAAATTAATCACTTGTGACCATTCAATTACCTCTTGGATTTTAACGATATGAATTAATCATTGAATAATCTGGCTGATTCTAATGATATAAACAATTACTTTAATTCCCCTGTGAACATTGAATGTGGAATTATCTTATTGATTTTAATTACATAAATTGACTGTGAACATTGAATATTGAATAATCTAATGGATTCTGATATAAATTGACTTTTCTTGCAAACAGCAACTTGCAGACCGTTCAATCGAAATTGCAGTATATGATTTGTTTGTTTGTGTTTTACGCCTCTGCAGCACCTTAGTGGGCTATATCGAGGCAGGCGACCGCCGTATGATGATGAGATGAGAAGACTGAGAGTCTGGCACAAACCCTATTAATTCAGGGATGCCCAGGGTCTTTCAGTTGCCCCAGCATAGAATACTGGATACAACCCGCCTCCATTTAAAGTCCCATGGGCTCGGACTAAAGTGAGTTCCCGGGGTGAGATTCGAACCCACGCCCTCAAAGCCAGTTGACAAGCGCACTTATCAATTAGGCCACGGGGGAACGGGCAGTATATGGAAGATGTGAGATTCCTTGGAAATGTGTCCTGTGCCCGATTGTGTGGGGAGGTCAGAAAAGCCAGGAAAAAGCCTGGAATTTGGTTTCAAAAAAGCTGCAGATACCCTGTTAGGGGAGAGTGCCCCAAAGCGCACCCCCTAAGGGAGATCTTGAATATCAGGATGATGTTCACGAATAAATGTATCAGTTAGTATGATAGTGGAGATCATGATTGGAGTGTCCATTATACAGGTCTATATAGTGTCAATCACAGCATGTAGCAGTCACTTATCTGTCTGGTGGAAATGTCAATGTCTTTATCACTCAGTGCCAGACTGAAACATTATTTCTCTGCAGAATATGTATGACGTTGAAGAGTTCTACATTCTCATTTTTCATGGTTGCTTCCGGGCTCGTTTTCTGACTTACCTGGTGACGATTACAACTTAGTTGCATGGAAATTACATTGGTTAATCCACAATGATCTTGAAATAATGATTATTGAAATTTAATTAGGTTGGTGCAAGAGTCCTCAAAATGTCGGACCACATATTGACATAATTTTACTTGCTCACATGTACACACACAATTTAATACATTTTCGAGAGAACACCCCAGAGGCCTCATGACATGACACCCCCTCCTCTCAACCTATGGATTAAATGTCATTGGGGGCAGTTCGTGAAAAGCGGGAGAAATGGGAGAAAGGAGGCGATTAGGCAGGGAAAGTGGGGTCAAGTGGGGGAAAAGGGGGGAAATTGGGGGATGATTTATATTACAGGAATAAGAATATGGAACGAGTGGTGTATCCTGTCATGAGGCCTACCCCACAATTGTCACATCACCCTCTAATTGCCATGATGTCACATATCTCTTAATGACAAACTGACCTTTGATTTATATGTAAAAGATTAGAACCTGCAATGGCATCATTAATGTTCTCAAACAGCCAGTAGTAATCACCCATATTTTAGTGACTGTAAAAATATAAAAATTAGTGCAATTCTCTGTGCATGAATTCTTTTAGATATCCCTTTTTCTTCTTTTTTTAAAATAAGTATTTTGAAGATATTTCAGAAAGTGACCTCCCCATGTGGGAATGTGTCAGTTCCACTTGAGTGACTTGTGAGCATGCTCTCCCAGGGTTAAGGTTGGGGCCTCTCCAATGCTTTTCCTGTGAAAGTTGCCAGTTCTCAAAGTGAATAGGTGCTCCTCATAGTGTACAATGAAGCTTTTATAGCAGAGAAAAGCCATTGATGGGCCAAAGAAAAGCCACTGGTGTGCCCAGATTTATCAAAATACTTGTGTTATTTTTTCATTTTTCTTTGGCAGTTTTAAAACTTACGTTGGCGAATTGCAAAGGTTGTTGTAATAACAATGTTCCTGTGGGTTAAATGGAATATATTCAGTTTCACTTGAACTGTACCTGGCTTCTTTGAATGTCCACCTTCATGTGCTCTGAATTAGCCAAGTATTTTTGTTAGCCAAATTTAAAAAAATTATGGCTTTTCAAAGCACCAAATCAAGACTCATTGCAAGGGGCACTCAGCATAAAAACAACATTGCTAATGAAATTGATGGAAAGGTTTGTCTGTTTTCACAAAGAAAGGTATGTTAGAAATTATGTTGCCATAATGTGAACACAACATTGCGATTTTTTCACTATACATTGCGCCAACATTACCACAACTTCGCATGCTGATGCCTTACCTTGACATTGCTTCTAGGTGTCTACACCAGCCGATAAATACCGGCCGTACCGGTACAGTCTGGCGGGTTCCCAAACCGGTTTTCAAAGCAGCACAAGTTTTTGATTCGGTTCTATAATGCTATAAGCAGCTAAAAAAGTCTTTTTATTGCCGAGATTTGACAGAAAATGTCCACAAAATCATGAACTGAACTCAAGCACGTCATCATCTTGATGTTCACTCTAGTTCCAGATCAACTTTCTGGGCCAAAAATACTGTTTTGGAAAGCGGATTTCTCTAAAATGCGGATCGTCCCGAATTTGTGGACCAATGGTACGAATCATGTATCGATTAAGTGTATCGATAGTACTATCATATCGAATGTCGGCAACTATATAGAGCCCTAATTGCTTAACAATGTTGTGACAATGTATTTCCCCCTCGGGGGAGACCCAGGCGAGGGGCTTGGAGATTTTTTTCAAAATAAATAATTTCTTGCTCAGTTTTGTAAAGTAAATACATTCTTTCTGGGCAGTCTTGAAATGAATAATTGCAAGTGTGTGTACCTACACTGTTGCTCATAAATACGGAATACTTCAACATTCTCCATTGAAATTGACAGCTTTAGAAACTTCTGCTGGAGCACATGGTGGTCTGATTCAATGGTAAAAACTTCCAATGACCGCTACAGGGAAGGACAAACTGTCACTTAAAACAAATGCTGCAGCGTTAACCCCAGGAAAAGTTACAGCAGCACAAAATATGGAAATTCAGGGGGTTTTTTAGGGTGAGGTGCAT
Source organism: Platynereis dumerilii (assembly GCA_026936325.1). Taxonomy (NCBI): domain Eukaryota; kingdom Metazoa; phylum Annelida; class Polychaeta; order Phyllodocida; family Nereididae; genus Platynereis; species Platynereis dumerilii. The sequence goes on along the minus strand of JAPTHN010000006.1, from coordinate 37,263,807 downwards.
TCTACCGAAAATTAAAAATTCTTGCAAAAAATGTAGTTGAGGCTTTCAAAGAGTGATTACAGAAGATGACTTGACCTTTACAATGGACCTGGCTTACATTCTCTCTCTGAAATTTACTTATGTTTGACACTTTAAAAAAAAAAAAAGGATTCCATATTTATGAGCAGGAGTGTATAATTATAGAATCATAGAATAAGAATATTTATTGTTTCCGCCAGAACACATTCGTAACATGTTGGAGTTACGAGTACAACTGGCACGAGTTCGGATGTTTACAAGTACTATTTGATGTTTGCAAGTACCATTTGATGTTTACAAGTACTATTTGATGTTGACAAGTACTATTTGATGTTTACAAGTACTATTTGATGTCTACAAGTACTATTTGATGTTTACAAGCACTATTTGATATTTACAAGTACTATTTGATGTTTACAAGTACTATTTGATGTTTACAAGCACTATTTGATGTTTACAAGTACTGTTTGATGTTTACAAGTACTGTTTGATGTTTACAAGTACTGTTTGATGTTTACAAGTACTGTTTGATGTTTACAAGTACTGTTTGATGTTAACAAGTACTGTTTGATGTTTACAAGTACTGTTTGATGTTTACAAGTACTGTTTGATGTTTACAAGTACTGTTTGATGTTTACAAGTACTGTTTGATGTTTACAAGTACTGTTTGATGTTTACAAGTACTATCTGATGTTTACAAGTACTATTTGATGTTTGCAAGTACTATTTGATGTTTACAAGTACTATTTGATGTTTACAAGTACTGTTTGATGTTTACAAGTACTGTTTGATGTTAACAAGTACTGTTTGATGTTTACAAGTACTGTTTGATGTTTACAAGTACTGTTTGATGTTAACAAGTACTGTTTGATGTTTACAAGTACTGTTTGATGTTTACAAGTACTATTTGATGTTTACAAGTACTATTTGATGTTTACAAGTACTATTTGATGTTTACAAGTACTATTTGATGTTTACAAGTACTATTTGATGTTTACTACTGTAATGCTACCATTTTAAAACATTTAATTTTATTATTGTTTGTTGGATTTGTCAGCAGAGAAGATTGGATATAAAATATCAAATATTTATTTATAGGAAGACTGTCAATTGAATAATTAATGTCTTGCCATCCATTTCTGGAACAGGTGAATTCTGGAAATAGAAATTATGTTGCCAATGTGTTCCTGTTGAATTATAATCTTGTCTGTTCTTTTTTTATGATGTTGACAATTCGATTTCTCATTTCTTCAGCTTTTTTTGTTTTTTATTTATTGCTCAGTTTGTCAGACTGAATAAATAAGTCCCGGAAAGTAAAGATATTTGCTATTTTTGTGTTGAAAGTCATACAGTGGGTGGAAATGTTCACCCACTGGCGATATCATTATGAACTTAATTTACCTAGTATTGTATGGGAAACAATCAATTTATATCAGGGGTGCCGGGAGGAATCGCGGATGGCAGGGGCGGTCAGACGAAAAAGGGCAAATCATATTCACGCTAATTTCACATGACAAATTTTGAATAGAGATTAATAATAATTTTGAATATATACTTAATAATTTGTCCCTATAATTGATAAAATAAGGCATAATAATATATTTTTCTTTAAGATCAAAAGGGTACCCTTGTCCCCCTGCCCCCCTTGGACTAGGGCACGAGGGGCAATTGCCCCCCCCCCTGTCAATGTTTTGACCGGGATGTAACAAGTCACTGTGACAGGACAACAATCCAAAACCTTCCATCAATCCTGTCTAAAAATATTTTCACGACTGTTGGGAAAGGTCCTCAGATGCGTTAACACCCTCAAGACTGGAATATGATTGATAAATTATGGGTTTATCCGAGAGAGACCGTGCCCCAACCAAGACCAACAATGAAAGTGCAGTTACAGAAATTCTGTAATGCAGAACAGATTAAAATTACTGCTGATGTAGTTGGAGGACGTTTGAAATAATGTAGTAAAATCCTGCAAGCTGTTCTTCATCCCAAGGTGAAACATATGTGACATAACAGGAGGGTACGGTGTATGTAAACTTTTGCAAATGTCATAAAATTCAATTAACTGATAATATCATGGAATCTCATTGATATTGAATTTTCAACGGTTCAGAAGTGTTCAGCCATATGCTATGCATTGTATTTTATGTATGACTTGCCTATTGTTGTTTTAATTGGCCTGGAAATGGAGAAATTGCTCATTTTGTATCGGGGTATGTAAACTTTTGGGCAGAACTGTACACCAATTATCTTAGGACTGCCCTCAAGGCCAATTACATAGAAAACCAAAACAGGTGTTTATCAGACATCTATGTAGTATCAGTCAGCGTAAAGATATATAAGAAGAATTTTGGAATCTCCCATGGATAGCTCACAGTGATCTGTTACCTGATATCTCAGGACACATGGCTGTCGATGTTATACTTGATAAAAGATTTAAGGATTTTTATTGATCTCAGGGTGTCACAGCTATAGCCCATTCTTAAGATTCCTTTTTAGTAGGGGAGAGTCCCTTCGATCGGAACACCTAACTTCAGCTGCTCAGAGTGGAAAAAGTGTTAGTGCTATGAAGCTTAAAAGTGGCCAGAAAGATGAAGATTGAGTTGAAATATATTGTGCTACAGTGTTGTGGACAAAGCTTGATCTGTATGGACACTAGACCATTTCCAAAAAAAGCACAAATTCTCAAATCACCAACTTAGTATCCTCGATTGGACCACCAAGTTGCCTCGATCGGACCACCAAAGAGCGTGATGTTTGAAATAATTAAAGTTATTTCCATCATTTAATAACTGACAAACATGATTTTCTGTTTGTGTCAGCTAACTTCAGATCACATAAACTTTCAATTTTGGAATTTTTTCTTTCCACATTGTTCCAAAAAATGCCTGTAGAGGGCATCTCAGCATGGTAGTTAAATTATCATAATTAATTTAACATATCTCTGGGCCATAATTGGGTGTCTTTAGGGATTATTTCTTCATAAAAAGCTAAAATTGTCATGTTTACAGGCTGTATTATGAATATGCATACATCCATGAGGTGGTCTGATCGAGGACACTCGATCCACTGGTCCAATCGCGGGAATATTTGTCATTTGCAAAATTTAAGCCAGTGCCCTGAATTTTATAGATAAATGAATTTTTCTTTTTCATTTTCGGAAACAATTGGTTGGAGGCCAATGAAACGGATTCTGAAGGATATCCCAGCAGTATGTGAATTCTGACTGTGTGAGACCTGAGTGACAATGTTAGATCAGACACTACCATTTTATACTTTTTACATTAACTTCAAATATTGATGACTTTTCAAGTCAAACATTCATGACCATTTCCAAATGATTGAAAAGCAATCACTCAAGACAGGACAGCTATTCATAAGCTTAATAATTTTGTCACAATCAGAGTGTTCCGATCGAGGCACAGGTCCGATCGAGGGGACTCTCCCCTAATGCATTGTTGTGTTATGGTAGAACAAGCAGGAATTTGAATTATATTTGTTACAAACATGGAATCGAGAGGTTAGATTCCAGTCGGTTTAATATTCATTCATTCAGTTCTGTGTAGCTATACTTGCCCACATCAGGTTGTTTAGCACATTCATCAATTGGTTAGTTTCATTGATTAATTGATTAACTTTTCACAAGTTGGTTTGAGGGTTTCCTTTTCATCTGGGAAAATCTTACATATAATGTTGTCATTGGGGCTCTTGCTCTGTCGAGTAAGGTTCATTTTATATTATGCTGATATCTCAGATTCTATTTAGATTGGTAATCTTTGTTTTTTTTCATATTGTGCTTACTGCACCATAGATGATTGTTGGGATGACGCATGTGGTGATTAGTCTCCATATTGTGCCCATTTATATTGCCTTCAGATCTTTTGCCCCTGCTATTGACAGAATTGTTTGGTACACTGCTTCAGTTTTTCTCTTTATGACTTTGATATGGGCTTTTTTTTGTTTGTGTTGTACATGTTATAAAATCTTCTCAAATAAAGCAAAACGACTGTCAAACACTCTTCTACTCTTCTAAAAGAAATTTTGCCAAAACGTATGACCATTTGCCAGGGTGCCCCCCCTAACCAATCTTATTCAAACTTATTATACAGCTTCATCAATATTTTAACTCGCGCTGAAAAGATGTCGGTTTAAGTGGCCTATGGTGTGCTCTATGTCCAGTAGCTCTGTTTCAATGTGAATGGCTTCTCTTGGGGTGGAGATCCAGGTCAGTTAGATTAAGTTAATGATGTTATCTAGGATTTAATTTAGATTGATCATCTCTGTTTTGTTCCGTGATGTGCTCACTGCACCACAGGTGATTATTGGGATGACGCATGTGGTGATCAGTCTCCATATTGTGCCCATTTCTATTGCCTTCAGATCCTTTGCCCCTGCTATTGACAGTATTGTTTGGTACACTGCTTCCGTTTTTCTCTTTAGTCATTGATGTGGTCTTTGTTGTTACTTTTGTTGTTTATTAACACTCTGAGGTTTTTATATTTGTCTTCCTATTCGACATCTTTTTTCCCCAGTTTGCAGTGTTCTTCTGTTGTTCAGCCCTTCTCCCTTCCAAACACTATATATGATATTTGCCTGCTGTTTCTTGGGTTATTTTCTGCATCTTGTTTAAGTCTTCTTTAGTCTTTGCAAAGAGGGCTGAGCTCTGTAATGCAGTTCAAACAAGTTTCAAGTAAATATTTATTTTTCGAGTCGGTGAAAGAGTACCACAATAAAACAAAAGCACATTGCGCTTGTCACTGATTTCAATAATAATTTAAAATATTTACAGACTTCAAACAAGTTTCAACAATAAATTCTAGTAGTTACTGCTTTATTGAAATGAATGTTACAAACTGTTTATCACACACTATAAAAGTTTTTTAAAAAGTTATCGTAACCAATTTCCTAATATATATAATCTGTCTTTGGTTGCTACAAACTTGGGTATTGCCCTTGGTATTGATCTGCAAAGTGGCAGAACACAATGATGCTTATTGTGTTATCATGAGTGAAATCACAGGTTAAGAAAAACAAGTCACCTGTGAACATTTTTTAGTTGGCATCTAAGATCCCTAGTAGAACTGTCTGATTGGGGGAATTCCCCAAATACCAATTGTTTTTTTTTCTTCCCACTGACACTGTAACTGGGTAGACTAACTCATGTAAGACAGTGTCATCAGTGTCTGTGTATACGTTCAGCTTCAGCCTTCTGCTCAATTGTGAATGCACGAATTGAATAAGTTCTCTTTTATTTACTATCCAGTAAATTTACACTCTTTATGTAAAAGGTTCTTGATGGTATTTAAAAAGAACCCATGTTGGAAAAATTTGTTACAGCGAAACACTTTGATACAGAATTAAAGTGGACTGTGGCATTGTGAAAATGGCACTTCGTGTGTCATCATGCTGATGATTTGTCATGATCAAACCCAATACTTTCAATGTTAATTTGATTGAAGGAAACTTATCCCACTTGTTGGTCACAGCCAAACGAAAGGATTATGCATCTGATTTTCACTCTAAAATTTGTTATGAGAAGTCAAATGGCTTACTCTTGATCATGACTAATCAAACAGCCTCTATGTTTCCCATGTTGAAAGTAGAGTAGATGACACTTCATCGGCTAACATGAGTCACGAACTGCCATTTTCACAGTGCCACAGTCCAATTTAATTATATATCAAAGTGTTTCACTGCAAGGGTTCAATTGAATTGAAAAGGTTCTATACTGGTGGGAAGGCCCTATGATGGAACTCTATGCTCCCAACTTGAGAGAAAGGGTTCCATTGTGGGAGTTCAGTGCAGCTGGATTATCTAAGTGTTGTTCTTGTTTGCTGTTGGAACCTTTTTAAAAGTTGAATAATGAACCTTTTAGGGTAGGTCCAAAATTTCTTTGACCTCCGGTGCAACATCTATAGTGACAATTTTACTTCGTAATAGTGTTTCTGAATATATATCAATGGGGCGAATGGTGACAGATGGGTGTTGTATTATATGGCATTTGTTTTATGATTATGTCAAAACAACTCCGACGCACATCACCTTTTCTTCCACCTGACAGCTATACCTGTCATTAAACTTGACTCTTCTTGAGAATGTATGCACTAAGTTTGAAAAAACAACAAGAAACTGCTTCATATAAAACGACCACTGCATAGTGCTTTTTTCTTGGTATTTCACATAACAGAAATAAAGTAATCCATCGTTACCATGGCAACCATAATAACAGTCATTGATAACAAAATATACAAGATGACGAGACTGACAAAATATATGTAGGACCTTTTTGTTTATTTGTTGTTGTTGTTTTTTTTCAGGCTTGATCAACTCATATATAATGACAAACAACATTTCCAATGCAGACATCAGACTCGATGCAATTGATATGGTGAGATTTGTACACAAAGAAAATGGGGCAGTGTAAGGGGCCAGTTGCAGTTCGCCTCTAGGTAAGTAAAATGGGTGATGTTTTGCCATTGGGTCAATGCTAAACATCCTTAACCAAACTGGCCGAAGAAGCATGATTTCTCAACCAATGAGATTAAAAGATACATAATTATATATGGCTGCTAATTTTCTTTGCTGCTCTTGCAGTTATTTATGGGTCAGTCTTTCATAAGTAAGTGAAACCCAAAGCCAATACATTTCCAATGGAGACAGGGGTTGACTTATTTCTCAAACCTATACGTAACTGTTTGTTGAGCAAAGAAAATTGGCAGCCATTTGTATACCACATGCCTCAAATATCATCCTTTCCCTTTATGATCCCATATGCTTTCTTCTCATCATATGAGTATCCTTGCCTCCACAAGCAGTTTGGTTGAGGATGTTTAGCATTGACCCAATGGCAAATTGTTACCTGTACAGCATCACACTTGCCCATTAGGAAAAGCTATGATGTTGAATTCTGGAAAAATTCTTTATCCAGATTGCTACATATCAATTGCGAAGAGATCAAAAGAAACAATAAATATTATGGGCATCAAACGATAACGTCAAATCTTGACCTGATCAAAATCAAATCAACTTAAGAATTATAGGAGAGAAAAATCTGGTAAATAATTAAAGATGAGGGTCATTACTGGAAGGAGGAACTGCAGCTTTGTGAACTGTTGTCAAGAATAATGAATTGCAGAATATATTATCAACTATGAGACAGAGATGAATTGTTTGTTCAGTATGATATAATGCCATTTGGTCTCATGATTGATGTGAAGAAGTGAGCCTTTGCATTAACAGTGCTTAGTGATAGTAATAATAATTAAGTGAAGTCCATTGATATCATTCATGCTATAACATAAGCATTTTGTGAGAAATTTGTACAATGAGATTGAAAGAAAAAATTCAGAGAGGTTCAGCTGGATAAAAATGTTATTCTTTTTTTATCATTTTATGTTTTCAAAGTTTATTGTGTCCGGTAATCATTCACCGCCGGCCGTAACGCATGGCCTTGATGCCGTTGGGTCCTGATCCGGGTTCTGTTCTGTCCGGTTCGATCCGGCTGCCGAAAGATGCAAGTCGCGTTTCCACTGGAAGAGGTCCTCCCATCATTGGCTGCCAGAATGCCTTCCTCTTTGACATCTCTTTTTCTAATAAATTCTTCATCTGGTTCATCTGCGTTTCCTTATGTCTCTCCTCGGATTCATTTAGTTCGTTCAACAGTTCTTCCATAAGCATTTTTATCGCATAGTTTGAGTCTCTTTTCGATTTTGGTTTACCCCCAAATAACCGCGACTCGGGCGCCGATCGACGGGCCACGTGACCTCGCTGGAGCCAATCAGAGAAGCTGTCCTCGCAGACGCACAATGTGATGTAAGCAGACACTGACAAGACGAGGAGAATAAACTGTTTCATAGCTGCTCTTTAATCTGAAACAGAAGAAAAATAATACTTTTTGAAATTAACTTTGATAATATTAAATAACAGATGTAGTCAGAGAGCGAACCCCTCAAAATTTAGATTTTAATTTGGGTCGATCCACACCTCCTCAAATTTGGTACTGTATGAAAGGAAATTTCCTGATTTTTTCATGGTGGTCTTGGCTTTGTCAATTTCTTGGACTAGAGATGTTTTATTTTGGTTTCCATGGCAACAAGTTTGCTTTTGTTTGACAGTAACAAATTTGAGGAGGAGTGAGTCACTAAGAACAAAGTACCCTTTTTATTCACTTTTTTTAACCTTGGCTCCCTAATAATTTAAGATGAAAGGAAACTTGATTGGTGCATAATGGGTATGTGGGGGCATTGGAGAACCTTTCTAAACTATCTGAAACATAAATTTATACAGTACCGCCTGTAAGTGAAACAGGTTATGTCAATGCTTAAAATCCTTAAGCAAACTGCCTGTGGAAGCATAGATTCTCATCCCATGAAATGAAAACATATTGGGTCATAAAGGCATGCATCGACCATAATGTAACTGTTTGAAGAGCCAATAAAAATTGGTATCCCAAATGCCTCAAGTAATTTCATTTATGAACCCATATGTTTTCTCATCCAATGAGTATCCTTGCCTCCCAAGCAGTTTGGTTGAGGATGTTTAGCATCTAATGGCAAAGCATCACCCATTTCACTTACTTAGAGGCTGTACTGTATAGATGGGTTCAGCAGGGAGAGGTTGAATAGGCCTACATTGCAAGCATATCAAAGGGATGATGGTAGCCTCACATAATATACCCTATACCCAGGACGCAAGGGCAATTGCATTCAGGGATGGAGCATACCAAATTGAGTATTGTTGTCTCACTGGAGTATGGGCTCTTTGATAACATCATAATTAAAGGATTAATCAGAAATGCTTTGAACAGGCCTTGAATGCTTAAACATCTTGTTTCGTGGCGTATAACTTAGATATCCTGGAAGTGGACGCAGAAGTGCCTGAAAAATATTCTTTCCATGTGCCTCCCGGATTGATTACATTAATTGATCGCAATTGCTTTGAAAATAGTAAACGACTGTTTACTCTACTCACACTGATGATATGTAGCATCTGATCAGTAGCAAATGATATATAACTTATTGGTCCCATGCCATAATGGCAAGACTTATGTTATTGTTTGCATTTGTTCGGCTGTCTGTCTGACCATGGGTACGTAAGCAAAGCTACAGGAAAAACTATTGTATCATTTCTAAAGAAATGCTGCAAATTATTAGATGATAGGATTTCCATGAATATTTGCTCAGTGCCATGGATATGACATTCAAGATGCAGTTTCCATATGCTGAGACCTGTGCCCTCTGTCACTAGATGTGGTGACCTACTAAAGTGTAATGCATGAGTGAACTCTTCATATTTACAGATTAGACCTTCCCAAGCTGAAAGCATTGCACATTTAAAATATATACACATTTAATAAAATGGTATAAATGATGTAATTAATTTTTTCAGGGGAATGTTCTGATCTCCAATTCTGTCTGGCTTGAAATTTATGAAATGATCTTATATATATTAATAAAAATATTCAAATTTCATGTTATCTCATGTCCTGTATTAATTTACACAGCTCATTTTACATGCTTGGATCTTGGAAGAATCTTATTAATCCAAGCTTGGATTAAGAGTTATGAACCACTTGGGAAATTAATTAAGATTTAATTCTTAATTTGCACACTGATGAGGTATGTGGTGGTTAAAGCCAATTGTTCTTTAAAGACAACGGAGAAATCTGAAATAAAGTTTATTATGGAGGAGCTGCATTTTTAATACTTATTGCAATATTTTGATTCATCCCATGGGCTCAGACTAAAGTGAGTTCCCAAGTTGAAATTTGAATCCACACCCTCAGGGCAGGTGGTGGCACAAACAAGCACCTCTAGCAACTAGGCCATGGCCAAACTTGACTTCTATACAGTGCCGCCTGTAAGTAAGTGAAATGGGTGATGTTTTGCCATTTGGTCAATGATAAACATCCTCAACCAAACTGCTTGTGGAAGCAAGGGTGTTCTTTTAAAGTTAAGAAAACATGATGAGGCTAATGGCTAGTTCTCACGGAGACGTAACAGAGGGTTTAAGCGACGGCGTTTCTTATATTTCCAGGAAAGGGCAAAGATTTGAGCATGTTCGCCGTCAATTTTGGCTTTACGGCGCAACAGGAACAGCATGCGCCGTTTTAAGAGGTCTTTCTACGCAATTCCTAGAAATTTGACGATGCAGGAAAAAAAGATTCAACCGGTTGAATCTTTGCGAGGGAAGAAGTGGTGAAGCAAGAAGAAGCGTAAAAAGAAATCAGTGCGCGCCGCAGATTTTTAAAGATGCGACGCACAAAGAAGAGCTTCGACGCAGAAACAGCAGTGTAGCAGAAAGCTCTTGCTTCATGTCACATGTTTCAGACACGCGTCGCGGAAAGTCACATGTTCGACGCACGTGAGAGGGTGCGCGCCGCGTCTTATGGACCCCCAATGCAGCAGACAGAGTGGCGCCTGAGTGCATGCGTTGTTCTATTTTTAGCATCAACCCTTTGTCTGCGTGTCACCCTCTTTCTGCGCAGCGGCTGGGGCAGCAGCAGCGAAGCAGGGGGGGCGAAGGAGGGGAAAAGAGGCGGTCCGCACCCTGCATATATATAGAGGGGGCCAGATTAGAGCACCATACCCACTCAGACCTTCGACCAGAACACACCTAGAATCCACGACACTATCAACGGCTACATTTGCTGCTACTTTTGTTGCTACAATTGTACTTTTGCTGCTACAACATGGGACCAAAGAGGAGAAAGGGCACCGTCGTCACCAGGGCACCAACCAAGCTCAGCACCAGGTCAACACTTCACACTCCTGGGAGCACTCCAGTGACAACTCCAGCTACAACTCCAGCTGCAACTCCTCTCCATGACCCTTCAGATGCTGCAGTGACTGCCTTCTTCACAACAGCCATGGCAGACATCTCTCTACCTGGGCTCTACACCTCCACTACAGCTGGCAGCCAGACGAAGACCACCACTTCAACCAGCAAAGCCACTGTCGTCAGCGAGACCATCTTCGAGGGCCGGCCAGAAGACAGCACAGACGAAGATTCATCTGTTGAATTGTTTCAAGAGGAAGGAGACAAGCCTGCTGACAAGCCTTCCAAGTCTGCTGACAAGCCTGCTGACAAGCCTGCTGCCAAGTCTGCTGACAAGCCTGCTGCCAAGCCTGCTGCCAAGCCTGCTGCCAAGCCTGCTGACAAGCCTGCTGCCAAGTCTTCCACGGGTCTTCCAGAGCCTACTGCCAAGTCTACTCCAAAGAAGACTCCAAAGAAGACTCCAAAGAAGACTCCAAAGAAGACTCAGACTCCGAAGAAGACTCCGAAGAAAACACAGGAGAGCCAGCCTGTTCTTGCTCTAGATGAAGTGACCATACATGAGGACACCTTCGAGGAGGAAGAAGACTCTGCTGATGAGACCCCTGCAGCTGCTGAAGCCAAGTCCAAGGGCAAGAAGGGCAAAGGGAAGGCCCCCAAGAAAAACATCAGGAACAACCTGGGCATCACATCTGACCAAGAAGACGACCTCATCAACTGGTTCAGAGAGCATCCTGTCCTCTACATGAAGGGCTCCAGAGGATACAAGGGCAACGAGAAGCTGCTGCTGGACACAGAAAAAGCCAAGGAGCTGGGACCCAAGTACACCTCCCAGGACATCTTCAACTGGAGGAAGACAGTCCGCACCCACTACTCCAGACTCGTCAGGCCTGAAGCTTCAGGATCCGGCAGGAAGGAGACTCTGACAGACAGGGACCAGTACATCCTAACCAACTGTCGGTTCCTGAAGGACTCCATCGTCCACAAGCCAGGCAAGGAGCTGTCCGCCATCTCTCAACTGTCTGCCAACCGGCCAGCCTCAGACTCCGGGGACAGCTACAACCCTGAGGATTCCCTGCCAGCTTCCTATGACATGCCGGACCTGCCACCTGAACAGCCAGCACAGGACAGACCTGACAGCCAGCAGTCCCAAGTCTTCCCTGGAGCGCCAAAGCCTGGAGCCGTTGCCAAGGGAACCAAGAGGAAGGCCCCAACAGATGAAGCCATGCACTCCGCCATGAATGTCATCGCAGGCAGCATGCAAGCCATGTCCTCCGCCAAGAAGATCCTGAAAGGCTCTGGCTGCAAGATGTGCCCCGACCACCAGGAGTTGACACCCGATCAGGAGTACTGGAGGATGAAGTGCCAGGACCTCTACCACGTCGAATTTCACGCCAGCCCTGAAATCAGAAGGAAAATGGTGAGGGCCATTGCAGAGGCCGCCTTCTACTGGGACAAGGAGAGGGAGATGGATGAGGCCAGCCGCCAGTCAAGACCTCAGGAGCAAACCTTCCTGCCTCCTCATCCTCCTCAGCGCCTGCAGATGCCACCTCCTCCTCCTCCTCCTTCTTCGACGTATGTGCCATCCCACCACCAGCAGCACCACCACGCTTCCAGCAGCAGCCATCACTACCACCACCACCAGCCCAGGGAAGGAGGATCCAGGCAGACTACCAGCTACACCGTGATGCAGCCCAGCCCATCCTCCATGACACTGATGATGGATGCTCAGGAGAGCCCCGAGAAGTACGGCTACCCCCCTGGACCCAGCTTTGGTCAACCGGCCGCCCATCAGCAGCACCAGCCTTCCCCTTCGCCCAGTTGGACTGAGAGTCTCCTTTCTCCACGAAAGTAGAAGACCAGATGTGCAGCAAAGACAACAAAAAACCTTGGCCCTTTTAAGGGCCACCAAATCCTCCCAAAAGGGCAGGCCACGTACACATCTTATGTTGACAAAAAAAAAGAGCTTGTGTTGACCGAAAAGAGCCAAAAAAGAGCAAAAAAAACGTTGACAATCCCCCAAAAAAAAAGTCCCCCAAAACAAAAGTCCGGTCCTGGCCTTCATTAAAAGTAATCACCTTCATAAAAGCAAGGTGCTAGTTCCCCCTTTCTTTGCCCCAAAACATACCAAGTGCAGCACTAGTACAAGTGCTGCATTCTTTGGTATAAACATATTTTTATTGCACTAGTACAAGTGCATGAATTTCTTAATTAAAATGTAATGCACTAGTACAAGTGCTTTGGTTTTAAAACTTGTGTTGGTTGGTTGCACTAGTACAAGTGCATCACTTTGTAATTTCACTTGTCTAGGGCAAGTGGCAGGTAGATAGCTAGATAGCTAGCTAGATAGATAGATAGATAGATAGCTTGATAGATGGAACACAATGCTCGTTACATATATACACTGCAGCAAAAGAAAAGCAGTTGTCGTCACTTTGCAGGGATTGGACTTGGATAGATAGATAGATAGATAGATAGATAGATAGATAGATAGATAGATAGATAGATAGATAGCTTGATAGATGGAACACAATGCTCGTTACATATATACACTGCAGCAAAAGAAAAGCAGTTGTCGTCACTTTGCAGGGATTGGACTTGGATAGATAGATAGATAGATAGATAGATAGATAGATAGATAGATAGATAGCATGATAGATGGAACACAATGCTCGTTACATATATACACCGCAGCAAAAGAAAAGCAGTTGTCATCACTTTGCAGGGATTGGACTTGGATAGATAGATAGATAGATAGATAGATAGATAGATAGATAGCTTGATAGATGGAACACAATGCTCGTTACATATATACACTGCAGCAAAAGAAAAGCAGTTGTCGTCACTTTGCAGGGATTGGACTTGGATAGATAGATAGATAGATAGATAGATAGATAGATAGATAGATAGATAGATAGATAGCTTGATAGATGGAACACAATGCTCGTTACATATATACACTGCAGCAAAAGAAAAGCAGTTGTCGTCACTTTGCAGGGATTGGACTTGGATAGATAGATAGATAGATAGATAGATAGATAGATAGATAGATAGATAGATAGATAGATAGATGGATGGAGGGATTGATTGATTGATTGATTTTTGGGCTTGTTTTGTCAACATAGGATGTGTACATGGCCAGCTCAATTGGGAGGATTTGGTGGCCCTTAAAAGGGCCTGGGGTTTGTTGTTTTGAATAGATAGTCTGCATCTTCTTCAGATTTTCTCCAACTGCCAAGGGACACTTCCTGCCGGACTGTTGACCCAGTCAGGTAGGTAGTCTCGAGCAGCCTTGGCATCTCTGGAGGCATTTCCGTGTCGAAGTGGTTCTCCTAGGTCTCCTAATTGACGGTCTCCCCTCCAAACTCCTTCAGTGACGTCATGTGTCTGTGGATCTTCTCTGTCCATCACTTCATTGTCACGGGCATGGTGGACGCCTACTCTGTCTCGCAGAATGTTGTGTAGAACACAAGCAGCCATTGTGATGTATGTCACTCTTGTAGGTCGTTGGGGCATGGTGGTCAGGAAGCATCTGAACCTGTGTGACAGCAGACCGAAAGCATTCTCCACCACTCTCCTGGCTCTTGAAATCCTGTAATTGTAGACTCTGGAAGCAATGTCAAGGTTCTTTCTTGGCACTGGTTTGAGCAGCCATGTCTTCAGGGGAAATGCCTCGTCACCCACGATGTAATATGGGAAAGGATTGTCTTCTGTGCCAGGTAGAGGTTCTGGAGGTGGTAGGCCTAGATCTTCCTCGTCCAGGAGTTGTCGTAGTACTGTGTCCCTGAAGACGCCGCCATCAGATGCACTTCCTTGACAGCCAGCCTGCACATAGATGAACCTGTAGTCGGCATCAACGAGGGCCATCAGGACAATGGAATGAAATCCCTTGTAGTTGTAGAACAAGGAGCCTGCAGCCTTGGGACATCGGATTGCGACGTGCTTGCCATCCAGAGCTCCAATGCAGTTGGGCAAGTTCCATTTCGTCTCAAAAGCCTTGGCTATCTCCTTCCATCTTTCAGGCTGTGTGGGTAGTGCCAGCTGTCTTTCGAAGGCATGAACGATGGCAAGGCAGACCTCAGGGATGAAGTTGCAGATGGTGTTGGGTGCCACACGGAAAGCATAAGCTAGGGACTTGTAGCTGTTTCCTGTTGCCATGTACCGCAGGGTGATAGCCAACTTCAGACCAGGTTCCAAAGCCCTCCTCATGTTGGTGTCTTGCTTAGCGATGAGTGGTCCAACAGCTTCCAGGATTTCAGCAAAGATGGCAGGGGGCATTCTAGTGTAGTTGTAGTAGCCGGACACGTCACGCACTTGCAGTTCAGGCAGCAGTTGATGGAAGTGACCATGTTGTTCCCTCTGCAGCAACCAGTTGCGAATCCACCACCTTTTCTGTCTCCTGGCCCTCCTCCTCCTGTGTCTCAAATAGACAGCTCCGATAGCAACAGCAGCAGCACCAGCCACAACAATAATTTCTTCTTCATTCATCATGCATATGTTCAGTAGGCAGTCGTTGTGTTCTCATTGAAGGGCAATCAGCAAATGAAGCAAGGAGGTCCTCTGTGTCCCTTTTTATAATGACCAAAAGTGACTCCTGCAGCAGCGAAACACACTTTGCCGCAGCGCTGCAACAACAGACGTTCGTCGATGCTTAAGAGACCTTCGTCGCGCCTGTAATGTCCTCGGCGCTTTATGAATGCATGTGCGACGATGAACCATCAAGTTACGCAGTAACAAGTCCCTAAATGCGGCGTTGCATCGTTACAGTCGTCGGCGAGGCTGTCATTTTCAGCGGCGCATCTTACCTCGGGTGTACGCCGAAGGTTTCCTGATGCGTCGCAGGTCGCCAATTTCAGACGTAGCTGCCTCACAACCATCAGCGGCGTAAGAGGAAACAACATTGGGCGAAGTAAAAGCAGCCTCGCCGAATTCCAAAACAAAGTGCGACGAGTCTGTTTGGAACTGCGCTGAGGAAAGAGAGGCAGAACGCGGCGAAGAAAGCTTAAGCAGCGCCGCGGACACCTCAAGACTCACCGCGGCTACTAACTTTAAGCGTCGCACATGACACTAATTGATTACGTAACGTGCCAAAACCAACGTTCTACGCCACAACTTTCCAAGAAATGACTTCTCTTGATGCGTCGCTCTCAAATCGCCGTCGTGAGAACCAGGCATAAAGAGGACAATACTTGATGCATGTGTGACACAAACGGCTGTGAATTTTCTTGCTTCACAAACAGTTATGTTTGGACTTTGACCCATACCCAATTACCCATCTTTGAGTGGAGCAAATAAAATTGGCAGCGTTGTTAACCCACACACCTCAAATATCGTCCATTATGACCCAATATGTTTACATCTCATAGGATGAGAATTCATGCTTCCACAATCAGTTTGTTGAAGGATGCTTAGCATTGACCTAATGGCAAAATGTAACCCGTTTCAGTTACTTACAGGAGGCACTGTAGGTCAGGTAGACCGGTGATTGGTCAGTTGCTCTAGCTATGAAGTGATGCTGAGAACATGACGTCATGCATGCCAACCAAGCTAATTTAAGGCAATGTGGAAATATGTTTCATCACCAATAAGCACCAAAATGTCTGCTGTAAGGTCACATCCCTACACATGTGCATGCCTTGTAATACTTGATGACTCATATTACGGATAGACCTAGTAAATGAAGTCATATCCTGTACTTACCATGTTATCAGCAAATTGGGTTATACAAGATATATATATTTTTAAACAATGGCATCACAATGCCATGTACCTCATGAAAAATTGACCACTCATTTTGATGTAAAGATACGCCCTGTAACATCATAGATTTCTTCGAACCGCCAAAAAACGGTAGGCCTATCTAACTGACAATATTGCATGTTAGCGCCCTGCTAAGGATTAAAATTGTTTACAACAGCAAACAAACAATGACATTATGGTTTATTTTGCTAAAATTATAAGTTAAAACAAATAATAGAAGAAGCATATGATGTCCAAGTCAGTTAGACACTTTTTTGTTGGGTCCTAACATGCATTTTGTGTCAGTTAGAACCCTCCCTTCGGTCTGACAAAAATGCATGTTAGAACCCTCCAAATCGGTGTCTAACTAATACATATAATCTCTGGTCTTTCCTTGGCTATACGCCACTAATACTGTACCGTTAAGTCAAGCATCAGATACCCATTCCATTAATATAAACTACAAAGTAAAAAGAGCCTAAATTATAAGTTATTCAACAAAATTTTAGTCTTTAATATATTTAACACATACATGTAATTTTTCAGCCTGTGCACAGGGCTGAGCTGGATATCCTATATCTAGGGCAATTAGACACTTTTAGACAGCCAAATCTGTGTAACAGTTGATGTTAGCATTAAGTAATAGCCGATTGCGTCTGATGTGCTGTAACCATTATCGGCCAATTAGGAGGCTTCTGTAATGGCGCTAAGTGTTCAACAGGAAATAGTTAATGTAATCTAACACCAGGGGGTGTGTATCACTTCCTGTCGATGTAAGTCTATTGCTGCTCCAATCGCGTTTTGTCCGATCCCGCCCTATTTGCACCGTTATCATTAGTGCACATATTTAAACTTCCTATAGTTAGCGGTTAGGCCACCAACATAACAACCTACGCACAGACCGCATAAAGACCCCCAATTGCTATCAAAGACATTGCATGCTACCCCATAAAGAACAAATGGCAAAGCATGTGTGACCTACTTTATGTAATGATCAATAATGCGGACACATAGTCGCAGATTTATCATATTTTTATGGCAAATGCACACATCCAAAGAACCACAAACCAAAACTGGGGAAACCAACGCAAGTCTAGACATTTTTTTCTTTGGCCCAATTTGTCACAGTATCGAATAATTTGAGTTGTATCCTGACCAGAGCGTTTTTGAGGATTTTCGACCGGGAGACCCTTATTCGCACCGCATTGACATTATACTTGATTTTATTTGTACAATGTGATTTTAAACCCTTATATTTATTTTTACTTTTTAATACATATTTATATAATTTCTTGTAATTTTTAAAATGATATTCCATGTTACCATGTGAATGAAATATATGATTTATATATATATAATGCGCTACTTCCATTCAGCAGATCAGTTGAAGGTTTATAATATATATTTATAAATGCAGCACTAGATCATATGTTCACAAAAGGGTTTCTGGCTGTTGAGGTGACTGCTAATTTAGAAGTTCAGTCAATTTCAAAAAAAAGGAGGTTGGAAAATGTTTAATTTAAAAAAATTTCAAATCAAAAGATGACATAGGTCTATTCAGAAATATATCGTAAACACAGCAAAGAACATTGTTGACATAGAAATACGCAGTGAGTTTTTGTGTGGTTGCTCTCTTTCGGTCAGTGTACAGGAAGTATGGCTTTTCTATGTGTTATCAATAATGGTCATGATTACATTTTAGCACCAAAAAATCAGAGAGAAAAAAAAGTTGTTACCATTACTGATATCGTTATCGCCTATTTTTTTCCTTGTTTTTGAGACAAAAATAATCATGTAACTGAAACATAAAGTAATTCCCCTATGTATGACATAAGGTAATCGTGTCCGAGGTTTTCCAAATGTGATTTAATGCTGTGTTTTCAGTTCTGGAAGAGTATTTGCCAGTGCTATTTAAGTGAAGTTTAGTTGTGGGGATTTTTGCCGAAGAAGGCATTTTTTATCATCGCATCACAGATGCAGAAATATGTTACTGCAAAGATTTCAAATTGAAAATATTTTCATAAATAGATAATTTAAATTGAATTGAAGATTGAAATTCCACAATTTGCCTCTAGTGGTACTGCGATTTGCTACTTTTTATTAATTTTATGTGAAATTTAGAATCGAGGGGCAGTTAGGTACTCATGAGGCAAATATGTGTAAGTGCACTCCAAAAAATGTCGGGACAAAATTGGTTTTTAGATTTAAAATGGTTTTTTGAAAAACCAAATTTCAATGCAAAACCAACATGGATTTTTAAAAAAATCCATGTTGGTTTTTTGCATTGAAATTTTTAAAAAAATCCATGTTGGTTTTTTGCATTGAAATTTGGTTAAAAAAAAAACCATTTTGAATCTAAAAAACCAATTTTGTCTGGAATTTTTTAGAGTGTGGTGGGGATTTCTCAGGGGCTGGTGGACCAATTCCCAACTGCTTTAATACTTAAAAATGGCCTGACATTTGCTTCCCACCTCCGGCCTCCACAACAACTGAGTGGTATACCTTACAACCAAAGGAATGTGATGTCCATGACAATGAATCTGTCTTTCCAAAAGGAGCAAATATTGTACAGCACTTTGCTCTTGTTGAACATCAAACAAAGCAAAGGCCTTTTGTTTGTTTTAGATGCTTGGTGCATTGTATACAGAAATTACCAAATCGACAACTCAATGCAACTTAAGTTTGTGGCTTTCTTCCCTTTTCTTAGTGTACGTTACTGGGAGCAAGATTTAGATTTCTTGACTACCAAAGGATTTATTGAATACTCCAAGTTACAGCTCTCGCAATTGCTCTGAAGAAATACATTTTTTTCATAGTGTGGACCTATGATGTCATAGCTGGAGACTCCATTGGAACCTATACAACTTTGGTGCAAGCTATGGTGTCATAGGTCAAACTGGCCAATAGCATTTCACGTAGACAACTTCATCATAGCCAAGCAATTATGTCATGGCCAGATAAGCCAATGATACCACTGCAAAAACTCAGGTGTTAAGTGGGAAGGGGGATTGTTTATTATTTGGTGATACCAAAAGTGCCTGAAATTCAACCAAGCATGGTTAATAGGATAACTGGAAATTAATCACAGTTGTTCACCAACATGCTTCTGATCTAAATTGGATTTGATATGGAGCTGTCAAGTCAAGCATTTTGTTTACTGTTTGCAGTTTTGTTGGTGGCTCCTTTCAGTGTAAAACTACCAACATTACTTTAATCCTATATTGTTTATTGGTTTCCACAGTTTACAGGAGTTAATATGGAGACATATTAAGGATCAATTGACAGCTTTTGAGCAGAGTGCCACCTCCGCAGGAGTCGTCCAACCTTGCACCTGAGTTGTTGTTGCGATATTATTGGCCGCTCCGGCAATGATGTAACTGCAAGGCTATGATGAAACTGTCCACAACAGATGCTATTGGCCAGTTTGGTCTATGGCATCATTGATAGCAATAATTTTGCATATCCTCTAGTGCTTGGCAATGGAGTATCAACCTATGACATCATAGGTCCACTCTGGCACCGAGAAAAAAAAAAGATTTCTTCAGATCAATTGCTAGAGCTGTAAGAACAGGCCCAATTTGGTACATGAAAAGATCACATGTAGGCAGTCGAGTATTTTAAAACTATATTGTGGGCTTGTGCCAATGTGCCTAAGTTTAATTCAAAGTGCCTGCTGAAATTATACAAGCCTTTAAGTATTAGTTAGACACCGATTTGGAGGGTTCTAACATGCATTTTTGTCAATTAGATCACGACCGTCATATGCTTCTTCTATTATATGTTTTAACTTATAATTTTAGCAAAATAAACAATAATCCGACTGTTTTTTTGCTGTTGTAAACAGTGTTAATCCTTAGCAGGGTGCTAATATGCAATATTGTCAGTTAGATACCAGTTTTTCCAATGGTATAAGTATCTCGGTGATGTCTAAAAGTGTACAGTGAATATACACAGTATTTTCATTTGATGGACTTAGCCAGGTCGAACTCCCAATTTAGGTACTATTGAATGCTGCCAGAGAAGCTTCAAAAAAGTTATTATTATGTATATTTATGAACAACAGTGTAACTCAACCCGTCTGCATGTCCATCAGGCAAATGTATGTCAAAAGTGACTAGAATATATGTCAATAATGGCTTAGTAAATTGTTCTACTCAAGTGTAATTTTTATGAAACAGCTTTAACCTAGTGTTGCTTTAACCTAGTGTTCCTTACCAATGTTATAACTATTTGTACTCTATTGTCATTACTAATTATCTGATATTCTTTTGCAATACTTGTAATATTTGTTTTGTTTACAGGCCAGCTTGATAAGCCTCGCTTCTCTGGTCTAAATAAATATACAAAGTAAATAGATAAACAGCAGCTGCTTCTTCCGGTTTGTGTGCGTGCAACTTGTTCATGGAATTAAGGAACGAAACAAAGACAGGCCGGACAATGGTCTAATGTGTCTAATGTGTCTGCAAACACGTCAGATCAATGGGCATTATGTCAGGCTTAAAAGAAGCAGGATGACAAAAGTGTCGTCTTCATAAAAATATGTACTTATCGCACTGAACAGACAGTGTTTCTGAAAGATATAAAAACAAAAAACTATTGTGAGCAGATTTTTTTTTTCAAGTCAGACTACTGATATAATATAAAGTTTCTCAATTTATTTGGTCAGATAACTCATTGAATATCCAGAATTGGCAATAATTTCTGATTTTGTTTCACCTCAAAACTTTCAAACACAACATGGTGCAACAACATGGCAGCACTGCACATGACTTCCTGTTTGATCAAAACATTGGCTTGGAGCAAAAACATGTTTCAAAAAAAGTCAATTCAAATGAAATCAAATTGTTGTCAGCCATATTAGACCACTTAGAACTGAGCATGTAGTCACTGTGAACCATACCTATTACCTATGCAAAGTGTAACCTTGAAACATTTGTGATATTTGACTAACAGCCTCCGAAGATTCGATGTGAGTTGGCAAAAAATTCTGTGTTTATATTGCCATAGGAGAATTTTTCTTACCTTGTTTTGTAAATTAGTATCCTACAATTTGTCCTGTAAGCCATTCCAAATAATAGATATCCCATGCAATATAGATACAGTATAGTCCATGAACAATTCCACGTGGATAAATGGATGATCAAATGTTCCAATTATAAATTCTTGGGCAAATACTCCCTGGCTCTGACACATATTCTTATGCTCTGAGAGTGTTACAAGCAGCCCTGTTACAAAATAGCAAGCTGGATTACCTTGTTTAGCATTGTTTGGCATTGACTGTTTGTTGCAATCGACAGTTTCGAACCTCAGTTCAGTGGAGTGCACCAATGTGACTGTGAATTCCATATGTGTATGGTTGTGGGAACATGACGCAAAAACTATTCATCTTTTGCTTTTTTTGCACAGGCATTTTTTAACTGTGTTGGCCTTTCACCATCGGCAAGCGGTGGAATAAAATTGGGCGAGATTTATTTATCCAACACCTACGAAGTTCCCCTGACTTGTTGAGATGGATTTGTATTTTGTTTCAGGTCAGATATCAGGAAATTTCCCAAACTATCACAGAACCGGGAAAGGATACTTGTAAATTTTCAGGGAAGGACATGAGGTTCACCTGGTTCAGCCGATTAGAAAGTTGGATTAGGTAACTTGGCATGTAGCAGGAAAATATAGCCAAAAACTTTTAAAGAGATACCATAGTGATTATGGCCAGGATATATGTTTCTTTTAAGGTAACATCATATTCTGAAGCTTGTAGTTTATAATAAAAGTCTGCATACATGCTGATGTTGCAGATCTGGCAAAAAGACATTATTCATTCGAAGTTCTTTAAACCAAACCCAAAAAGGTTCATTATTCAACTTTTAAAAAGGTTCCAACAGCAAGCAGAAACAACACTTGAATAATCCAGCTGCACTGAACTCCCACAATGGAACCCCTTTCTCCCAAGTTGCATAGGGTTCCATAATAGGGCCTGCCCACCAGTATTATATCTTTTAAATTCAGTTGAACCCTTAACAAAATTTCCGGCTGTGGGTTTTTTATATATACCATCAAGAACCTTTTGCATTAAGAGTGTATTATTGACTCTATTGAGATACAATTTGTTGTCTTTGAATCAGTTTCTTGGAAATTTCCATGCACAATTTTCTTGGAATGAATAATAATAACATTCCAGAAAAAACTATGATAGCACACTAACATGATCCATGTGAGGGTTTAAAGTCTTGCAACTCTCAGTAAGGCATTAGGCAATACATAATTAATTATTCTCCCATCAAACATTTTCTGCCCACAAAAAAATTGAGCTCCCCACAATTTTTATCTTAACACATTATAAAAAACGGAGATTACTGCTCTGTTTTTCATCCGATTATATCCGGCCTTACTATACAATATTATCCTATACACCGGGTGCTACATCACAATGTTGCTACCTATTGTTATAGAACCAGGTCATGTTTATGTCAACACATTGTGCTGCAGAATTTGACCCAGAAACCGTAGTACATGTGATAAAATCTTGTTTTATGACAATTTAATCAAAGCAATTTGTACAAAAAGGTTGCCAATGACTAAAACAAAGTCTCAATTTATGAATTATAATTCATTTTTATTTATTTGACTTGCGCCTTTGGAGGAGATAGCTCTATAAGTTTTGCAAGGCCACAGAATTGTCTGTTTGGCCGCTTTTAAATGCTGTTAAATCTCATTGAAGTAGATTTCAATGCAAACTATTTATTATTTACAGACTATATACATATAAAAAGACATCTTGGCAAAAAGAAAAGTATTTGATGCTGTAATAAGCTCTCAACATGCGTAACAAGTTTTTGTAGCAACATTGTGCTGCATGTCAAGACATTGTGTGATACTCAGGATCTCCTAGAGGAGATAACTCTATAAGTTGTGCAAGGCCACAGAATTTTCTGTTAGGCCAATTTCAAAAAGGAGACAGTGGCACACGGTGATGGGGCATTGTTGGGGTTTATGGGTAAAAATCAACACAGCAACACAGGCCTTCTTTAAAAAACAGCATTGCAGCACAGAGCCCCTTATCTCCTGATGGACACAACAAATTTTCCGGCCTCAAAAAGTGACAGGAAACAGGTATATTCCCCTTATGATATGACAAAATTACACTTCACTTTCATGTTTAACGGGACTTTTGTAATGTCATACATTATACGACAGGAAAGGTATCAGTGGTTCCTCCTCTAATTTCACTTGAATGTGCCATATTTATTTACTATTATATACTATATCTCAATTCAAGAAGCACTGCTTTTACTGTTGTAGAGAATTCAATGGAATACGGAATATACTTTAGATATACATGTATGATGTGCCAGGAATCACTCTTTGACTGCCGGAGTAACCTAAAACTGCATTTGAGAAACCAAGAAAACCTTACGGGCGGGCGGCAGTCACCACCCCCCCCCCAGCAACCCCTTAGATTCGGGCACAAAGGTTAAAAAAGTTGGGCAGATTATTTTAAAAATATCGTTGGAAATGAATAGTTGCCAAGTGATTGAATTTGGCCTGAGGCATTACCCCCACCCCCAAAGTTTACGCGCAGTATGCCTGTGATCTCTTGCAAGAGTCCTTCACATTTCAGCCTCTTTCAAAAATAAACTAAATTTAAAGCAGAAAAAAAAAACATCTTTTTTTTTAATGCAATATTTTATCAACATCAACTTATGAAGAAATAATAGAGTAAAATCATGACCGCAACTTCAAAAGACAATATTTTGAATCTACAATATGAGTGTTTATAATGACAATAAATGCATGACTACAAGTGACCTGTGTGCATCTTCATTATTCAAGCAAGTCGAAAAAAAAAATGATGTAGCTGAAGGAAAGTAAAACTGACGTTTTTTTATGTTTTGCATTACCAGACTCAAAACAAAGGCAAATAACCTTACTCATCAGTTACTGATCAGCATGAAATACAAAAATATTTAACAAAAGTCTTTGCCAGCTGATTTCCTTCTGCATGAGGCACTGTTGAATTATTCTGCACATCCGGCTGTTGAGCATCTTCTTGGCCAAGGAAGAAATCTACAATATAAAAATATACTATTTAATGGTGTTACTTCCAAAAAGGCCATAAATATCACGGGAAATAGGGCTTTGGTTGAGAGATCTTATTTAATGTAACTCAGCTTAAACTGTGACACAATGTTGCCACAGCTCTCACAATGTTGCTACAGATACTGTTTTTGACTCCAAATGAAGTAATTCTGCATTTCTGCAAGTAAGATCCTAGGAGCACTACTATTATGTTATTTAGAAGGCATCCAAGTGACTGTTGCTATTTTATGGAAACTGTATACTACATTTACAAGCATGATAACCATACACAAATGCCAGCTTACATCGAGGTCACTACTTATAATGCTATCTTCTCTCAACACAGACCTTTTTGCAGATAAAATACATTTCAGGTATTTTGTATAGGTATATTACTAGTCATTAGGCTTGTTGTACATTGTCTTCAGTGACAGGAATTAGGTATAAATAACGAAAACTCACCTTCAACCACCTGTCAATCTGCTAATTGTGTCAAATTCTGCAGCACAATGTGTTGACATAAACATGACCTGGTTCTATAACAATAGGTAGCGACATTGTGATGTAGCACCCGGTGTATATGAGGCACAAAAGAATTAGTGATATTAATCGGATACGAAAAAGGTACATGTCTTCGAGTTTTTTGTAAAAATAACAATGGGAAAGTACGCACATCAAAGAAATCATGAAATAATGACATCTCAGAATATTTAGTATCTTTGAGGCTGCTTCCTTGAAAGTCATGAATAGCCTTTTGATCAGCAAGTCCCAGAGGAGGATCAGGAGCTTTGACATTGAAAAATAGATAATGCCTTAGTGTATATCATTGTATTCAATTCACATTTTCCTGCAGTCTTAATTCCAAGGAAGACTTTGCCCTTATAGGTGGAAGTAGCTTTCATGTTGGCATTAGTCCAGACTTAACCACATTAACCAGGCTACTGAAATGTAGAACACTATAAAAAGGAAATAAAGGACGTGTGTACACCCACCCTTAATATTAAAGAGGGAATACCTATAGATCTGAAATTTATATAATTTTGGTCGCATGAAGAATACATAACCTCTTTCAATTTGCTTCCGCATTGCCATGTCATTATGATTTTATCTCGCCAAACACAAGGGTAAATTTTGCATGTCGAACCATCCTAATCATAGCGATAATACATAAAAAAATCAATTAAACAAATGGGATATATTCCATATCTAATTTTGTGCAGCTTGCAGGATGATGTGCAGTAGCTATGGTGGAATTGTCAGAAGGCACTTTCAGTTTTATCTTTAAGTGTCAGAATTTTTAACAGCTCTGCTTATTTAAGAATTAGACCTAGCTATGACATGCCTTTCAATAAGTTTGTAATTGAAGAATTAAAAGATATGGATGGATAGATAGAGATAGTTGGTTGACTGGACCTTTAAGGTGAGTATTGGTAACAACGTATTTAGTTGGCTAATTGGGACAGGATCGGGAAAAGACAATTTCACAGTAAATTAAGCATTTCTTCTGGCAAATTACACTTAAATTCATCATTTATTTTTACCGTGTGACCTATTTTTAAGTGGATGTTAATTTCATTGTGAATACCAACAACAGCAACAGCAAATTAATTATCAATAAATGATGAATAATTATCCCTGTTTCACAGATCCGCGACACTTTCATATTTGGCCATGTCTTATTTCATCCTCGAGGAATTTTAATGAACATTTCCTATCAAAACAGGAATGTGAATTCTTGAATGATTTAAAATATAAGTTGATTGTGACCTCAAATGTCATCCAAAAGAAATAACATTTCATGGTTTTGAATATTTAAATTCCCAACAAACCAATAGTGGAGTTTACTTGAAGTGAGAGCTTGGTGCAAGAAGGGCATGCATGATGTCATACTTTCAGCTTCATGTTGACGACGGTTTAGTTGGGACACTTGACCAATCACAGGCTTATTATATAATAGGAACCATTCAAAATTTATGATCGGGGATTGAAGTTTGCACTAAATTTTCGTATGTGTTTTTCTGAGGTGGTCGGGGAAGGGGTGGCTACTGAATTCTAAAAATCGGCATATGTAAAATGGGGAGCATTAAAAATTGACATGGAATACATAGTTGATGACTCATATCCAGTTGTAAGTGAGGTCACATCCAATATCACTGAGCTATCTCTAAATTCCTATAATTAATTCATTTCATATTTATGATCAGGGGTGTACCATATATATACGTCATTGACCCGACGTCAAGACTGACCGCCTTTTGCATTATATTTTGCCTGCCATTTTGGGAATGGCCAATAAAAGCCCATTATCTCACCAGAATAGTCATCATATACACATCAAGCTTATCTATCTGATGGCTTTTGCCGATTTGTTGATTGGTGTCATTTCGTAATTTGCAAAGAGCCGAAGAAAGAAATCAGTGAAGAGTCGTAGACTGAAATAGAAATCCACATTGTGTCCGTCCATCCAAAATGTCTAGGAGCTCTGTTCCCTTGTATCAGATTATATTATTTTCAGCAATTTGGCAATTGAAATAAGTTAGCATCAAGTATATATGCTATCGCTCTCTTTAAAGTAAATAAATAAGTTTTCTTTACGTTTAAGAGTATAATTATTATATTATGTCATGCTCAATAGATTCTTTACGTACATATATAGGCCTATATACTGAGAAGCAAAAGAAAGTAATTAAAACTGAAAGTGTCCAATGGGTTTTGTATAACTTTCTTTTGGATAAATATAATTGATATAGTGGATATGAATATAATTATTAGAATGGACAAGAATATAATATGAAATGTTACAAGATATACAACATTATGATAAGATAAATCGTATAACTCCAATGACATTTATATACGGATATTTGCAAACTGCGAAATCACAAACTGAGAATTGCTCTGCCACAAAAAGAAATGTGTCAGCTAACAGCTCCCCCTAAATTTACACCATTTCTTGGTCAATGTGAGGGTGCCAGGTGCTCGTGATGTCTTCTAGGTGTTTTAAACACTCTAAAAAATTTCAGACAAAATTTTGAAAAACCAAATTTCAATGCAAAACCAACATGGATTTTTAAAAAAATCCATATTGGTTTTTTGCATTTGAAATTTAGTTTTTCAAAAAACCATTTTGAATCTAAAAAACCAATTTTGTCCTGGCATTTTTTTAGAGTGAATGGTGACTGATTTATTTGTTGTTTGATTTGTTTTGTGAGAGAATTACAGTCAAAGAGTGTTTAAGTTCAAGTTTTCATTCAGCTGCTTGTGGCCATCAATGACCTCTCAACAGGTCCTATTACCTACCCATTGCATTGAAATGAACCATCAATTTGTCGCTGAGTAACTTGTGACCTCATCGGTGAGTGCTGTGAATTAGTACACTGAAATTTTAAGCTGGCTTAAATGATTGAAAGAGATACCTCCATATTTGCACAATTCCTTTGAGCTAACATAGCGTGTTGTTATGATAATCTGTCCTTAACCTCAAAAGAATTGTGCAACTATCTCACTCAATCATTTAAGCTGACTCAATATTAAATTTACAGTGTAGGTGACTTAAAAACCTGATCAGTGCATAAATGAAGGACATAAAGCCCAATCACCCACCTGTCACATTCACTGCCCGTCTGAACATTTTTTAGTATTTAATCATTGCCAGTTATGGCAATCAACTAGAGGGAATGCAGGCCATAAAAAAGCATCCTGAACCTCATAAACCATATAGACAATTATCAAGCCATAAAGACAATCAACAGCACATAAAAGACAAATGCAGAGAGATAAAAAGATTCCCTAAATAGTCTGTGTGTGGGTATCACTCAGTGCCTTAATGTTAAATTAGCATAAGGCCAGACATAATTGATCGTTAGCTACTCGGATCTTCTGGAGGCACTTTTTCAAGGGTCGGTTGGTAGGACAAAAATAAATCGCTGTATGTCAGTGTAACAATGTTTTTTTCAATTGTGAGTAGGCTCAATTTTTTTTTCCGTTGGCAGAAAATTTGTTGAGTCGGTCAATCCCCGAAGCTGAAAATTAAATATGTTTGACCTAAGCTTCATTATTATTTCTCTTTCAGGCTTCTATTTATAAGCGCATGTATTTTTAACTGCCTTTGGCCCACACAGGCTAATTAATATATAATTCTGCTGTATTTTCACATTAGTAAATTTATGTGGATCAGGCGTATTATGGTATCATGTCCTTTTCTGGAAACTATGAAGGTGTACATTTACGAATTTATATGAAAATAGGTAAATCAATGAATCCCTAACAAAAGATAACTGATGTAATTGATAGGCAGAATGAGAAACTATATAAATATCAGTCTGACCTATATATACATCGAAAACATCATAATGGATCAATTCAGAATTTATGACAAGGGTGCCGGAGATTTTCAGGAATTTTTCAAAAACATATTTATGTGCCCTTAGCTTTTGAAAAATTGTATTGCCCCTTTAGGTTCCATGCGGATTTATTGTACTCCCCCTCCCCCCAACATATAAAGCAATACTGACGTATACTATACATTAGCACATACTGATTTGCATACTTTTGCACTTACATAATCCCCTTAAACATGTTGTAAAAGATTAGTACTCCTTAAAACACGTTAGAAAATTTTGTACAAAACTCCCATGGTCTTGAATTTCGAACGTTCGATATTAATAAGCCAATGTCTGACTGGTCTGGCATCCAAACTAAACTGTCATCAACATGAAGCTGAGAGTATTACATCATGTTTGCCTATCTTGCACCAAGCTGTCACTTCAAGTAAACAATGCTGTTCACTTGTTGAGAATTTAAATATTCAAAAACCATAAAATGTTGTTTCTTTAGAATGACATTTGAGGTCACAATCAACTTTTGTGCTAATATCACTCAAGAATTCACATTCCTGTTTTGATAGGAAATGTTCATTAAAATTCCTTGAGGATGAAATAAGACATGGCCAAATATGAAAGTGTAGTGGATCTGTGAAACAGGGATAATTATTCATCATTTATTAATACTAATTAACTCATTGTTGTTGTTAATATTGACAGCAACATCCACTCAGAAAATAGGTTAACTCTATACACTGTTACAGTGTGTGTAGCGCTCTTCGCCTCCAACCGTGGGCTGAAATTCCACTCATTGAAACACATGATCACCAAAGGGTATGTCAATCGATTCATGGTCTGCTGACCACAGTATTACCAAACTATCAGTGTGTTGAAAATTCATAATTTCAAGCATTTCCAAACTCTCTTTATTCACCTCACCCAAACTTGGAAAGAGTCTTGTGATTAAAATACATGGGGAAATATCAGAATTATCATATTAGATGTACTAAGCTACAATGCATATCCTACTTAATACAAAGATAAAGGAATGTATATTATCTAAATCTATCCATCAATGTTTTTAATTCATGAATAATATAATACAAACTTAATTATTGTAAAGCGAGGCATAAGCTTGATTTTTTAATAAACAAAGCTATTTAAAACTCTGACACTTCAAGATAAAAATTAAATTGCCTTTTGACAATTCAATATCATACTATAAGCAGCACGAAATTAGACATTGAATATATCCAATTGGTTTAATCCATTTTTTGTATGTATTATAGCTATGATTAGGATGGTTCAACATGCAAAATACGCCCATGTGTTTTGTGAGATAAAATCATTTTAATCAAATGGAAATACTGAGGCAAACTGAAAAAAGGTTTTGTGTTTGCATAATGACGCCAAAATTATACCAATGTCGAAAATACAGAGCTTTTTATAAAGGTATTCCCAATTTATGATTCAGAGTGGATGGGTGACAGGCCTTTACGTCATGTATAATGCAGAGGGAACCAGGGCACATTGGGACACTTGGGCACTGTGGGACGGTTGGGTTTTTGTGGTTCCTGGCAAGGCATATGATATGGTAGTGCCATCATATCTTGTAACTTCGCATCCTCATGTTTCTATAATTTTATTGACCAATTACAGCCACATGCAGAAGTATGGCGAGGAAAAGTTTGTTTTCCTACTACAGAAGTAAATTCAGACACGTTCAATTCAAACCATTCTCTGGACAAGCCATGAACAATGAGGCTTTCTCAATGCTTGTATGAATTTGATGCATCGTAACGAACAGTTATGAATTGTTGGACAAACACATTCGCTGGTGCCTGAGAAATTAGCAATTTGGCGTAAAAGTCATATCAGGGTTCATTGGGACAGTGAATTTGGGGCACATTGGGACGCACTTTATATGGCAGAATGTAAGTGTCCAACTGAATGACCTTGGACAGCACACAATAGGTATTCAGGCCACAGTGAATATAGGCATAGTGGATTACCATGCTCTGTGAACAAATTTATCGCAAAGCACTGTGTGTTACTTACATCTAGATGACTGCACCCGGGACAGTTTATGATAAATTTTTAAAACTGTTTAAAATTATTAACTATTGGTACTACAAGGTCTTAATGGACTGTATATACACTGCTTATATGTAATATATATTGCACATGGAGTGTTTAAATGATTTTTTAAATGATGTCGCAATGTGCCCCGTCGGGGCACATTGGGACAGTCATGATCACAACTCACATTTTTCTGCCTGGCTGCAAAAGGGTAGGTGCCGTCTAATTTAATATTATGCCTTGGATTTAAGCTCAATAGAGTTGGTAATATTAATGCAAACTTCTGAGTTGTTCTGTTCTTTCAGCATTGAGCAAAATTAGTAGCTATTAAAAGCATCCCATTGTGCCCTGGTTCTCTCTACTGAGTGTAGTATTGCATTTAGTGTATATTAGACTTCTGATTATTTATACGGTATTAGTATATCAAGGAAATTCTGTGATTTACGTTATTTCAATCAAGTTTCTCCGTGGTAGCAAATCACCTAACATAATACAATTAATCATCTCTCATCATGACATAAGAAACCAAGATTATCAATAATTAATGAAACCATCATATGTCATGTATGATTATACGGTTCCATTCGCAATATTAGCTTGGGCTCATTTTGATACAGATATACACTATATTACTCTTCATCAAAATTATGGAATATTTGAATTTTAAACTTTGAGGAGTCAGGAATCTTAAATTCTAAATTTTGCTTTTAAATGTGTGGAAGTGCAAAGGATTTTCCTCATGCTCAAGCATTAGACTTATGAATGAATTATATTATGAATTATTTTTGGTGGCAAAGCATTTATTATTTGAAACTTCTATTTTTCGCTGCCAACTTTAGTTGCTCTACAAACGGTCACATATAGGCAAAATCTTTGGTAAGTAAATGAACCGCCCTCCCCATTGAAATAACATTGCATTGCCTTGTGTTTCACCGACTTCTCACATACTTTGACCCAACTCCGACTGCAACAAAGAAAATTGATAGCTATGCATTTGTAATCCACATACCTCCAGTGCCATCCTTTCTGACCCAATATATGTTTTCATCTCATAGGATGAGAATTCATGACATCAAAAGCAGTTTAGTTGAGGATCTTCAGCATTAACCAAATGGCAAAACATCACTGGCAAGTTACCATAACCACCTTCCTCCCACACTCAGTTGTCAGAATAGTGGTTTTAGTGCAAGGACGGACTGCATCCTCACAAGCAGGGCTTTGGAGTCGGAGTCAGGAGTCGGAGTCGTGGAGTCGGAGGTTTTTGGGTGGAGTCGGAGTAAGAGTTGAACTTCGATTTTCAGGTGGAGTCGGAATCGGAGACGAAAATTAGATAAGTGGCTCCTGACTCCAAAGAATAATTAATCTAATTTACAAAAATAGTTTAAAAAATGTGAAATGTATTCCATAAGAAGTGTTCATGCACATAATCCTATGAAAACTTTTTTTCTCCCCTGTTAACCATGTAATATTAGTGTTCAATAATGTCGATAAGCGGAGTTGGGAGTTGGAGTTGTAATTCAGGAGAGCTAAGGGGTCAGAGTCGGAGTTGTTTTTCAGAAAGCCAAAGGAGTCGGGAGTTGGAGTCGGTTCACTTATTACCCGACTCCAGAGCCCTGCTCACAAGTGACAACTTCATGAATACAGAAGGCGGGGGCGGTCTTACGACCTACCTTAGTTCTTTTAGTACAAACACATCACTTCAATGTTTTAGTGCAACTGCAGAAAGGGGGGGGGTGTTACCACAGGGGCTCCTAAAGCAATGGACATGTTCATGACGTCAACTTATTATAACATATTGTATTACTATAATGAATGTGCATGAACCTGGTTTAGAAGCCCCTGTGGGTGTTACTACATACTTCAGCTTTTCTTGTACATAGAAACCACCTTAATACTGATATGCCTTGCATCATGGATGCAACATGTATATACATCTTGCTTAGATGGCTTGTGCACAACAAGCATGCTCTACATGAGCGTGCATTAAGTGAGTATGTAGCTCATGTCCTATGCCAACAAACAGCCCATAAAGGTTATCACAATCTGCAGGTGATTTGCATACATACCATCGCCCCAGCATTTTCAATTTACTCAAGAATGATTCAAGATATTCCAGGCACAGAATGAATATTTAATATCTCCTCTAAAACATTTCTTTTTAATGGGATGAGTTACCCCAGCTAAGTGAAGTGTTGCTTTAATTCATGTCATATCACGAGGCCCCAGGAAATTGCCTTCTTAATCTTCATCAGCATGAAGTAGCAAGTCCTAATAGTCTCATGAAGGTTTAAAGATATTCCATACATGTCATCAATCTATATTTCATTGTGGCTGGAATTTTTTTTTTAAACATTATTTTCTGAATGTATACAGGCATAATTACATGTTTGAGTTAGGTTGAGGTAGGTAGATAGATAAATATATATACAGATAGATAGATAATTATAAAAAGATAGATGGATGGATAGATAGATAGATAGATAGATAGATAGATAGATAGATAGATAGATAGATAGATAGATAGATAGATAGATAGCTCTTCAGCATTATGCTAAGTTGGTTTAAATCTATTTTTAAGTGGAGGCATTTAAAGTATATAAAAGAAAAAGTGTATTAAACTGCATTGAAGGATATGCTTAACTGTTGAACTAAAAGTTTAAACACAATAGATAGATAGATAGATAGATAGACAGACAGACGGATAGAAAGATAGATAGATAAATAGATTGATATATAGACAGATAGATAGACAGATAGCTAGATAACCAGATGGGTAGATGGCCACCCGCACAGATAGATAGACACACAGATAGATAGATAGATAGATAGATAGACGGATAGATAGATAGATAAACAGATGGATAGATAGATAGATAGATAGATAGATAGATAGATAGATAGATAGATAGATAGATTGATTTGTAAGTTGTCCCCTACTGACATCATTGCAATGACAATGCAATGTCATCCTTCAACATACTTTGTAATCCCTGAATCTGCGTTAAAAATTGACAGATGTATTTTATAAACCCAAGACCTTCTTAAGTTGACAGTTGAGAAAACATAAGCTTCCAGATATAACAGAATGTATATCAATATCAAACGCTCTCCCTTGTCGGATCATGACTCAGTTGCAGTTTGAATTTTGTACCATTTCCAAGGCAAGGATTGCAATATGCTATGGGTGCAAGTAGAGAATGCACATTGGCAGAGAATGATTGTTCATATTAAAGCCCAATCATCCAACATCCATACTCGTGTTTCGACATAATGATTGATCATTTATATTGTCGATTAGTTCCTAAAAAATTATACATACGTATTGTACATTCATATATATCAAATCGACCTCGTTCGTAATATTAGTAATCATAAAAATGTTTATGCAAGACCAATACAAGAAAGAAGATAATTATGAAATTATATTTTGAATTCAGCGCATTATATAATTTAATTGTCTTCCTCCTTCTACGAGGTATTCAATGTCCTTGGAATTCATTGACATAACAATGGTTTCATAATCAACATTTTTGTGATAATTGCAATTACATTCTTAGGACAGAGTGACTCTGGGCCAGACATGTTCAAGTCTTAGCTTCTCTGGTCTACCGACCCATTAAATTTTCTGCCTGCGAAAAAAAAATTGAGCTTACCAAGGATTGTTATCCAACTAACATTTTTGATTGGCTTTTTTTTCGTCTGGCAAACCAACCGTTAAAAAAGTGCATCAGTAACATCCAAAAATCGAAGAATAATTATGTCTGTATAGTCCGAATAGCAACGATCGATTATGTCTGGCCTTCTCAAATTAATTAAAGGAATGAGTCCAAGAATGAGGTATAACTAATGAGTCTTCATCTCACATGCTCCTTCAACGTGCAGCAGGATAAGGGGGTGAACATTATATACACTCTAAAAAATTTCAGACAAAATTAGTTTTTTAGATTCAAAATGGTTTTTTGGAAAACCAAATTTCAATGCAAAAAACCAACATGGATTTTGTTAAAAATCCATGTTGGTTTTGCATTGAAATTTGGTTTTTCAAAAAACCATTTTGAATCTAAAAAACTAATTTTGTCCCGACATTTTTTAGAGTGTATGCAGAGGGGTGGGGAGGCTGGGTTTGATTTTTCCTCATTGGAAAATTATCAGTTTCACAGGAACGCTGTACATATTATTTGTGAAAATGGCACTTCGCGTGTCGCCATGCTAATGATTTGTCAAACGCAAAGGATTATGCCAGAAATGTCATCGATAAGGCAATAATCGATGCATCAGCAACTTCTTATCGGTCGATACGTATCGATATGACAGTTCACCTTATCAATACGTATCGATACCAATTTACCAAATTGTTGCTATTTTTAGCTGCTATTGTAACATTCTGTTGTCATGTATGTCTCTGGATTCACAATTATGCATTGTTACTATCAACAAAAGAATTAAGAGTGCAAGGCAGAGTATTGATGAAAGAAATTGATTAAAATGTCGAATAGCAATTTAGAAGATGTATCTGTCCTTCTGCAATTAAATTTATGAGCTTTCTTCGACGACTACACTGCAAAAAATTCCCGTTAAATTTTACAGTTAAATTAACTGGCAACTTTGTTCCAGGTCTAAGAACTGTAAAACTACTAATAAATCTGAACAGGACAATGAACCGTAAAATGCAGATTGGTACATTGAACTGTAATTTTGCAGATTCGACAAAGTGATATTACGGTATAATGTACATATATAAAACAGTTTATTTAAAGTATATTTTACCGTTATATCGACTGTCAATCATAGAATGTAAAGAATGCAAGGAGCTGTATAATCTACTGTAAAAATACGGATAAGTATAGGTTATTCACCTAGGGAGAGGCAATATGTGATTTATCCAGCGAGGGCGTTAGCCCGAGCTGTGATAAACACATATTGCCGATCCCGCGGTGAATAACTGGCTTATACCATAAGACAAAACTGAAACTTGTCATTTGTTGCTGTGATTTTTCACAGCTTCACTTATTATTCGCCCATGGGAGGATAACTAGACAACAAAGAATATGGGTTTTATTGCAGTGAAATACTGGCTCATGATTGGCTGACAGAGGTGTCGAATGGTATAATATGTGTTATTCTTACTTATTGCACAAGTGTGAAACAACAGACTAAGCATGTGATTTAACTGTCGCATAGCTGTAGGGATGTACCCAAGCTGGAATCAGCTGAGAGAGTGAGAGAGCCACTGACTCCAGGTGATAAGTTTATCTGAGTATGTTGTATTGATGCACACTGCGCCTGGGTTATTTTGGTTTTAATAGTGTCATTCTTTAGATCACATCATAAGACTCACACAAATGTCAATGTCATATATAAATATAACAACTTTTGCATAATGACAGCATCTTTAAGATCATATGAATGAAGATGTTCCCTTACCTTCAGATAAGTTATAAATTAAGTTTGATTAACAGCTGTGTAAAGCATATGTTATAGATGGCACCACATGTTCCGTGGTTGAAGTCCATGCAATCTCTTGTTTATAGTTCCTAATCTGACCAGGTGTATTGATTGTTTGGCCAATTCAAATGTTTTGTCTGCATATTACAAGTTGCCAGTAAATTAACGGTTGAAGTAATTGTTCATTAACGTGAACTGAATGTTAAATGACATGTTGCAGTAGATTTATCTTGGAGCCATTTTGTAACTGACAAAGAACTGTAAATTCACAGACAAAGTCTGTTTTAAAAAAATACTGATAAAATAACAATAAATTTACGGTTCTTTTAGCCAGAAAAACACGGCCATTTCTTACAGTGTACTCAAAGTTTGAAGCTTTCGATATATTATATAGAATTCGATAATTTTGCTGTCGATTATTGTATCAGCAAGAAATCCTTATCGATGACATTCCTAGTCATTATGCATGTGATTTTTACTGTAAAATCAGTTATGACAAATCAAATGTCCTTCTCTTGGTCATGACTAATCAAACAGCCTCTATGTTTCCCATGTTGAATATAGAGAAAATGACTTCAGTAGCTATCACGCATCACAAAGTGCCATTTTCACCGTGGTAAAGTCCACTCCTCTAGCATATGAAATTTCCTGCCTTTAATAGGTGTGTATTTTTAAGTGTGATCAGTTTATCTATAGATTTATGCAGATTGAGTGTAAATTTACAGCATTACCACTGTAATGTGGTTCAGAACTATCGGGGGAGAGAAATAACCTCTGAGGTGAGTCATGACTCATTCACTGACTTGTGCTGACAAGTACAGTATAGGATATGACCTTCTTAGTAGATATGATTCATCAAGTATAACATAATCTAAGAAGCCATTAAGTACCAAATATTAACATGGAAGAGATAGGAAACACTGCAGAGAGCTGCCCCTCTGGCCATTTCTGGATACGCCCCTGTCCTTAGCAATTTTTTAAAAAGAGAAAATACTGCAGACAGGAGGACTGCACTCAAACAGAAGGAAAACATGGAAAGTATAGAGATAGACTGTATCGTGTGATCAACACTTTAATCAGCAAAGATCTTCCCTAAGTTCATGTTATATAACTTCTCCAATATAGGCAGTTTCGATTTGAACTTTAGTATATAGCAAATTACTTTCTGAAGAAATCAGTTTAAATTACGTCACATTATGCCCCTCTGGACTTGCCTCATACTGTTTGACAAAAATTTCTAATTGCAAGGCAATTGCATGGATATTTATTTGAAAATTATCCTGCTATTACATGAAATAATAAGGTAATTTAACTTATTTTGTATATTGATCGTTATGAAAAAATCTATAATTACCTAAACAATTCATAAAAATACTATATTAATGCAATAATCATTCATAATAACAGACAGGACCTTTTTTTATTGAGGGTAAATACTTAATTGCGGCTTGAAATTATTTTAACTGGAGATTTTGACTTGAAGCTGACTGGAGATTCAGTTACATGATAATTTTTAAATTGCATAGATCTGGATTGTTTGGCAAACAATCATTTCTATGTTTGTGGTATATAATAACTGCACAATGTAATTTGATATATCACAAATAATGTTAGCGTATAAACTTTTTCATATGTTACCATAAATTGCATTTAATTTTTCTTCTGTAACACTCTTCCTTCCTTAAAAGACATGGCACAGTTCATATGAACCATAACTTTTCTTTGATGAAAGTGGCAAGGAGTCACCTTACAATGCTTCAAAAATTGTCAGTTGTTTTGTCTACTGTAGGGTGGATTGATTGAAAAGATGTATTGTGATGAACATGATTCCAGTCTTTCGAATCTCAAAATGAAATTCGTTTCTGAGTTGCGGAAAAAGGCCTCGCCAATTCTTGAAATTTATTTGGTTTCTGTGCTTCCACTTCGAACAGTTGACCGTCAGTTTTGTGGAACATGCATGTTCAATCTCTAACTTATGCCCCTATCTCATGGCACTTTACCGAGAACGTTTTACGTCTGTGGGATAGCTTAAGATGATTTCTAGGCAAAATTACAAACCCGGCGACACACAAGGATTATATAAAGATTATATAATCAATTAGAGGCATATTCCGGTGGAATTATATAGATCTTATACAGGCGGAATAAGATCGTAAATCCGCGGGGCAAGATCATATGCATGTGGGGCGAGATCTAAATGCCTATGGGGCAAGATCTAAATGCCTGTGGGATGTCGAAAACCATCGGCAGGATGTCAAAAACTGTCGGCGGGATGTCAAAAATCGTCGACGGGATGTCAAAACTGCCAGCGAGGCTGCAAATGTCCTACTGGGGCAGTATAAATGTCCCACAGGGAGAGGGGATGTCCTTATATCCCGCTGGAGATGTTTTTTTTCACTCGTTCTCACTGAAAAAACTACGAGCCAGACATCCAAAAAATGAGAAAAATTTGGGCTCTATCCCACCGAGTTTGAAAAAAGTTTCAGCTTGTTGAATCTTTTTTGACATCCATGGCGGGTTCTCTCCATTTCTAGGAACCTTGTGGGATACAAAAAAAACCGTCGGTGGGATGTGAAAAAACTGGCGAGATGTCACAAAATCACCCAAATTTCCAGGAAATACCATCCCGCCGACGCAAAAAGACCTCCGTAACGGGCCGTGAGAACTAGGCATTAAGGGGATATTTTCTTTTATTGGACTGTTTTATAAGTGCATACTTAGACAAATATGATGTAATGATATGTGTATGTCCTAGACTTAGAGTTTAAAAAAATATATTAGAATAGATTCTGGGCATTGTCCAAATTCTCTTTCAAATAGCTTTTTCACAATTTGCTGTTTAGCTGATTGACTGGAGCTCCTCTGATAGAACAATTGATGTAGTCAAAGGCCAGCATATACAAATAAACAACTACTTCTGCAGCTGCTATAAAAGAACACAATATTTAGTACCACTCCAAGTAGTATTCATAAATCTATAAGCTACATTGCAAATGGGGATTTGAGGCTCTTCATTCTTTCTTGCTCAAGACACAAGGGCATATAGACATTGCTTTCAAACACCCATATTTCTTGGTGTACCACTTATGCTTTGTAATAGTACAGCAGGAATAGAAGAAAGTGGTCACCATATATCACAACTCAGTTGATGGTGAAGGATTGCTTTCAGATAATACCACTATATTAGGTTTGTCACATGATGTAAATTCGAACTTTTGTGTACACTGTACAGTACCGGCCAAAGTTTGGAAACATTGCACTGTTTCACCTTTGGATTATATTACAGTCTGTCACTTTGATATAGACACAATGAAGATCAGTTCACTGTGAAAAATGCATTTCTTGACTCATGATAGCTAATGAAGAGTCATCTTTTCTACTTTTGACATAGAGGCTGTTTGATTAGTCATGGTCAAGAGAAGGCCGTTTGACTTGTCATAACTGATTTTAGAGCGAAAATCGGATGCATAATCCTTTCGTTTGGCTGTCACCAACAAGCGGGATAAGTCTCCTTAAATCAAATTAGCACTGGAAGTATTGGGTATGATCATGACAAGTCATCAGTATGATGACACACGAAGTGCCATTTTCACAGTGCAATAGTCCACTCTCTTTCTATATCTAAGTGACAGACTGTTATGCAAACTTTAATTCTCGTGAAACATGCTTTTGGGTGCCTGGAAGTATGACATGGTATATATGTGTATCAATTAGAAGAGAGTTCTCTTTAAATATATTATTTAATTAAAATGAATTTAATTTTTCAGAAACTTTTAAAAGTATGAATTGGTTCAAGTAAGTAAGCTTTTCTAATGCTATTATAGTTGAGATGGATGTTCACTTATGTGGGTATTTAAGAGGAACTTATTTGCTATTTTTTGTAATCTTACCTTCAATATATATCCCTCTAATAACATCAATATGATTTATTCTGATCAGATGAAGTCATTGCACCCAAAAGAAATTCTGTGTAAGAAGGTTGACACTGTTGCTAAACAACAGAATTGCCAAACTTTCAGCCTGTTGTGTATGTATGAGTATTTTGTGAATAGATTTAAAATGTTTACCAGACTAATAATATTATATTTTATCTTTCTTTCAACAAAGTAATCTCTGTGACATGATATCAGTGCTACCACAACAAGCGTAAATTATATTTTTGAATAGATTTTGATGTTGACTGCATGGGCTGACTATATGTTGCTGTTATTTCAAATATTGTTTAGATTTGATTACAGAGATCAGAATAAGGTTATGTATAACGAATTTTTACATTTCATTCACAGACATCGTTTTGTTTTATCCTTGACTGGA
Organism: Platynereis dumerilii; assembly: GCA_026936325.1. Lineage (NCBI taxonomy): Eukaryota > Metazoa > Annelida > Polychaeta > Phyllodocida > Nereididae > Platynereis > Platynereis dumerilii. The sequence goes on along the minus strand of JAPTHN010000006.1, from coordinate 37,223,041 downwards.
AAAGTTTCAATTGGTATGAGAAAAGGCCTGATATTGATATTAAATATAATGAAGCCTATATATGTACACTTCGTCAACGATAATTATTAATTGGCAAATTTACCTAGCGCATTTTAATTTTGATTTTGGCATCATATTTCCACCCCTAAGTTGTCTAAAATACAATTTGAATGTGTAGGGATCCTTTAATGAATCAGGCTTTTTATATGAAGTCAGATCATGGTACATGTATAAAATGCAATATGGTACATGTATAAAATGCAAGATCATGGTACATGTATAAAATGCAATATCTTGCAAATTCATGTAGTTGGTGCCTATCAGAGATTTAGCAAACCCTTCAGGTATGCTTAAATTATTAGGCCAGTTAGATGAAAAACAGCAAATTTATTTTACAAAGGGTAGGGGGGGGCATAAATTGTACATCTATATAATAATGCATTTCATTGCCATGACATATTGGTAAACTGACGCCCAACTGACGTCATTGCAATAGGAATGCAATGCCGTCTTTCAACATATTTACTAATCCCTGAATCTTAGAATTTACGTAAAAGATTGACAGATGTATACTTTATAAGCTGCCTACAACCTCCTTAAGTTGACATAATCTTCTGGATATAACAGAATGTATATCAATATCAAAGGTTGTGCCTTGTCGGATCATGACTTAGATGCGGTTAGAATTTTCTACCATTTCCAAGGCTAAGATTCCAAATATGCTTTGAGTGTAGGTAGAGAACGCATGTTGGCAGAGAGTGAAGGTTTATTGTATTCGTAAATGATACAAATGCATCTTCATCAGTAGCGTACAAGCGATGATAGGTATATATAGATGGATAGATAGTACATATAGATAGATAGATAGATAGATAGATAGATAGATAGATAGATAGATAGATAGATAGATAGACCGATAGATATATATATAGATAGATTATATAGATAGATAGATAGATAGATAGATAGATAGATAGATAGATAGATAGAGAGATAGATTAGATAGATAGATAGATGAAGCTGTGGCCAGGGAGGTTATCACAACAGTACAGGCCCTGATTCAAGAGGCGACTACTGCAGACTGAACTGTTCATCAACTGTAAAGTTCATTGCTAAGTGCCCCAGAACGAATGTCCTGGCGATGAATAGCACTGTAGAAATGATATAACAAAAACAGAATAAAAGATAGATAGATAGATAGATAGATATATATATAGATAGATAGATAGATAGATAGATAGATAGATAGATAGATAGATAGATAGATAGATGGCTGGATAGACATATAAATAGCTTGATAGAAAGCTTGTTAGACAACTAAATAGACAGCTAGATACCTTGGGAGCTAGGCCAACTACCAATCAACTCAAGTTCGTGCCTTATTCAAATTAGAAGCAAGATACACTTCAGAAAAGTCATAAATGTACAAAATCTAATGGGATTTTCTGGAATAACTTTTGTAGCTGGCCATGGAACTAAGTGCATGATTTTAGAGTGACACTTGGAAAGAAAATCATTTCACTCTTCCATGCTATTTTCCATGTCTCACTTTGGAGCAAGGCCATAGATATGATGTTGGTGGTTTATTGCAATTGTCAATAATTAATAAACAGGTAAATCAGCTGTGTCTATTCAGTAATCTGCAAGGTCAATTTCTCAACTATCATATAAATGATGTGACAGATAAAAATAACTACAGGCCCATTTCTCTCATAGCTCATATTTCTAAAATATTTGAAATTTGTGTTCATAAGCAGTTGTTGGCTTATTTCGTGGATAATAATTTAATAAGTATAGATCAGTCTGCTTACCTCAAATTGCATAACACTCAAACTTCCCTCCATCGAATAGTAGATGATTGGATAGATAATCTATGTTTTAATACATTGACTGGAATTTGTTCTTTTGATATTAAAAAGTGTTTTGATTCCATTGATCATGATCTGTTACTAAGAAAGATGCAATTTTATGGTATAAAAAATGTTGAGTTGGGTTGGTTTAAAGATTATCTGACAAACAGAAGTCAAGTAGTAAGATGTCATGGAATTATTTCAGAAAAACGTAGTGTCAATGTAGGTGTCCCCCAGGGGTCTGTACTGGGACCTATCCTATTCATTATTTTTATTAATGATATAAGTCAACATGTCTATACTGGTACTGCCAACCTGTTTGCCGATGACACATTGGTTTATTGTACAGGAAATGATCTATTTGAAACAAAGTCAAAATTACAAGAATGTGTTAATGAGATTTCAAACTGGTATAAAAAGAATAATATTGTTATTAATGAAGATAAATGCTGTTCCATGTTAATTGGTCCAAAAAACAAAAAGGATAATGTTGATTTTGATATTATGATTAATGACTGCAGTGTGAAAAATGTGAAATCTATGAATTATCTAGGTATGGAAATAGATGATGCTCTGACGTGGAACAACAATGTTAACCGATTATGCAAATCTTTATACCTTAAAACATCAAAATTTGCAAGGTTAAGTAAAAGTCTTCCGAAAGATATTTTAATTAAAATTTACAATTCTACGATACAGCCTACTATTGATTATGTAATTTCAGTTTGGGGTTGTACTAGTTTCAAAAACATTAATAAGGTGCAGAGACATCAAAATTATTGTGCAAGAATTGTAGAGAAGAATTTTGACTTCATAAACTATCGAGGTTTGAAATTAGTTAAACAATTAGGGTGGATGAATGTTATGGAGCGATGTCACTATTTCCAAACCTTACTTATGTTCAAATGTATCCATGGTCTGGCTCCTCATTATCTAACAAACAAGGTTATTATGGAAATTGAAATCAAGGAGAAAAGAACTAGAAAACACAGTATGGATCTTTATCTGCCTGTTCCTGAAAATGAATTTCATAAGAAAATGTTTTTTTAGCCGATGCCCAGGTCCTTAAGCAATACAAGATATGTGAAGTAACTTACTTGCCATAGGCGGATATATGTTCACCACCAAGAGTCCACCAGGTGGATTTGTCAATGGAAATAATAAGGAAACATGTGTGAAGACACGTCATCAAAGTTTGTGCACTTTTGGGGAAACCCTGGGCTAAATTTAGACATGTTGGGGAAATGTCATTGTGACCTTGCTGCAGCTGAGATTCCCAGAAAAGGCCACAACTACATTGTGGCTCTTTTCATGGAGCAGAGGAGATCTTTTAGAGCTGCCAATAGCACAGATCATCTGTCAGATGGTTAAATAAATATAATAGACAGACAGAAGATCTGTAGACAGGTATAGGTAGAAAGGCTATGAAAGAGATCAGACATGAAGGAACTTGCAGCATTGAATTGAAGCTGTGAATAGAATTATCATCAACTCCTCAACAAATCTCTTTTAAAAATCCCATTATCTAGCAAAACAAATTATAACTACAAATATCGGCTATATTTTTTTCCGAAAAAAATTTTCTTGTTTATAGAGGAGTCAGATCATGGAATAATTTACCAAATAATTAAAAAGATTGTGATAACTTAGAACAATTCAAGCGTCTTTTGAAGCAACATGTAAAAAATGCAGCTCATGAGTGATTTTTTATCTTAGATATTTATTTATGTGTTTTTAGTTGTTTATGTATGTTGTGAGTGTCTTATTTTACTATTTTTGACGTATCTGATTTATTTTATTGTTGATAGTTCCTAAAGGACCCAGTTGTAAAACAGCCGAGGCTGATCTGGTCATCCTTTTCAAATATATTTGAAATAAAAAAAAAACATATTTAAATATTGTCTTAATCATGGTTTTTTTTCTCTTCTGATATTGCTTGTGACATGTTTTTTAACACAGATTATACAGTGTAACAATGATATAGATCACACAAGAATCCATGCTTCCAGAAGCTGTTTGATTGGGGATGGTCAATGTTAAAACATCACTTCTTTCGCCTACACTCTTAACACTAAAGGTTCTTGATGGTATATATAAAGAACCCACAGCCACAAAAAGATTCTACATTTTTTAAAGGTTCAACTAAATTGAAAAGGTTCAATACTTGGTGAGAAGGCCCTATGATAGGACCATGTGCTTCCAACTTGACAGAAAGGGGTTCCATTGTGGGGGTTCAGTGCAGATGGATTATCTAAATGTTGTTTCTGCTGTTGGAACCTTTTCAAAAGTTGAATAATGAACCTTTGGGGTTCCTTTTCTATACCAGCTTATAGAACCCTTAAAGGTTCCATATAAAACCTTTTTGTTAAGAGTCTACATTCTAGCAGCACTTTTTATTACAGAAAAAGAGCAGAATCCAATGCGGGATCTGCAAAAAAAAAACTCTTTAAAATTTAACAAAATTCTGATTACGAAAATCACATTGTAAAAGAGACCACTGTCCGGTAAGATGGGATATATATGGTGACTTACATTTGTGTCAGCAAGTTGGAGAAATCATATGAAATGTCTTTGTAATAAGGAATTTTAATCTAAAGTCAATTATCTCCCTGTCACTGTCATGTCAGCTTGTCTGCACGTTTGAGAAGTAGTTTGGTGACTCTAAATGTTTCATTTTATCTCAATATATGAATTTATTCTTCATGGTTTTCTTGAAATGCTCTACTAGAACGGATTTTTGGTGTACTATATACCATGCAATCTTAAAGCATAAGAATTTAAATGACATATGTACATGTAGTCACCATTTCAACATTGTAAGGTAGGATGCACTGATTCATCTCAGGCAGCTGGTTAGCTGAGTGATTATGGCCCATTTTCCCGACACTTTACGGAGAACTTTTTACGCCCAAGGGACAGGTTAAGATGATTTCTTGGAAAAAAATGGCTAACCCGGCGACACACAACGATTATACAACGATTATATAATTAATTAAAAGCATATCACGGCGGAATAAGATGTTAAATCGGCAGGATAAGATCGTCAATCGGCGGGATAAGATCATAAATTGGTGGGGGCAAAATCATTTCCCTGTGGGCAAGATCTAAATCCCTGTGGGGCAAGATCTAACTGTCGGCGGGATGTCAAAAACCGTCGACGGGATGTTAAAAACTGTCGGCGGGATGTCAAAAACCATTGGCGGGATGTCAAAAACTGCCGGCAAGGCTGCCTATGTCCCACAGGGGCAGTACAAATATCCCACAGGGGAAGGGGAAATCCTTATATCCCGCTGGAGATGTTTTTGACTCGTTCTCACTGAAAAAATTTGGGCTCTATCCCGGCGACTTGGAAAGAAGTTTCAGCTTGTCGAATCTTTTTTGACATCCACATTGGAGTTCTCTTCATTTCTATAAATAAATGATGCATGAATTTGTAAAACCGTACCTTGATATTATCTAATAAATTTCACCTTGCTGCAAAGCATGTCAAAAAATCAGTTTTTCTGCTCTCTTAATGAATTATTTTTGGTCTTGAGACATCAAAATGTGTTGCATTGAATCGTGACAATTGGAGCCAATGACAATGTAGAATTTTCAAGAATCGGCAGTTGCGTTTTCTGACACTAAGCAACAAACGTCATTTTGAAAATTCCGAACTCATAGTTTTCACAAGACATCCACTTTCAATCAGCCTACAGTAGACAAACCTATGAAAACTATTGTAGATGCACCAGCAGCTAAGGGCGACTCCTCGCTAATATCAGGGAGAATATCATTCATGCTCCCTGGCTATTTGACGTCGAAGCAAGTCAAGGTTCATGTCGAACGGCGCAATGTCCGAAGGAAGAAAGAGCGTTACAGAAGAAGAAGTAGAAGAAGAAGAAGAAGAAGAGCGTTACAGAAGAAGAAGTAGAAGAAGAAGAAGAAGAAGGAGGAGGAGGAGGAGGAGGGGGAGGGGGAGGAGGAGGGGGAGGGGGAGGAGAAGAAGAAGATAGCTAGAGTCATGGTCAACATAAAATTTCAAATGAAGACCTTTATAACAGAACCAACCTGGCTAAAACTAGTGGACAAAGATCTTGATAAGCTAAGTATAAATGTTTCAGTTGTAAATGGTAATAATTATAAAGTAGAGTCTAATGATAATGATCATGAACAGTTATAGCTAAAAATAGAAGCATTTGGCAGGCTGTGGTCCCAGGACGAAAGAGCGTTATTAATTACAGAGGAAGAAGAGTCAAGGTGGGTAAATCTGTTTATGTATGTTTATCTTGTAAAAACTCCCACAACAGCCACAAATATAATTGTAGGCCTGTATTGGGGGATGGACGGATTTACCCTCCTATTCCATCAATCCATAACAGCCTTTGTAGCTGGGTGTTCCATTTGGGTTAAGGAGAACTTACATCAATTGTTTAATTGCCATAATGGGCCAGCTAATTAGACTGCAGCAGGTGCTTGAGGACAGTTGCAGTGAGCCCAGAAAGCAATTAATTTGAGATTCCACACAGTCTTAAGCATCTCTTTGTGCCGGAAGGGCTTGATTGGTTTGTTGACAGGACGAAATTCAATGTTGGCAAATTACCAAAAATGAATCCACCTCAGAATAACTGATATTGAGATCATCAGACTTGATTAATAGTAAGAAATGAGATGTAGTGTGGGTTGTGTGACGAATTTGAAGATGTGGGGGATGAAGAGGAACAGGAAGAGGAGGAGGAAAGATAAAAATATATAAATAATATGTAAATATATAATAATAATATATAAATAGATAGAAGGAGGAGGTTGAGGAAGTGTTGCAATTAAGGCCTCAAAAAAGGGACTGTTCATGGTTTTCAGTTATGCATGCAGCTTGATGCAAGGAAAACACGTTCAAATAAGAGCTGGAGGAGCAGAAGGAAAAGGAGAAACAGGAAGAAGGATGAAAGGGAGGAAGATGGAGCAGGGGGGTTACATGACCAATTGTGCAGCATGCACAGAAAAAAATTTTAGGGCCTTCACATATTAAATACGAACGAAAATGTCCTTATGTAGAACATTCGTAAATTTTCGTATTGATATCATACGTGTTAAGTTTTTTTTTTAGGCTTTAACTTGATATTTTTGCAGATTGTTTTTTAGATAGGCCAATGCGAGGTCTAAAATTAAACCATTTGTGATAACCAACTATATTGCACTAAAATGGCCAAAGTAACTGAAAAGTACCTGTGTGAAATTTGTATGAATTCTTATGAAATTCGTACGACTGAAAATGTACGTACGTACATGTACTACGGATCAGCTCTTTTTTGTGAGTTTGGCATGTAGAATTAACATACGTAATTCGTACGCTGCACAATTGCTAGTGTAGGAGAAGGAGGAAAAGGCGAAAGGAGGCAATGAGCAAGTGGAGGAGAAAAGGAGAAAAAGGAACAGAATTAAGAGCAGGAAGGGGAGGAGGAGGCGAAACGGAGAAGTAGCAGGAGGAGGAAGAGGAGGAGAAAAAAGAGAAAAGGGAGAAAAAGGTGAAAAAGGGGGAGCAGCATGAAGAGGAGGAGGAGAGAAAAGAAAAGGAGGAGTAGCCGAAGGAGGAAGAGGGGGAGAAAAATGAGAAACAGGAGAGGGAGGAGGAGGAGGAGGAGGAGGAGGAGGAGGAGGAGGAGGACGAGGACGAGGACGAGGACGAGGAGGAGGAGTAGCATCAGGAGACCGAGAAAAAAGAAAAGGAGGAGTAGAGCAGGAGTAGTAGCAGGAGGAGGAGGAGGAGGAGGAGGAGGAGGAGGAGGATGTGCAGTTGTAGAACTATGGTGTCACTAGACTAAGTATTGTTTTTCCTTGGACATCGTGTACATGGTGGCTATTTGAGTCACTGAGGAAGGTTAATTGTCGGTTAGACTTAATCATCCAAAGAGATCAAATTTGTAACTCACCGCGCTACAAATTAGCGACTGATTAACAGATGTGTTGCGCATGGGACTCACAGGTTGAAGTCAATTTTCTGAGTTACTTGTATATTCTCTTCTGTAATATTTCACAAACCTGGAAATGACTTGTGCATGTCGATTTTTTTTCCAACAATTACATGTACTAACATGAGCCTTTTGGAGTTCTTCCATTCCCAAGATGGGAAGCACATTACTCTTGGCCTCATCATGTCACAACTCCCTGGGGAATATCCACAACAAAACCATTGTGATATCGAAGAAAAAATATCTGAAATTATCTAATCCGGTATATATAGTTTTATATACATTGCTTTCTTTTATAAAAGTTATTTCTGCAGTGGCCAATGACTGTTTTGCGAGGCTGATGTTCGTGAACTTAGCTTAAAAAACCAATAAATAGATAGATATGGTACCGCAATATGGGGTGAATCGGGACAGAATTGGCCGTTTTTCTGTCATAGCATGGACAAAAATCAATCTGAAATCAAAATTTGGAGTCAAATTGTGTCTGGGCACACGGTCTAAGTACACCTAGAAGCATGAAATGTCAAGGCCCAGAAAACCACTGTCCCAATTCACCCCTCACTTTGGGGTGAATCGGGATAGAGACTAATCTAAATAACTATATAGTGCTTCCTATCCTGTTTTATTGATTTATACTTATGAATAAACTTTAGAAAACATGTTTAGCATCCCAAAAAGTTTGGTTTGTAAAATCTTTATTTTGCTGCCTTTATTTGATGTTATATCACATTATTTTTTATCAGGTTCCAAAAGTGCATATTTATCACAATTTTGACACTCCCATAGCATTTCTACAAGATAAAAATAATTTTGCAGCATGGTAGTACCTGGTCCAACAATATTTTTATGACATTCTATCACTGATTTTGTTTTTGGGTTATAACTGGGGTTATTACTGGGGCCGAAAATGACACTAAAATAACTCTGAAACTGAAAGTGTGTTAGTACTTGTTGAATATAGTCATCAGTGCAAATGTACCTAAGTTTATGATTTTTTCCGTAATTGGCCATAACTATATACTTGACGTTTTG